>JAPMUY010008228.1:0-66571 GCA_026901105.3 Galaxias olidus
AAGGTTTGAGCTGGTGAAGACTGAGGCACCACAGTTGAAACCAATCAAACCAGTCTCCCATGCACATGATGGGTAAGCTCAATACATTTTAAATTAATGCTGTTGTTTTATTCTTACAGCGTTACTTATAAAAAATATTCTGCTACTTTAACCAATTTGATTATTCAATTCAGGTGTCGACCTCATTGGACCGTTTAAGCCCTCAGAATGGGAACTGCTACTGTTTGACAGCAACAGATTTCTTCACGAAGTGGGTTGAGGCCATCCCCATCAAGGACAAAGGCACTGGCAACATCACAGGTGGGAGCTTAAATTAAAAACAAATGATGATCCTTATACATTTAATGTACTGTCTCATCCATTGTAAATGAATGTTTCTCTTTCCTTCTATTATGGACAGGCCATGATGGACATCTTCTACACGCACGGTGCACCTGAAGTCATCCTGACAGACCAGGGCAGAGAGTTCTGGAACAAGGTAAATTATTGACATATCCCATATCTCGTATCACATCTAAGTGAAAGTTATGCTTATGAAATGCAAACACAAAAAGGCTGGATGGCCTAATTCTTTTTTCTGAAATTAGGGTCACCAAACTTTGTTCGAGAGGTTTGGGGTCAAGCATCGGATCACCTCGGCATACCATCCACAGACGAATGGATTGGACGAGCGGACCAACCAAACTTTGAAGAGGGCCATTGGGAAGACACTGGATGGGCAACAAGAGAGGTGGGAGAATAATTTAAAAGAAATATTGTTTGCCCATAATTCTTGTGTTCAAGCCTCTACCAGGTACTCGCCTTACCGCTTGATGTATGGCCGGGAGCCACGGATGTTCTCAGAGGTATTTAACAATGTCCCCAAAACATTACATAGTAATTTACAAATATAATAATAGTTAATAATGTAATTTAATAATAATTTTGTAAATACTTTCCCCCCCCCATTATCTGTCTACGTACGTATACAGCTCACACCGAATGCCAACAATGCTGAGGTTGCAATATCTGCTCCAGCCGAGACGGACATCGACGATTACGTTCAGGCACGAGTAGAGAAAGATGAAGAGGTTTATGAAAAGGTAATTATCATACATTTAATGCAATAGATGGTTTTTAAATTAATGATTTTAAATGGTTGACACTGCACTGTGTCTGTCGGAGGACAATACGGGTAGGTAGAGACAGTCTGGTCTACTGCAGAAGATGCGGTAGGCCATTTCATGATTCTTGTGTCACTGTACATACTTTAGAATACATATGCAATTGTATTTAATATGAACTATTTGTACTTTTTCAGTAGGTGGTGAGTATTATTATTAATGGCTAATTAGTTTAATTTCCAGTATTGGCTACTTGCACATTTCTCATAGCCTTTGCCAGCCTTGTTGTTAAACATATGTTCTTAATGTTTTTCTTGTTGGCTTTTCTTGGCAGTGTTGATTGGGATAATTTACAATGTTTTAACTAACCCCTCAACATTGGTATTTTGGATTTCTGATAGTTCAAGAAATGCAAGCACCCAAGACTATGTCAAATTGTGTCAAGTGTCACATTCAAACTGGGCCCAAATTTTACCCTCTTGGCCCTGTACCTTGTCGTGGTGAGAGGGCTTTCCACTAAAGCAGGCCATTTGCACAATGATCAAATATAAAAATAATTAAGTTGTTTGTTTCTGTTTCTGAAAAGGAACGACTCCACAAGATAAGAAGTTCACACATCATCCCCCAACATGAGTTTCCATGCATCTTCAGAAGTCTACCTTCATTGTGTCAATTCGATTTTTTATGAATCTGTTTTTTACATTAAACTTGTGAAATTAATGAAAACTTGTAATTGGTGTATTGTAATAATTATTTATAGGTTAACCATGATATTCTAAGCCATTCCATGTATATTAGCCTATTGTTATTTGATTTTACAGACCGTAGCAAAATTATGTATTTATATCTTACTTTAAATGTATTATTAAACAATTATATATTGTCAGCCATGTGGTAAATGTTAACGAACCTGAATTAAACGTTTATATTTGTTCAGTTAATCATACAAGTAATGACATTTTGGCCGCAAAAACATTTAGCAGTCTTGTAGCAGGGGCAGTCACCCGTCACTTCGATGTCGTGTAGACTGAGCGAGCCGCTCTGAGGGTAAAATCTAATAAAGTGTTGCCTAGCCCGCGACTGATGCTAGCGCGAGCTCTTTAGCCCGCGAAACTGTGAGTGTAGCAAAATTCAACATTGTAGCAAACAACAATGCATTGTGACGCAACCCGGACACATTTTCGCAGCCGGACACATTTTCGCATGACAGCTCCATAGACATACATGCATTTCTGAAATCAAAAAGTATAAATGATATCAAGATGAAACTTTGCAACTTTGATCAGTATGCTCTCCTGAGTATGTACATACCTCAATCATGTCTGTACTATAAACGGTCACTGATCTACAACTTGACTGTAAGTCTATGGGAGAGGCACTTAAACTGTAAAAAACTCCAAATTATGGGATGTATCAATATGATTTTTAGTACGTTGACTAAGCTGGCCAAGCTGAGCAATATGCAGTTGGAACGGTGTTTGTAACATAAAAGCTGAAAAAGATGCTCCGTTAAGCATTTTTGATTGTGCCACATACATCCCATAATATTTTCTGAAATTGTTTACGTTTCATGATCCAGCATGTCAAGATGAGCATTTTGATGTATGAACCGTGTGTCTCGCATGAAAACTCAGTGAGATAATCCAGTTTCAGTGGTATATGCAAATGAGGCTCATTTACATATTTGCATAATTATAAAAGTATTAATTGTATCAAAAATCTGAATAAGTTTCCAATGCACCATGATATTCTGAACATTTTCCCATTAGAACCGTATACGTAACATAAAATTTGTAGGAGGAGTAGCGTTTCAGCTGAGACCTAAAAAAAGCATGTTAATTAAGAATAATTAAAAATGTATAAATTACAAATGAGAAATTTTGAAAAAGCATAAATCTGCGGACCAAGACGCACGTGTGGATATATGAACCGTATGTGTAGCATGTACGGAGGCTGAGCTCTGCGAGGACATTCGAAAAAGTGTGAAAAGGTGTGAAAAATGGCCATTTTTTGCAGTTTATTAAATATTATATTAATATCGTACATTAAATGATGTCACAGTATAAAAAGCACACATCTACAGATCAGTACGCACGTTTTGATATATGAACCGTATGTGTAGCATGTACGGTTATTGACATACGGAGGCCTACGGAAAAAACTATAATAATAATAATAAGTATGCGAGAGTACAAGAGTGTGCCACTTTCAGTGGGCACACTAATAAGATTAATGCTATTGGCATATTCCGTATGTTATTTATTGGGTTCCATTCGCATTCGGTTTTTCATACTAGCACATGTGAACTGCTTGTTTCAAACCGGCATCCTGATTGGCTAGCAGAAAGTTGCGTGGCCGAGAAGCAAGCATTGAAGAGCTTGTGACAGAAAATGCAACAATGCTACAATAAAGCCATTTGATCCAAAATAAATGCATGTTTTCCCAGCACCGACTTCTTTAAACTTTACGATAGTTATGGAATTGTTAGTTCGGTATCTAGACCGGCGGGACTCAACTAGGTAAGTTTGCAACATGTTAATATTGTATGCTGCTAAGTGTATAACGGGTGTAAATAATTGCCTACGTGGTTTAAAAAAAATACTGACTTTCATCCATATATCCACTGAAAATTGATAGTGTAAGGACGCTTGAAGCCATGATACAGGAAACATTTGAGGAGCACTGTAGGCACATTCATTTGTAATGTATTGCTGGGTTCAACTTGGTTTCATAATCTGAACGTTATATGAATGCAAGTTGGCAGTTTTAACAAAGTTTCCAAAGAAAATGTTGAGATGTATTAAGACGTTTTATAACATAATCGGCGGCCTATATTGTTTCCACCAGAGCAAATATTGTGAGTCCTGTGAGCTAAAGTTGGACTTTACCCCTACATGAATGCTGTCAGTGTGTTCAGCACAGGGAGCTCTTGTCGTAAGATATTTATTTTGTGAGATTTTTGGAAACATCTGGTGGTGGAAGAATTTTTTCTTCTCATAACAGATGCACATTCAAATTCTCAGTTCTCTCTTTTACTCTGAGCATCTGGTAGGCCCATGCTCTCATAAAAGGAAACCATACGGGGTTCTTCTGCTTGTTTTGGATATTGTGCAAGTAGTTTCCTGTAAAGGATATTCAGTTATACTTTTTGTTTGTGTGTCGGTTCCCTTTCAATCAGCTGCTGTGCACATGATTTCTTTTTGTCATTTTTCAAGCTCCATTATGACCCAGGACACAATCAAGGATGATGTTCTGAGGGATGACCTGAAATACTACTTTATGAGCCCCTGTGAGAAATACAGAGCCCGACGCCAATTACCATGGAAACTTGGGGTGCAGATTCTGAAAATTGTTATGATAACAACACAGGTAATGTAAAAATAAATAAAAAATCCCACCCACACCAAACCTTTTGCTAGTTTATCCAGTGGATGGACCATCACTGCTGCATTGCACTAGTACATTAGTTATTTGACTTGAGGTTTCTCTTCTTTAGAGCACTGCTTTCTCTTATAGATAGCTTGCCTGTCACATTTCTTTGTTTTTTCAATGAGTGCAAGCTTTTGTGTTTTTATTCATTTTCTTCTGTGCTCTCCCACTAAGCTCATTGTATTTGGGCTCCACAACCAGCTTGTGGTTTCCTATAAGGAGGAGAACACAATGGCCTTTAAGAGCCTGTTCCTGAAAGACTACAGCGGAGTAGACGAAGATGACTACTGTGTGGCCGTATACACCAAGCAGCATGTCAATGATAGTCTGTTCTATGTATTGGATCAGGCAAGTCTAAATCAGTCTGCCTAAAGTACCTTTTCCAGGTTGTACATTAGCCTAATGATTCCAATGTCTTGCTGTCAGCTATTTGCAAATTACGTAATAGTTTAGTTTAGCAAAAGTAAAACCTACAAAATGTTAGTTTGAGATGGTAAATGATTTCTAGAAACTCATACAAGTTAATTAACATTTTACATACTGCATGAAATTTGAAGCTTTCAACGTCTTCATATTTTGATAGAATATTTGCATGTAATCCTTCAGTACGGACAACTGGGCAGTCTCTCAGTTGGTCCTATCAGCTACTCTGAGGGAGATGATGGAAAGCTGCTGCCCCTGGTCATGTGTAAGACACACTATAAGAGAGGCCGTGTTGATTCTTCTGATGAGGCTTACGACATTGACGCCGAGCTACAGACAGGTAAGGTGATTTGGAAACTGAGCGATTAGTAAACATATGGTTTATGTAGTAGTTCCGCTCAGTGTCTTAGAATAGTGGAATAGATTGAAAATGTCAGGTCAGTGCAGGCAGAGACTATAGGGATATGCGATTTTGCAGGTTCGAAAAAAAAGTCTAAATCAAAGCAACAAACTATATATTCATATTATTAACCAATATTTTTGCCCTGATAGGATATATAAAGGTTAAAATGTGTCTGTCACTGACATCTTTAAATATTTCTAAAACACTGTCTGTTCCCTAGTCTGTGTTCCTCGTGATCCAAAGACTGTACACCGATGGAGAGCTGAAAATGCATCTTTCTTTGATCTGGACTTTTATAGGTGTGTGTGCTTTTCATTGAACTATGGCACATTCACAATGTAGGTGTATATCGAAGCTAAATAACTTATGTGCATAAATGGTTTTGCTTTCAGACTTGTGAACATCCAAATAACATTCACGCTCAAAGGTATCAACCTTCAGACAGTGCGCTCACGCGAGTTACCGGACTGTTACGCCTTCCTTGTTACTGTACGGGTGAATTCTGCCCACAAGCATGCTATTCTACCATTTCTCCATACAAACAAAATTCAAGCTATTAGCCTACTTAATTATTTGCATGTTATCTCCTTATTTCTGCAGATAACATTTGACAATCAGTGTCACAGCGGAAAAGTAAAAATATTCCTTGATATTGATGCAGCCAGCAGCGCATGCAAAAACTGGAAGATATCGGGAACCGGTAAAGACTAGTGTTTACTTCAAACAGAAGCCCTAAAGAGAGAAGCCATAGCCACTGTTAACGTTATTAAGGCGTTGCCACAGAGCACAGTTATCAGTTTTAGGGCTAGAGGAGTTATGCAACTGATATGTGGTGGGTGGTTTTTGGTGTCTGTTACAGCTCAGAAGAACACACACTACCTCCTGGTTTTTGATGGTTTCGTCATTCTGGTGTGTGTGACATCAGCCGTGTTGTGTACTCGCTCCATTGTTCTGGCTGTCAGATTACTGCAGGTAGGCAGTAATTGGTTTTGCCCTTCTGTTGTAAATTTGATATAGTTTAAATTCAAAGTTTTAAGTTTTTGGTCACATCACTCATATACTAAACATTCTCCTCTTATAAGGGGGTCTTACCGAAATATTAAAATGTCTACGCTGACAACCTAGGAATGTGATCGTTTAAATAGCTTAAATTATGTATATTTAATTCCAGAGGTTTTCCCGGTTCCTCCAAAATAATTATACTCGCCGTGTTTGTGAGTTGGATGAAAAAGAGTTCCTAAACGGCTGGTATGTGCTGGTCATTATCAGTGATTGCATGGCTATCGTGGGATCCATCTTGAAAATGGAAATACAAGCAAAGGTAATGTGTATATGAGCTAAATGTTACATCAGTAAAATAATGTTTGATTGTAGATTAATGGATAGTTTATATTTATAACTGATTTAAAATGTATATATTTATGATTATATTATATAAATATTTAGCATATATTAAATAGATTATCTTAAAAATGTATTTAATGTAGTCTAATTAGAGGAAATGGAGATAAAGTGGCCTTTGTCTAGATAAAAGAACTGGGTCTCATGGACTTTGGAGTAAGATGGTTTGAATGTAGACATTGTAAAGGACTGTTTACTTTGACCTGAGTGTGACTTCTGAGTTGGTCTTTTACAGCCTCTGTGTTAAGCATTTACCTCAAGTTGACACAGGAGAAAAATGAACTTTCTTTTTACTCTATACACCGGCCTTTTCCCTCTTGCAAAGTTTCCCTTTACATGGACACATGTATGATAGTGTCTTTTTTTATAGTGTTTCTGTGAAGGTTTTGGTCTATTACTATACATTTTCTATCTGGTATTTCCTCTCTGACCCACTTCTCCTGTGTCTGTTTCTTTCTTTCTCTGTAGAGTTTAACAAGCTATGATGTTTGTAGCATATTCCTGGGAACATCCACATTAATGGTGTGGGTAGGGGTCATCAGGTACCTAGGCTACTTTCAGAAGTATAATGTAAGTACAATACGAAAACACCCCGTAGTTGCTTTTTTAGTTTATCGTTTACTATAGGCTAAGATTCAGATGACCCAATCCCACATACACACATTCACAAATGATGTGTCTGTAATCTGTGTGTCACAGGTCCTAATCCTAACCATGAGAGCAGCCTTACCTAGGGTGCTACGATTCTGCTGCTGCGCTGGCATGATCTACCTAGGCTACACTTTCTGTGGATGGATCGTACTGGGGCCATATCATGAAAAGGTAATTTGCTAACTGAAATCAGATTAACTGAGAATAAATTGGATTAATTGAGGAGGAATATACGTTTTTGTTGAATTTACAGTTCATATTTTACAAATCTATCTGCCTCACATACGAGTCGAGCATAAAAAGAATACTTTCCATTTTAATCCACTATGTGGCAGTGTTTAACAAATGTATTCTCTAATTTCCGTTTTATTTACTTGCAAAGACTTAAACAGATGAAAATTAGCGGCCTACTATGCTCAAGGCAAGATACCAGCTGGGAAGTAACAAATTGTGTTGTTTAGTCATTCTTGTCTGCCAAGATAAATTATTTACGGAACTCCTTAAACCATGTAAATTGAAATGCTGATGAGACCAAATGGATCTCTCTTGGTAAAGCATATATGATCAGCCCACGATTGGCAAAAGTCTTATTATAAATATATCATTTTAATTGGATAACTCATACGTTGTGTGAGGGATTTACCCCACAATAATATGGTAGTCTTCTGAAGATCCTACATAATTCAAAGTGAAAGTACAAACTAATAACACATTGGAAAAACTCCATTTTGCATGTGTAAATATAATATTGTTCTTAGATTAAAATCTATACAAAAAGACAGCATTGTGTTATGCCTGCTTTGCTCTGTACATAGCGAGTACGCATCTCAAGGATGTTGTGAAGTTGTACAAACAACCCAGGTTTCAGTGCTCTGTGTGTCCAACTCTACGGTCAACTGACAGATGGTGACACCGTTTACTGTATAGTCATCCCCTAACATCAGCTCTTTCCTGTTAGTGTGTTTACCATGGAGGATAAATAGAGGATGTTCCAGGGCTGCCATCGTACACGTCCTCTATATCCTGCACAGCCTCCATACTGTCCTGAGAGGGCCGCGTTGTTTAGAGATGATATCTTAGTTAAGCTTGTGTTTGCTTTTTTGAGTTGTGAATCTCCCTAATGTTTTTTTTTTTTTTTTTACTTGTTTCTCTGTTGTCTCTGTCTCAGTTTGAGGGGCTAAGTCGAGTGGCAGAGTGCCTGTTCTCCCTGGTCAATGGAGACGACATGTTCACCACCTTTGCCCAATTAAAGGACAAGAACACGCTGGTGTGGGTGTTCAGCCGTGTCTACCTCTATTCCTTTATCTCCCTCTTCATATACATGGTGCTGTCGCTTTTCATCGCCATCATCACAGACGCCTATGAGACCATAAAGGTACAATTCTACAATTCAGAATTCAACCAATTTATTATAAACCAATAACTTGTACCATGTGGTAATCAAATGTATACTGTGTGTGTGTGTGTGTGTGTGTGTGTATATCTGCATATCAATCTGGGGGTGTCTTGATGTGCATTTAAATTGAACATGATGCTTACTGACAGAACTACCAAAAGAATGGTTTCCCAATGACTGACCTGCAGAAGTTCCTGAGAAGTCAGGAGGATTTTCCTGCTGGAGTGGATGACAACCAGACACACGTTGAGATGAGATATTCAGCAGCACTTTGCTGCTGCCGACAGTAGGTCAATGTTCCGAAAACCTTTTTATAACATAAATGTCTGTGAAAATGAAATATAAACTGCAGAATATTACATAGATATAGTTACATAGACTGTATTGTTCCTATGGTTTTGCAGGTCTATACTTGTAGGTTTAGGTTGTAAATGTGCGCTGCGGCCTTACAGTACCTATGCATTATAGTACATGGTATTCCCACACGTGCTCATTCCTTTTCTATGATCCAATCTCTATCATCAGAAGGGTGAAGTGGCGTTTCCTCCATTCTGAGGTTTAGCCTAGCCCTCTGTGGTCTAAGAAATGAAATGAGTGGTGGGAGAAATGTAGACACACCCAACGATGTGCTGATTACAGAGAAACTGAGGTTTCCATGCTGGAAGAGGCTTCCCTCCTTGACTGCAGTTGCTCTCCATAAGATAAAACAATGTTTAGCTTGCAGCATTAGGACAGGTCAATGGACTGGAGGAAAATAAAATGTGTGTGAAAAATCACTTTCATTACAAAAGAGCTAATGAAAGGACTAAGATGCGACCTTGGTTATTTCATTATGCATATTGTTATGAGACATGTATGCCATGAAATTGGTTCTATGTTGTCTACGTTGTTAAGTACTATGTTGTTCAACTTGATGGTATTCTGTCACACTATCAGTAATGGGTAGTTTATTTTATATCATGCTTTGGATAACTTGATGATACAGGTCATCAGCACAGTGATTAATGCACTGAATCATATTGCTAGAAACAAGGGTAGTAATAGTAATAGTTTGCTCATATGGTAGTATGCCAACAGTAATAATAACACTTGATTCAATTACTAGTGATATCTACCTCTTAATCTTCTTTTAGAGAGCTCAGACAATAAAAACTGTTTGTAGTTAAGGAAAGCCATGTATTTTGTGACAGGATGATCCTAATAGTATATAGTGATCTTTGTTTAACAGAGGTGAGGCTGTTAAATAAATAAAACTATACTATACATATATGGTGACCCTTACCCTTACCTCTGTCAAACATTTGCTTTTTAATAGCTACATAGTTCCGTGTACCCACTGTTTTGCATCTGCAATATACTACTTGACAAGTATTGTAGAATATAGGATGGATTTGTCCACTAGACGTTTAACAAACTTAAAATAGAACTGCAAAGCCTTCACTCAATGTCTTCACTCAAAGCAAGAGCATTTTCGAATAAGTATTATGTATCCTTAATCCAAAACATTCCCTCACTAATTCACATGGACATTTTTAGCAGAACATTTTAAAGACGTGCGCAAGAGGAGCTGTGACAAGTCTAGAACGTTGAAATGACTGTTTATTCTAATTTGTGGAATAGGGCACACATAGTTTCATTAGAATACCACCCCTATCTTTTTATCTCCATCCTCTGTCCAGCATGTTTCAGTCTAATAAACTCAGCTGACCCTGAACATACCTCTGACCTGAAATACATCAAAACAATCTTAGACAAACATCATTATGATTTGCAACACACTTAACTTGAAAATATATCTGACCGGCAAATAAAAACAATAAAGTTTAATAACAACCTTTAACGGACTGCCTTATTTCAGAAATCCAAAGGATGACGAGATCATGCTTTACAGCTGACTACAACTACACAACGGTCAGCGAAGACTTTCAGATCAAAGCCATAATGGAAATAGAAGGGAGACACACGTTTAAACTTCATCAACAGAACCCAGCAGAGGGAACGCTGGAAAGAGTATAGGACTGTGCATATTTTATTTGAACAAAGTCAGTATACATGGAAGGAATGTGCAATATAAGTGGCAAAAAAAAATTTGGTTTCTTAGGAACTGGAATTATGAACTGGAATTAGTGTAAGAGAATGCAGAGTCCACCGGTTGGGAAATAGGTGACTAAAATGGGAAGAGATATTTCAGAAAAAACATGAACCATTAATCAGGCCTGTTGCAGAGGGTATAGAATTACTGTTATTCACACCTATGTAAATGACTCACCCTATATGTTTTTGTTTTTTTTACCCATATGGAATCCATCGTCAAAGGTTGTCAAGCTACAAATGTTCAATAAATAAGAATTCGGGATTTAAGTTTATTTAGCTACCATTTATAATGTAGTGCAGTAAATTTAAATCTGTACTAAACTGAACAAGACTTTTTTTCCATATACAATGTGTGTAATTTATTCAGTATTTTGTAAAATGGAAGCCATTTGTAGTTTATTACTGATTAAATACTTTTATCTAACTAGTGTTAAGTAAATGTGTCTTTCTATCTGTGTTTTACAACTAGATTAGGCTATTCTACAACTATTCTATTCTGACTCAAATGTTTTAAGATGTATGCGCTTTTCTTAAAACGTTCCTCAAGATAAATTATACTTTATTGCTTTACATTGACCATATTGTCAGAGCCTCCAGCGTTGGCACAGCGTAACTAAGTGTGGAGATGGGTCTGGCATCGCGAAACTTAATTGCTAAACACAAGTTCCTCGTCTTGCATTTTTAGAAAACTGATGTTTATACCCGCTTTGGCAAATTCTGTAGGAATTTCATCATCAGATGACTTCAAGACCAGAAGAAGGGAGACATGCTTAGTGCAACAGCTATCAGTCAACTTTAAAAACGGACAATCTTTGTATCCGTTGTTTTATCAGAAAGTTCAGAATGTTGTGTAAATGCCCATCCTGAAGCTTACGTTTCGGTTCAACACATTGTGCCTTTGTTGACGAGGTCAATGAATTGCCCCTTTTTAGTTTCTACCAAGTATTTTTTTTAAACTAAACTCACCTTTGAGTGTACGTTCAACAAGACAACGGTTGTGAGTGCGTGGTTTGTAGGCCCATACTTTCTGTAGGTGATGAGGCCTCATGCGATCAGACCCCGATAGGCAGACACATACATTCAAAGGAATTCTCAACACTGCGATGAGATTCCATAGCACACGCCCTCTACGTCAATGAGCACAGCCCACATCAGTGAACCTGTTTTGTCGTCGGCTCACACACTCATGTTGTCACTTTCGTTGAGACGGATTGCTGTTGCAGAATGGTGGAACAGACTCGCATGGTTTTTAGGGGGAGGATTAAATATTTGTATTGACAGGATACAACGGACACCCTTTTACTCAGGTGAGGAAAAACAATACAAATATAGTTTGTGAAATATGTTGGTTATTTGTTTATGTTTTGTTTGTTTTGACTACAGCCGAGTAGGCAAGTGAATGAGTTGCGGCCAGTTCCACAAACAAATCTAATTACGCGCTCGACCCATGTTATGTCTGAAGTGAGCAGAATTAGCATTTTAGTTTCTGGTTGAAAAACAAACAAACAATAAATTGCTATTAAAAACAGTTATAGTTTGTCTTCCAATAAAATGCCTATCCTGTATCAATGGTAGCTTTTTACTCTAGGGCAGTGTAATACAGTAATGCTCCAATTCAGCCTAAATAGTCTCATCTGTTATACATTAAATGATACAGGTAAACTAGTGGTATTCAGATTTTGTTGTAGGGGAACTACGTCGTCCTTTTATTTATTTTTTACATCTGTAATAGTAGTTTGAGCAGCTGAACAGCCACTTCCCATACAAATATTTAATTAAATACAATGTAATCAATGCAGTTCAATTTTTTTCTGGAAATTATATCAGGATTTTTGTTTCTTTATGGTTATTGTCAGTCACTGTAAGTTTGTAACCAACCAATTTTTTTCTCACTCTAGCTAAGACACTCAGTGAAAATGGCCAGCCAAAATCATTGCCACCATGAAGAGCTCATGGGCTTCTTCTATCTAAACAGTAACCAAACCAAAGACGAATGGGACAAGACTCAACTTATCCTGGTTCAGGTTGTGGGTTCACTCTTCTGCTGCTTCATCTTGTTATCCAACGCCTTGGTCATAGCTGCTGTCATCACCAACAGGAGGTTCCATTACCCCTTCTACTATCTTCTCGCTAACCTAGCTGCCTCAGACCTCCTAGCTGGGATAGCCTATGTTTACCTCATGTTCAACACAGGAGAGGTGTCCAGGAAACTGACAGTTCAGGGTTACTTTTTTCGCCAAGGTCTACTGGACACCAGTCTGTCAGCGTCATTGGCTAACCTGCTTGTAATAGCCCTGGAGCGCTACATATCGGTCATGAACTGGAAAGTCCACAGCAACTTGACCAAGAGGCGGGTGACCTTGCTGATTGTGCTGGTGTGGGCTATCTCCATCGTCATGGGGGCTGTGCCTATCTTGGGCTGGAACTGTATCTGTAATCTGGATGACTGCTCTCAGCTGGCCCCGATCTTTAGCCGAAGCTATCTGATCTTCTGGTCTGTCTCCAATATGGTTGTGTTCCTGGTCATGGTGTCCATCTATTTGAGGATCTACATCTACGTTAAAAGGAAAACAGCAATGCTGGCCCCGCATACCAATAGCTCCATAAACCGCAAGAGGACGCCGATCAAGCTCATCAAAACGGTCATGACTGTACTTGGTAGGTCTTGTGAAATCCACACTCCCATTTTTTTTTCTCAGAGTAACAATGTGTCACTGCATTTACCAGTATCACAAGGACGTAGTCTTGTCAGGCGGTGACTTATTGGGCTGTAAATGGTTTGCAGTTTTGTTATGTATAAGATCATACTCTCAAGATAGTTCCAAAGTCCATTTAAACTCATTAAGTGATGAGATAGGAGCAACGTGGTGCTGATCACATTGGATTCTAGTGTGTCTATATACTCCTGAGTGGAGTGAGTACCCTGATTACATCAGAGTTGTAGTCAAAGGTACGAAAGACTGTGCTTATATCATAGCACTATTAGATCAGTATTTAGCTTTTTACGTTGTACACACTATTATTATTAATATTTAACACTAGTACTAACACCTTATCCTGTGCTTTTTTAATGATGAAAACTCTCCGGTTAGAAGTATGGGTTACCATGGTATTAGCCTATTGTACTGGATATTCAAAACACAGAATATATTCAACAACCCACCCTCGCCTGCAGCAATGCCCTCCAGGCCAGACAATAAGCATCCTGATCAGCCTTTATTTTTGTTTCAATTATTTTCTTTTCTTCTGATTTTAACCATTTAGAAATTCTGGTTAGATTTAAGGTGTTTCAGTACCCTTTTTGGACTTAATAGTGATCTGTCTGTGTTTATGTGGATGCCACAGTGTACTGGTGTGTCGTAGTTTTCTCTGAACATAGGGTATTTAAGGTGGGGGTGTAATTACCTCTATGCAAGGACACTTTGGCTCTGCTTGTGACGCATCTCAGGCTCAACGCAAAGAAACTTCATGGTCTGCGGCTTGCACTTGAGAACTATCGAGAATAGCCTATACTTGAGGGATTCTTAGCTATTCTACAATTGCTTTCAGATGGCATTCCTTCTGTTTAGCTGGTTTGTTCCCCAAGACTGGAAACCCTGAGAAAATATGTTTTTACTGAGTAACACTACATATGTGTAAATAACTTCCTTACACATATTTTGCCTTTTTCATTACAAAAAATTCAAACAGATTTATAATAAAAAATTACTTTGGCATCGCAGTATTGGTGTAACTAAGGCACCAATGTGATGTAAAAATGACAATAGCGCATTTTTTGTTTAATATTGCCAACTGCTTGGTGTGGAAAAAGGGAAGTGATATGAGACTGTGAAAGCGCTTCACATGTTCAAGAATAATAGTGCTTAATTTCGTGTTGTAGTAGATAAAACAAGATGAATGCACTACCGGGCCCTTCCCAGGCAAACGGTTAATGATGACATTGATATGCCACTTCCAAAAAGTGGAGCTCAAACCATTATGCTCATCATGTCATTTACTGAGAGAATTTTTTATTTATTATTTATGTATTATGATTTATTATTTTTACAGGGTTTACTAACTCAGACAAAGTCTCTTTTACTGCAGTGCCCTGTTTAGCTGGAAGGGAAATTAAACAAAACCGACAGAAAATATTTAGTGTTACTTTTAGCACAGTCTCTGTGGACTGAATGAGTAAATCTGACTATTTATTTTGTATATGCATGATTACAGTTACAATACGACATTAACAATTATGACCAATTACATATTATTCAACAAAACAATAGTGAATTTCCACACATGTAGCATACTGGTGTGTACACTTGGCACATTTTGTGTGTTAAAAGGTGAAACACTGACGTGTTAAAAAAATAGACTATATTGTTTTTGTATCCATGTTCCTTTCAGCAGTAAGATGTGTCTCTTAAATATTGCAAAAGAATATTAGGTTTTATAGTTCAGTGCGGAATAGTAACTCTTTGATACAATAAGATGCTGGCATTTATTAATATTATTATTATTATTATTTATAATAATAATAATAATAATAATACTGATGATGATGATGATGATGATGAATAATACATTTAATTGCTAGGCGTCTTTCTAGACTCCCAAGGTCACCGTACATGGCATAGAAGACAACATTTTTATATAGTATATTTTATAAATGATATTTGAAATACAATAAATATAAGACAGACACAAGGGTATTGAGGCAGAGAACATCATGGAGCTGAGTCTGGTTTTGCAGGTGATAAGGAGACCAGAGTCTAACCAGAGCGGAGGGCACGAGACTGTGTGCAGGGTTGGAGGGGGGCAGAGAGGGGCTAGTCCATGTAGAGATTTATAAGTGAGGAGTAACATTTTTAAGGACATTTTTATCAAAGTGTGCGAGTCTTCAATATACAAAAAAATACCAAGTACGTCCAACCACCACAAGTCATCGTAACATTTGCTAACAAGGTTCTTGGGCTTTTAAACATGATTGAAATTATCATGTGATAAAGCATAATGTGATACTTTAGGGGGGGGGGCAGTAGATAATGTAATAATCCCACAACCCCATTCATTTGAGAATTTAGCAAGTAGGGCATGAACACACACTTACAATGGGGTTGTGTGAGGCAGAAACCCTGCTAGCTCAGTGTTAAGGGGAAAAGCATTTCAACCCAGTTTTTGCACAACTAACAACTGGATAAACCAGTTCAGAGCCTCGTTGCTGACTCAATTCACGTGTGCTTGTACTGTAAAAAGTAATTTATAAACTATGAAGGCCAGAATTGTTACATAAGTTGCTATTTAGTTAAAGGGAAATAATCATACCTGCAAGTATTCCTTATATATTATGCAAATGTAAGAAGCCTATGTGGCTGTACGATTGATTGTGTCTTTTAGGTGTGTTCTTACTGACTTTAAACCTTACATTTTGACCTAATAGACAGCTTTGTTTCCCACCATAAAGGTAACAGGTAGCAAAAATAAGATTAGATAAATAATATAATTCCCTACATAAAAACTAAAAAAATACATGTAATAGGGTATATTATGCATTTCAACTACAATGCTGCATGCGCTAATGCTAGCTAGCCCTTACATTTCTGCATAAATCTTGTTGTCAATGTCTTGATGGGAAGATTTGAAGTATTTTTAAGTTTTTAGGGGTTTTCTCTGAAGTCTAAGTGTGCAGCCAAAATGGATACTGCCGAACTATAGGTCCAGATGTTTTACTTTTCAATTCAAAGATTGAAGGGGAAGAATATGCGCTTAAATGGGGAATGGGGGGACATGCCATATAAAATGCCAGAGGAATCCCATTAGATGGTGTTTAGCAGACAACTCTGCTGGCCCTTTTTACTATCTAACCTCATGAAAGTCAGTTAGAGCTACTGAGATCAGCATCAAACGCTCACAAGCACTCTTGGAGCATTGTTGTGTTTGAGTGAGAATGAGAGGGTGTGTTATTTCTTTTCATCTGGCTGAGTACAAGCCCTGTGTTTGTCCTCCGGTGTAAGGGAGTTGAGGGGAGTAAGCACAGGCAGCAGAAGCAAGCTGCTACATGCCCATGCTCATTCCCTCATATCTACTAAATCTACCCTAAAATACAAGCCTTTTGTCCTTACATGCCCCAAACGCATGTCTGCATTGAATATTGTACCTAAAACTTAACAAAAATATTCAGTTTATTTACTCAAGAAGCTGTTATGCACCGCAGATGTCAAGCCTTACATATTATTAAACTGGTACTTGCTTGTCTTTGAAACTGTTTTGTCCAGAGGAAAGTCATTAGTCACCCTATGCATTCTTTTGTTTCCAACATGGCTGAATGTTGACGTTGAGTGAATATAGAAATGGATGAATTATGTTTTAAACCTTACAAAAGGGAAATATATAAAAAATGTTGCCCAGCAATAACCATGAACCTTTAATGGTACATCCAACCAAAATAGGAAAAAGCTCATTCACTAAATAAATAAATCCTCTCAAGCGCAATCTTATAACAAAATGAAAATGTATTTTGCAAAGTTAACTTTTTCAAGATCCAAACTATATATGTCCTCTCTCTATCTCTCTATCGCTCTATCTCTGGAGGTGCCTTTGTGATCTGCTGGACTCCAGGCCTGATGGTTCTACTGCTAGACGGTCTCCACTGTGAGCGATGCAAGGTGATAGTCTTCAAGCGCTGGCTCCTCCTACTGGCCGTACTCAACTCCGTCATGAACCCCATCATCTACTCCTACAAGGACGAGGAAATGTGGACCACCTTCAAGAACATGCTGCGCTGCCGGGGTACCGGCACCCGTCGCCAGAGGTCCTCAAAGGCCAACGCCAGGCGTCTTAGCTCTGTCCATGAGACAGGCACCAGCCAGCAGACCCCTGAGGAGACCAATAGCGACACTCTGGAGACACTCAAGACCTGAATGTCTATGCTGTGTTCGAATAGAGAAGCAGCTTTCTTCAGTGGGTCACTGTTGAACTTGGGGCAGCAGCATTGTCATAAATGAACACTTATGCCGCAGTTGGCCTGTAGGACTGTTGAGTGGAACAGTGGCCCTATGTGCACCAGTATAACTTCAGAAGGGGTTAGTAGCATCTGGGCCCAGTGGATAGTAATGGCTAAACAAGAACAGCCCCAATGGTAACTAATGTTGCTAATATAGTGAAACTTTTTTTTTTACCCTAAAAAGTGAAAAGGAGGGGATAGACTTATGAGTGCCTCTTTTCCCATTCCTCTTTTAATGTAGAACAACGTTGTTGTTTTTTGTCTCAATGAAATGTCTTCAGGGTTTACTGCTTGCATTTCCTTTTAAGGAATTAATACTGTACTAAACGATGTAACTAAAACATGTATTTGAGATCTGTAACTATAGCTAGAAAAAGTTTAGTTCTGTAAATTATATTTTAATATGTCGTTTTACTCTCACAAGGGAACTTTTAGTAACTACTGGATTCTATTCAACCTTTTAAGTTATTTTTAAATGCCAGCGTTAGACTCAAGGAAAACCGTTACCGTAACCACTCTTTATACATGGCTTTGATCGCGCAGTCAAATCATGCAGGTAAATTACAGTTGTGCTGCAGTATTTTCAATTTCAATTTCTATCATTACTGTTGCTGTGGATTTATTCACCCTTAACTTTTCCCTTCAATGGACTTAATTTTATAATATGACACACCCACACGCACACACACATTAAAAGTAACAATAAAGGGGAATAGAGCCCTGGAGGTCATGGTTTAGACAAACCTGTTTCCCCACAAGAATCTTAACACATCGCTTATTGGTCAGCCCAGAGAGCATATTGGTAAAGAGGGAATATTGCGACACTGAATTCCTACTGGGAAGAGGCAGAGTATGCAAGCAAGCACATGAGAAGTTAAGACTAAACCAGACCGGAATTCACCAATCCTGATGGATATTTAAAAAAATTAATCATTTACAAGTCCCATGAAGCTCTTATAGGGTTTCCACTGTACTCTATTGATTTGGTTCATCTACTCCCTCTGTAAAGTAAATGGCTATATTAAAAACATTGGCTTTTCTTGTATTTGTTTTGAGACGTTTAAATGATGTGTTAAACAGCATACTGAGTGTAATGTCGTCAGGGTTCGACACAGTAACATTGATACTAAGAGTGTTGGATATGAAGTAGAAACTAGGTACAGATGCTGTATGAGGAAGTGTTCTTCACCACATGGTTTTGTTGGTGTTTGTTTGACACTTTAAGGTTTAGGTAAAAAGTCCCTAGAAAGGCACTCTCTTCTGAGTTACTTTCATAAACGTTTTTTATTTTAATGAAGGTAAGCACACATTTGTCAAGGAATTTAAGGCTCTGGTTTAACTGGGTCTAGGAAAAGGAAGTTACATTGGTTTTTATTTTTTTATTTCTTTGCTCACAGCATCACACTTTAAACTTTCGTTCGGTTATGTGTCTCAGCCTAATACCGCCAGGTTTACTCGCTGAGAATTTATTTTTGACAGATTGCTAGCAATCAATCGACAGCGCTTCAGAGTAATTTTCTTCCATCTTGTAGCTAGACTTAATGGATGGTTGAATCAAGTTTTTAGGTTGAAGTACCAGATAAATGGTTCAGCCAGTTAGAGGGGAAGCAGCATTAAGCCCACGAAAACAAACTGGCCTCAACAACTATATTAGGGTGCTTATTTATTTTTGACTTAATTTGCAATTCATAAATTTATCTTTCAAGTTCCCATTTGAATTGTATAAGAGATACCCATGTGTATTGTTTCACTGTAGACATAATCTTTTTTTTTGTATCATCATCAGCCATTAAAGAGGTGGTTAACATTTTATTGTTGTCTGTGAGAACTGAATTTGCTACACCTCACCTCTACAGTATGTTGTAGGAAGATCTGCCCACTCAAAACTCTGTATTATTGTCTGCATGCCTTCAGATTGGGTCGTAGTAAATATAGAAAACAGATTCAACTTTATTTGATAACTTTAAAGAGAAAGTGAAAAACAAAGAAGATAAAATGTATGCATTTGGTTAATTGGAACCAACTCCTAAGTGAGGGAAAGTTGCACAATGTTGATTTGGTGGTATGGTTTCAATAAAAAAAACACAGCTAGTGCGTATTCAGAACACACTCTGAACGATTGTGACAGTTGCCGACTGCTTGGCTTTTACTATCCCACACCCCTAAACCGTAAACTGAGTTGCGGTTGTCCTCTTTTCTACTGCTGTGTATAGTCATGAAATGGAAATTCAATTTCTCAGATGGTAGAAAATGTAGGCTATTGTCTTGTTAATCTCATTGCAGGAAGGCTTGAAGATGTGTAGATACTGGCCTATATAGTATATGTTTGACAACAAAGTTTAAATTGTTGAATTTATAGTACTTTTATGTGCAGTTCTGCACCATATCTAGCATTTTGACTAGCAAATGAGGGCTGCTTTCCCGAGAAGTATGGGAGTAGCCAGGCTGATTTGTCCTTCAGAGGTGAAGGGGAGTAAAAACACCTGAAGGAGTAGAGACTCAAGCACTAATTTGGAAGCCTCTTCCGCTGATTGATCAATTAGTGGGAGTTTCAATAGGTCATCTTATTGAGGGCAAGACTCACTAATAAAAGCACACAATTATGGTTTGGTATATAACATCAGCAGTTGTTTGTAGAAAGAGAAGATACATAATGGAGTGGGGTGGAGTGGAGTGGGGTGGGGTGGGGGTGGGGGTGGTGGTGGTGGTGGTGGGTGGGGGGGGTGGGTCGACGTCAATACCTCTGGCGTCAATACCTAAAATCACAAACAGTCAAACATCGGTCCCTCAGTCAGCAGAACGATCCAATGATACATCCACAGCTGTGGTCAAAATGGCTTTCTTGACCGTAATTGCCCTGTCCCTGTCTCTCCTGATGGTAAGTATATATTAATATGTATGGTTGGATGGATAGTGCTGAAAGATATGTCCTTACTTGGAAAAAGAAAATACAGCAAATGTCACAGGACATCTGACTGGATACTAGGATTGTGATACATCTTTATAAGTTTTCATATTCATATTTAATGTATTAGTTTAATAAGGATTTGTCCATCTATGAATGGACAGTACTTTTATTGTGGAAAGCAATGTGTTGAGTAAGAGACAAAACATACATTTTGGGGAACTCCATGTTTTCTATTTTGCCAAGGTGATCCAACTCCTTTGTTTTCATGTCAGAAACATTTGTAGCTGAAGGCATAATTTGCGTCATTTCAGTGCGTTCCTCAGTGTTAACTGGCACAGAGTGTGCTCAATAGTGAGGCTGCTTCTGTCTTATTTGTAGTTACAGAATAAAATCATCAATTATTGTAAATGGTCTGAATGATGAAACTACAATGTTCTGTTTTTGTGTTCCTTCTACGGAGCGGGCAGGCTTCACAATTTTTTTTATTTTAAAGTTGTCATAGGTTTCCCAAAATTACAGCATATTTTAATCTAAACATAAAAATAATATTTCCCACATTATGTAACGTGAGACAAGAAATGAAACTTACAAGCTCTAAGGCACGTCTTCTTGCATGTAGGTTGGGAATTGTTGGCATGATCTGGATAACACAGAGTACGATTGTTGGCCATTGGATAACCCCAATGATTACAACATGATCAACTGTGGAGGTAAGAATTAGGCCTTTCTTTTGTTTTTTACTATTCAGTACAGTAGATGGTTGATATACATGTGTACGGTCACATTCCAGTTAGAACTGTTGTTATCTGGATTTAGAGCTGAATAACATGTACTTTTTTAGATTTGTAGATGTTTTACACTTTCTCCAGTTATGTTCATATTCTTGACACGCATTGGTTGAATGACCCAACTAAATATAGTTAATCATGCTGCAAAGTTATCTTAACATGGTGTGTGCATGTGTGTGTGTGTGTGTGTGTACGTGTGTGTGTGTGTGTGTGTGTGTGTGTGTGTGTGTGTGTGTGTGTGTGTGTGTGTGTGCGCATGTGCGCACGTAAACATACGTGTGTGTTCAGGTCTAGAGATGGCATGGGTGCTGCGTCCACCAGAGAAGGTTGCAGATGGGGAGGAGTTCAACGTCTCCTACACGGTGACGGCTTCAGATTCTTTCTATGAATTTGCGGCCAAAAACAAGTTATTTCAGTTCAGGTGGGTACCCCTGCAGTGAGTCAAAGTTGATACCCATGCTAGCGCATTGGAAGATACAACTTTACGAAGCACAGCAAATTACGCTGCAGGCGCTGTAAAACTGTAATCACCATGCTGATGTGGCGAGTAAGGAAGACATGCCACCAGACCAGCTGAGACATTTTTGGTACTGTCGTAAATGCAACGACAGTAAGCAAATGATCAAAGGCAAGGTGCTACTCTGTGTTTACCATGTACATCTAGATTAGTTTATGGTCATAGCATGGGGATAACTTTGTCCATGGTCAAAGCACAGAGCTTTAGCTGCTCTATTCAATAAATCAAACCATCTCTCTCTTTGTCCAGTGAAGCATCAGAGGTCAAGCAATTCTGTAATGACCATGAGTGTCCTGAAAACTGGAACAACGCAAATGAGATCAACTGTTGCGTCTATCATGCCAACATCCATTCCTGCCCTCTTGCTCTCATGGTTAGTATGTTGCATAGTGTGTATTTTCAGTTTTAGTGCTATGTGTAATTGTTATTACTATATGTAAAGCACATTATAAATGAAATGTATTATTATTATCTGCATAATAATTGTTCATTGGTTGTTCGTTTTTACATTACTGTACATACCAATCATATGTTAACGTTCACAAGTGTGACAAACATAAATAAGAGGAAAACAACAGAGAAAAGGATAAGCAGCTAACTTCAAGGGTAAAAAACATTAATTCATTGTCTCTGAAGACACAGTTCCACTGCCTTCCGCATTAGAGACATGCTTTCAAGTTGATTACATGCAGTCCTCTTTAAATTGTTATTTGACGAATTCAAGCCGTAATTGCTTTACATAGAATACAAATAGCCTTGATATCAATGCTAACAGAGTTATATTATCCCTGCAGAAACAAGGTGGAATATGTGGACCCTGGATACCTGATGATGGCAAGATAGTGACACACACTGTTTCCAAAGCAGGAAAAATGAGCCAGAAATTATGGACTTCCAAAGTAAGATAAAACACATTTAAGTGTTCATATGCTCTGACATGTGTGCTATACCCATAGATGTAAAAACAGGTGCTGTCTATATAAGCTAATAGGTTTATATGAAAGAAATATATCAAATGGTTGTTGAATGCAACCTAAAAAAATGTTTTGGTTTGTTATGTTGGCAAATGCAGCCCTACTAACTGTATCATTGAGTTTGTTTGACCATTCCATTCAGGTGGTGTTGGTACATGTGGGAGTCACCTCAGTGATTGCCCATATCAAAACAGGCAGGTTGCATGCAGCGCTGGAGTCCAAGGTGCTTGTTGTCAGTGCCCAAGGTCAGTATGAGACAGTGAATCTATGGCGTGTTCTGTGGAGCAGTGTTTCTGCTCAAGGCCCTTCTGTTTTGGAATTTGTGGCAACTTTTGTGCAAAACCCAGTAGCATGCCTTTGCTGCAACTTCTTCTTTTTTTTTTTAAAGTCCAGACATGCAAAAGGCTTGTTGATTGCAGATTGGTAGCTAAGTTTATTGCTAAGTGTAAAATCACAAATGCTTTGTCAGCCAATTTTATTTACATTTAACATTTGATTTGAAATTAAAACACCAGTTTGTTACCCTCATTGAAAGTGAATATTATTTTTAGTGTGTGGTGATGACATCTGTGAACTGGACGAGAGCTGTCTTAACTGCCCCGCAGACTGTGGCATCTGCCCTATGTCCATTACCATCAAAGTGGCAATAGGACTGCCTGTTGCCCTCTTCTGCAGTGGGTTTGTCCTAACTATGGTGGTGAGGCCTACAAAAACCCACAGGAGTTGATTGATTTCTAACAATGACCTGGTCCTTGTTTACATTAACTGGGTATTAACATGATTCATTTTGTCTTTAGTGGCTTCAGTACCAGAAACAGAAAATGTTTTGGGATGAAAGCTGGATAATCAGTTATAAGAACATAATATTTGGTAAGATGCCAAATATTAAACTCAATTCTGTACACGTGTCCTTTTCCCCTTATGTTTTTTTTTTTTTTTTTTTAATACAGACATAATTTTCCAACTTCTCAATTCGTCACAGGGAAGGTGGGTTACATGGGTTTCTGCAGTACAACAAGTCTCCAGCCAATGAAAAGAAACTCCAGCGTTAGTCGCACCACTGATGTCACTGTCTGCACTGTGGTCAACAGCTCCTTCAAACAGGGCTTCATTCAACCCGGCATCTAGTAGGAAACAGTCTATTCAATTAGATATTTAGTGTAATAAAATGGCTGTTTGTTTTAACCGATAAACGGAAAGGTTCACATGTTCACTTTAGTGATGGGAGGACGGTAGCCGTGAAACACATCCACAAGAAACACTTCACACTCTGCAAAACCATAAGAAAGGAAGTGAAAGCAGTGAGGTGAGAGAATCTGGTGACAAAACGTGTCCACGTACATATTTAAGGATAGCCAGATGTACTGTTACCTGATGTTTTTTTCCCACGTACTTTATTTATTTAGGGAGCTGGACCATCCTAATCTATCCAAGTTTATTGGAGGGTCCATTGAGGTTCCCTACATCACCATCATCACTGAGTACTGCCCTAAAGGAAGCCTGTCAGACGTCCTTTTGAGTGAAAATATCCCTATTAACTGGGGTTTCAGGTTAAACAACATTAAACAAGAAAAGAGCGCTCCTGAATAAAAGCCTCTCTTTTACTTTGTTTACTCATTGTGTTCTTTGTGTGTGTCTTTATTTGATACCGACAACCAGGTTGTCCTTTGCCACTGACATTGCCCGGGGGATGGCCTACCTTCACCAGCACAAGGTTTTTCATGGAAGACTTCACTCCAGGAACTGTGTCATTGATGATCGCTGGGTCTGCAAAATCTCAGGTGAGAAACCGATGGGCAGATGAATATATTCTACCAGGATCTCTGGGGCTTGAGCCTATATTTAACCACAGATCTGTGATACTTACATTAATTTATAAAAACCGTGTCAGAATTACAAAAAATATATCGGTCAAAAAAAGAGGAAAGGGTGCATTTAGATATTTTAAGTAATTGTGCATTTTTATTTGCTGTGGTGTTTTCTAGATTTTGGGCTTACAGTGTACAGAAAGGAAGACTTTGAGACAGTCATTAATGGTTACCACTGTGAGGATATCTACCGTATATACTGTGCCCCTGAGGTCTTGTTGGGAAGCAGCACCATTACCACTCCAGCTGCAGATGTTTACAGGTAGTTTACTTTTTTAGTCAATCAATTTCAATTATATCAAAATCCTTATCAGAATCCAAATCCTTTTTCTCCCCAACCTAGCTACTCCATTATCCTGGTTGAGATTGCCACTCGCTCTGACCTAATTTCGGTCAGTATGATAAACTTATCTGAAATATTGCATTTGGCTCCTCTCAAATATTTCTTTATAAATCTGTGTTTTTTTGTTGCCAATCTTACAGCAAGATCAACCTGAGGGCAACAAGATGGACACTATGTGGCGCCCGCCTCTGCCTGAATTAAAAGCTGGGAAATCAGACTCTGATTGTCCTAATCATGGAGACTACTGCAAGGTCTGTCACCCGACATTTTGAGTTAAAAAGATTATTTAGATTTTATGTTAGGATGAAGCTAATGTGAATGATTCATTCATTTGGTGAAACTTGTTTGAGTATCAGGTAAATGGTTAACCTCATAAACAGTAATGAAGTTTAAAAGCCCCCCCACGAAACCTGTTACAATCAGTACTTTATTATTTGCTATAGTTCTTTCTACTACTGACAATTCAATGAATGAATAGGACATTGCTTATTGATAAAGCCATGAACTTGGCACTTTCCAATGTGTTGGAACAGCTGATCAAGAAGTGTTGGTCCCACAATGTCACCACGAGGCCCACGTTTGAGCAGGTGAAGCGAATGCTGGATAAGATGAACCCGCACAAAGTCAGCCCAGTGGACATGATGATGAACCTGGTAAGGCTTTGCCATTATAGCTGCACACTTTCTCATCTGTCTTTGTGTGAGTCCTACACAACATCTGATCGATTGGATTTCGTAAAGACCTGTGACCATCAATGTGAGCGATTGCTGAATTATTCTAACGCATCTTGTAACCTTAGATGGAAAAGTATAGCAAGCATCTGGAGGCAATAGTTGCTGAGAGAACACAAGATCTTCTTCAAGAGAAACAAAAGACTGACCTCTTGTTATACAGTAAGTTATCCCTGACCAACACTGTCATCTAGTGGTGGTCATCAAGTTCAACAGATACTGTGAGCAGAATAAAACCATGTATGTAAATTCAGTAACGTGTCAGTGTGTATATAGCAAGTATTATAAAACCTTTTTTAAGTGACAGAGTTTTCTCATGATGTTTTGACAGTTTTTCAGGATCCTTTGACAGTAAATCTTGTGTTTTATATAAAGTAATGTGTGCCATTGTGACAGGTATGTTACCTAAGCCAGTGGCTGATGACCTTCGTCAGGGTCGTACGGCCGAGGCTCAAAGTTATTCTAATGCAACAGTCTACTTCAGGTTGGTATACAGAATTTGATAACAGTAGGTACTTTCTATGTACAAAAAATGCAGGTGCAGATGTTGTATTTAAGAAAATTCTATTACTTGCAATGATAAATAGATCAATCATGCACACTGCCCAAGACTAAAATGCTTTTAGAATTGATAAAGTTTTTCTTTTAGTGATAATCAAAACTATTATCATCTTAATTGTCATCATGGTAACATCGTCAATTTATTTCAACAAATATTTATTTTATTATACCTTAGCTGGTAATAACTAGAGTTAGATGTCTAAGTGACTAATACAATATTTTATTTCCTCTTTTATCTACAGTGACATAGTGGGTTTCACTCAGATCTCAAGTGCAAGTACACCCCACCAGGTGGTGCATTTCCTCAATCAGCTTTACACCACGTTTGATGATATCATTGACAATTATGATGTATACAAAGTGGAGACAATTGGGGACGCGTGTAAGTAAGGCTGTGAGTGCAGACTGATCACTATGGCAATCTGTCTGTTTGGCTCTCAGAGTGTGTACTTATTGAGCTATCTCTTCTTCCCAAAAATATTTCTTGCAGATATGGTGGTCTCTGGTGTCCCCAATGAAAACGGCATAAATCATGCAGGCGAGATTGCAAGCATGGCTCTAGATCTCATCAATGTCTGCCATGCTTTTAAGATTCCTCACAAGCCCACAACACAGCTGAAGATACGAGCAGGTATCCACTCAGGTAAAACATGAGTTTTCCTCACACATATCTTTAAGTCTAAATCAATGTTTATACACGGACACTGTGAGCCACTTTGTAACCATTCATTCATGTTATATGTTTTTGTTGGATGGGCCTTTGGGTCACATCAATCAAATAATAATTTCACTGTCAGTCTTGCTATTGTATCTGCTTTGAAATAATTTACAGCCTGAATTCCAGTGAACTTATCATTTCTTTTACTTAAATTATCAATTGAACTTCTATTTGCATCGAGCCACACATATTAATGAACAAAATAGATTTTTTTTTATTTACTCCTCGCACTGGTTTTCTTTTAGGACCCGTAGTGGCCGGTGTTGTTGGGACGAAAATGCCACGGTATTGCTTATTTGGGGACACAGTGAACACAGCCTCAAGAATGGAGTCAACAAGCGAAGGTAGAAGTAAATCTTTTTTTTAAATGAACCCTGTCCCAGCATTTAACAAGAACGTGCAAACTGGGTACAGAGGTTTATTTTTCATCAGATTCATGAGTGGAAAAAAATAATTTCATAATGTAAAAGTGAAAGGCAGTGACTTTATCAAAGGTATATTGTTCTCAAACTGTGCTACAGTATATTGTAATGATCTAATGGTACAGATTCGATATATGCTGTAAGCCTTTAATTATTGTAATATTTACTGTAAGGTGACCTTGAGTGTCTTGAAAGGTGCCCTCAAATTAAATGTATTATTATTATTACAATAAGCCTAGCTATCAAATTCATGATGCTACTGTTTATGTGACATTATGCACTTGTTTCAAAGATGATTTATTATCATACCCATAGCTTTGAAGATTCAAATAAGCGGAGCCACTGCTGATCTGCTTCACACCCTGGGAGGTTACAATGTGATTTGCAGAGGATCCCTAAATGTCAAGGTTTGATAAATAACTATCTACATTCTACAGTAGGCCTATATAATGATTCAGACATGTTTGTGGAGGCAGTGTTGCGGTAATTAAACTCACCCCAGATGTTGAGGGCTTCTTAGAGAGGCAAGAGAAGAAAACATACTATTAAACCTTTGTATACCTTTGTTACACAGTCGAAACGTAAATAGACAAAACAAAGTCGAGGGGTAGGTTTAGAGTAATTGTTATACGTGATGATGGTGGTTGTCATAGAAATCTGACCTTTGATCCTTCTAGCTGGACTTGGGTGATATTTGTAGCAAATATTGACCTGCTGGATTTATTTTTACACCCCTTTTCTACTCAAAGTGAGGGAACTAGCTTTGAATGTTACAGTGTAATTTGGATATAGAAGATAAACCAGACAATGTTATTGCAAACACGCAGAGATCAATAATATCAATAAGATGACCTTTGAAATCCAATCCCCATTCAGGAGTTGAGTGTGTCTTTCAAGAGTGGCTTACATTCACTCTCTCGATCAGACAGCTTTGCAATCATGCTGTCACCTAAGACCCCACATGGGGGTTGATTTGGTTCTGGCAAGGAAGAAGATAAAATTGGGAGAGGAAAGCCATGAGATGAGGCACCAAGATCTGTACTCATTGAAACACTTTATGTCTCAATTAGGGGGTGGTCTCAGCTGCGTTGTGTTAGTCCTTATCAAATCTCAATAGCCTTCATTTAGAATGCACATAGAAACACATGCTACCTGAACCCCATATATGACCTCCCCAACCTTTCTGGAAAACATGTCTTTATATATTCTGTTTTCAAGTATTTGCATACTTATTTTATCTATTTTTTGTAGGGTAAAGGTGAGATGACAACATGGTGGCTGGAAGCAAAGAGAGTTAATCAATCAGACCCACTGATCTGGACCAATACACTCAAAGGAATGCCTGTGCCAGTTAGTGACTAGAAAGCAATGTCTCTTATTAGCTCATATAGACTGTGTATAGATTGTGTTATTTTGCAATTAGGCAAAGCTGTTCAATTCTCAATCAGTCTTTGAGTAACAGTAATGATAAACAATAAATGTGAGACCACACTTTAGTGACATTAAGTTAGTTAAGTATGTTAAAATATACAGTACTGTGCAAAAGTATTTGCCCCCTTACAGATTTCTTCTGTATTTGCTTTTTTGTCACACTTAAATGTTTCAGATCATCAAACTAATTTTAATATCAGACAACGATAAACTGAGTCAATACAAAAAGCTGTTTTTAAATGATGATTTCATTTATTAAGGGAAAAAAGCTATCCAAACCAACCTGGCCCTATGTGAAAAAGTAATTGCCCCCCTCCTTGTTAAATCATGAATTAACTATGATTAACCATATTTTTTGGAAAGCTGAGTTCAATTTCACTAGCCACACCCAGGCCTGATTACTGTCAGAACTGTAGAATCAAGAAATCACTTAAATAGAACCTGTCTGACAACATGAAGTAGGCTAAAAGATCTCAAAAAGCAACTCATCATGCCCCGATCTGAAGAAATTCAAGAACAGATGAGAAACAAAGTCATTGACATCTATCAGTCTGGAAAGGGTTAGAAAGCCATTTCTAAGGCTTTGGGACTCCAGCGAACCACAGTAAGAGCCATTATCCACAAATGGAGAAAACATGGAACAGTGGTGAACCTTCCCAGGAGTGGCCGGCCTACCAAAATTACTCCAAGAACGCATCGACTCATCCAGGAGGTCACAAAAGAACCCAGAACAACATCTAAAGCACCGCAAGCCTCACTTGCCTCAGTTAAGGTCAGTGTTCATGATTCAACAATAAGAAAGAGACTGGGCAAACATGGTATCCATGGGAGAGTTCCAAGGCAAAAACTACTGCTGACCAAAAAGAACTCAAAGGCCGTCTCACATTTGCCAAAAACATCTTGATGATCCCCAAGACTTGGGAAAATATTCTGTGGACTGACGAGACAAAAGCGGAACTTTTTGGAAGGTGTGCGTCCCGTTACATCTGGTGTAAAACTAACACAGCATTTCAGGAAAAGAACATCATATGGACAGTCAAACATGGTGGTGGTAGTGTGATGGTCTGGGGCTGCTTTGCTGCTTCAGAACCTGGGCGACTTGCCGTAATTGATGGAACCATGAATTCTGCTCTCTACCAGAAAATCCTGAAGGAGAATGTCCGGCCATCAGTTTGTGACCTTAAGCTCAAGCGCACTTGGGTTATGCAGCAGGACAATGATCCGAAGCACACCAGCAAGTCCAGCTCTGAATGGCTCAAAAAAACCAAAATGAAGGTTTTGGAGTGGCCTAGTCAAAGTCCGGACTTAAATCCGATTGAGATGCTGTGGCATGACCTTAAACAGGCCGTTCATGCTCGAAAACCCTCCAATGTGGCTGAATTAAAACAATTCTGCAAAGAAGAGTGGGCCAATATTCCTCCACAGCAATGTGAAAGACTCATTGCTAGTTATTGCAAACGCTTGATTGCAGTTGTTGCCGCCAAGGGTGGCACAACCAGTTATTAGGTTTAGGAGGCAATTACTTTTTCACATAGGGCCAGGTTGGTTTGGATAGCTTTTTTTCCCTTAATAAATGAAATCATCATTTAAAAACTGCATTTTGTATTCCCTCAGGTTGACTTTGTCTGATATAAATATTTGTTTGATGATCTGAAAATTTTAAGTGTGACAAAGAAGCAAAAACAGAAGAAATCTGTAAGGGGGCAAATACTTTTGCACAGCACTGTATATACAATTTACAAAAATATACTTAATAGCCTATGTACATTTTGTAGATGTTGTTTTAAATATCATCTGAATGTTAGACTACCAAATACCTCAGGCATATAAATAAATTGCCTTTATTTCCTGATTTTGTTGTAAATTGTATCCTATTGTGGAGTATTAAAGTAAAATTTTGTCTGCTCTGGGGCCATTCACTATGGAGGACGCAGAGTGTCAACTGAAAAGTAAAATAGTGGTTCCTCCCCTTATTATTAATTCGAAATTTAAAAGACACATTTAAAAAGCAGTTTATAAAGTCTTGTGTAAATGGGTGAATTTCAAATCTAATTTACAAAAAGTTTATTTAATATATCTTTTTATTAACGTATTAATAAAACTAATAACAAAGTGTTTTATTAAATGTTATTTAAATCGATTAATTAAATATTGCATTAACAAATCAAAACATATGTACGCTTTTCAAACGTTTACATTAATAAATTCAACAGTGTAACTAAAAATATAGAGTTGTTAAATGGAAACAAAATGAGACGTCGAGAAGGAATGAGACGTCTAAAAACAATGCGCTTTTAAATGTGTGTTTGTTAATGTTGTTTGTTAAATTGATTTGAAGTTGGATATTAAATAAACTTTTTGTAAATTAGATTTTAAATTCACCCATTTACACAATACTGCATAAACTGCTTTCTAAATGTGTCTTTTAAATTTCGAATTAATAATAAGGGGAGGAACCACTATATTACTTTTCAGTTGACACTCAGAGTCCTCCATAATTGACAACACAACAAGTAATTCAGAGAAGGGGGAGGAAGGGCCTGTGTTGTGGTTGCTTGACAACGCGTTGACCAACCACTGAAGTGCGTTTAGTTTGTCAGCGTCAATTCATCAGCTGTGCTATTTGGGGAAGGTGGTGAAGACATGCTCATCACTGATAACATTTGGAAAAAACGTAAGTGAATCACTTTAATTGTTAGTACTGGCCTACAAAAATAAATTTCGTAATGGCTTACTTTGTGTTATGCCTGCTTGTTGAAACACCTTGCCTGGCTGTCAGACAGCAAATTATTAACGTTAGCTAGACAGAGTTAGCTAGCAAGCTAGCCAGGTTTATGTTTTTTTATACCGCCTACCGGTCCGGGGCCACACAATCTGCGCAGGCAAGCCCAGAAGCTGCAAAAGCTCACCGTGCTGCTTCGGATGTTGCTGTAAAAACATTAGTTTGACTGCGCAGCAACCACCAACGTAACCAAACAAAATTTCTGGTTTGTTAAAGTTAGTTCACTAATAGTTGGAAGACGAAATCAATGGTCTGGAAAAAAGGAAGATAGATACGACCTAAAGTAAACCCAGAGCCATGGCTAAACCCAGTTAACGCTGTTAGCAGCACACCCTCCTCTCCAGACAGAACGACAGCTAGTTGATCATTTTGAGTAAGTCGTGACTGTCTCTCTGTGTGTCCCTGTTTCTCTACCTGCACTTCTGTTAATTGAAACCCACATATACTCGTATTTAAACTAACCCCTTACCACTACCCCAGTAATCATGTGCCATACAGTCTATGTGGCAGAGTCCTGACTTAAAAACCTATTGCGGTTTAGTTCATTTAAAGGGTTGGCTAGTTAATCAAGTTTCCGACTCGCTAAACTTGATAGGCTTACCATCTGTCCTCTTGGTTCTAGGTTAAGTTTCACCACAAGGTTCCGTGGGACTCATGCCCAAATACTCAAGGCCTTTATTAATTATGTAAACATTTGGGAGAAAGTCTACGACTTGTTGACACGTTATACATGCATTCATATTTATATTTTAGTGTCATACCACGTATTATAAATGTCAACTCAAGTTTGGAATGACGCATAATATACACTCACACACATAAAACATGCATCATGTGACAAGCTATATTAAAAAAATTAGTAGTAAAGATGTGATTACATGACTTCCGGTATAGGCCATGTGAATATTTGCACATATACTTTATTTTGGGTTTCCTTAATCATCTATCCCCTCCCCCAATATTCAGGCCACCACATGGTTCCATGTCTTGCGATGGACACCCATGTTGTTCCTTGTAGGCTAATCCAGACAATGGTAACGAGGCACTGCTAATCTGACCCTCTATTGCAGGAGCCGTCTGCATAGGAGATCCCGTGAGTTGTGTGTGTGTCCTGCGCATTAATCTGATGACCCAGGTACATTTTGTGTGCTCTGGGGACGGTCTGCCTTGGAGAGATTGAAGAAGACAAAAACATGAGTCTTCAAACGGTGAGCAGCTTACCTAAATGTTAATATCAATGGTAACACATTAGAAGGAACACTCTAATTTGTTTTTATCAACACTATTTTATAGTTTTCTTTAAATTGTTTTATCTGTTCTGAAAATGTAAAAAAAAAATTCTGTTGAAAAATATGTGTGATCTTTCTATATTGACATTATTGTATTGTATTACTAAGTTGTAAGGCTGTCACTGTCTTTTTGCTGTTCTTAGATCATCTTACCCATTCTTTTGATTACTTTTACTAAAATAGCAGATGAAAGCAATTTCAAGACACAGAGGCCAGGCTAACCTAATTTCCACACAAGGCACAAAAAAGAGCTGTGCTTCTCAGGGTAGCATGGCTTTTATCAGTGATCATATTTACATAATCATTGTATATCTGGTGTAGGTGGTAGATCCTTGATCTGTGTGTGCTCAATTTCAGATACAAACATTGTCAAATTTCATGTACGGTGTACGTGGTGCCAGTGTTACTGTTATCTATATTATCCATGTGTCCAAAACGAGTTTTACAGTTTACAGTTTTACAATACATAATGGCATAATCTCTTTCTTTTTATAGTATTTTAAGTCTGTCACAAGGTGTAACACAAGCTACCACAGTTTAATGGTATAATTATTTCTAAATAACACATTCTGCCATTGTCATTGAACACACTACAGATCATTTTATGGTAGCCTGGTTGTATCACTTGCATTTGATTTATTCATTTTTTTGTAAACAGACTACAGCGTGAGCAAGAACACGCAAGAAAGTTTGGTAAAGAATGACCACATTTATGAGAGAGGTATTTGCTCTGAACAGAAATCAAGAACATTCCCTGCAGCTCTTCCAAATACAGGATGTCTCCACTGAGGCGGTTCAGTCAATCATCGTTGCTCTCCCCGGCTATGAATAGAAACCCTTACATTCTAAATTCATTCTGCACAGAGGAAAACGTGTCAGAATGTTTATCATACATTAACCAGGTCAGTGTCCAAATACTGTTTCTCCTTCATGAGGCTCAGTAGTAGAAGTAATTTTCCGAAAGTGGTACTAAAGGTCAACTTAAGCACTAATGCCGAGATGTAAATAGTAAATCTGTAGAACGAAGGCCTCGTCTATAGAATATAAGATGCCAGATTCTGTTGGATTTAGATTATGTGATATGCCATGATGTACATTAGCTAATGAGGTGCCAGTTTCTTTCTTTGCCAGCAGGTGGTTGCTTAACTCATTCCTGTTTTGGGTACAGGAGGTGTCCTCAATTGGCTTGACACCGGTTTGCACTGAGTCAAATGGGAGCTCTGAGCTAAACTTGGTGGCCCTACTGAACAGCATGCATGACCTGCTTCAAATGCACCGGAGGGGCCTTCGTGCCGTGGAGGACATGGAAGTGGAGCAGCTCAAGGCCAACAGCAACATCGACTATCTGCAGCTAAGCAACACCCGGATGAAGGTGTCTATGACTCACACAGTAAAGCTGTATAGCGCTTTACCGCTATATCTGTCAGTGCCACTACAAATTCCCTTTGTTCAATTGGTCATTTTGAAACCATCTAAACCAGAATTTTGTCAAGTGATAGTGTATGCAGCTCTCTGTCCCCTCATAGGATTATTTAGAACTCTCTAAAAGAGAAAATACTGGACTACTTGAAAGAGAACGTCAGCTGCAAATCAAAGTGAAGAGTTTACAGAAATGCTTGAAAAATGAAAAAGATGAGGTAAGACGTTTTTAATGACTTGGACTTATATGGCCAGTGAGAATTGCAAGATACCTTTTATTTTATTGTGACTGACATTAAAATCCTGCTTTGGAAATGATGGGAATGTAAATGAATTTGTATAATTATTTGTCATGTTGTTCTTTGGCATAGCTGCAGAAGCTTCAAAACATAATTGCAAGCCGGGCCAGCCAGTATAATCACGACATGAAGAGAAAAGAAAAAGAATACAACAAAGTGAAGGAGCGCTTGAATCAACTCCTAGTGGACAAAAAGGAGAAAAAACAAAGTATTGGATTATGCCTTCCCTTCTCTCTGTTTTCTGAGTTTGTTATATTTTTCCTTAGGATGTTTTAACTGAAAGTATTCGCTTTTTTTTTGTGTCTTACCCATGACTTTTAGCTATTGAGGTATTAAACTATATCGGACGACCTGATGGAAAGAGAGGACTTTGGAAAACTCAAAAGACAGAGCAAAGGTAACTAACTATATACAATTGTTTGGTGCATTACATTCTGTTTTTGTCTACTGTTTTACACAATGCAGCAATACAAATTAATACCTTTTTTTCTGCAGGCATGAGGGAGAGATGTATAAAGCTGTACTGACAGACTATGACAGCAGGCTTCAAGCGCTACTGTTGGAGAATGCAGAGCTGAAAAAAGTCTTGCAGCACATGAAAAGAGACATGGGGTCCATTTTAAGCCTGAGAAAACCAATAATGAAAGGCGAGAGACATGGAGGTGGCCTTGAACAGGTTGGTCAATTTGAAAGTCAAGAAAGTGTCTCACGGTCTGGTGACTGGAAATTGTTAACGAATAGGTTGATTATATAATCCTCAGATAGAAATATAGATTTTAATATCACATACCTACAGTGCCTTGCAAAAGTATTCACCCCCCTTGGCATTTTTCATGTTTTGTTGCCTCACAACCTGGAATTAGAACGGATTGTTTGAAGGTTTGCATCATTTTATCCACAGAACATGCCTACAACTTTGAAGATGTAAATTTTTTTATTTTATTGTGAAGCAAACAACAAATAGGACAAAATAACAGAAAACTTCAGCGTGCATAACTATTCACCCCCCTAAAGTCAGTACTTTGTAGAGCCACCTTTTACGGCAATTACAGCTGCAAGTCGCTTTGGATAAGTCTCTATGAGCTTGCCACATCTTGCCACTGGGATTTTTGCCCATTCCTCAAGGCAAAACTGCTCCAGCTCTTTCACGTTGGATGGTTTCCGCTTGTGAACAGCAATCTTCAAGACTGACCACAGATTCTCAATTGGATTGAGATCTGGGCTTTGACTAGGCCATTCCAACACATTTAAATGTTTCCCCTTAAACCACTCGAGTGTCGCTTTAGCAGTATGCTTCGGGTCATTGTCCTGCTGGAAGGTGAACCTCCGTCCCAGTCTCAAATCACAGGCAGACTGAAACAGGTTTTGCTCAAGAATATCCCTGTATTTAGCACCATCCATCTTTCCCTCGACTCGAATCAGTTTCCCAGTCCCTGCTGCTGAAAAACATCCCCACTGCATGATGCTGCCACCACCATGTTTCACTGTGGGGATGGTGTTCTTGGGGTGATGGGATGTGTTGGGTTTGCGCCATACATAGCGTTTTCCTTGGTGGCCGAAAAGTTCAATTTTAGTCTCATCTGACCAGAGCACCTTCCTCCATACATTTGAGGAGTCGCCCACATGCCTTTTGGCAAACTCAAAACGTGCCATCTTATTTTTAACACTAAGTAATGGCTTTTTTCTGGCCACTCTTCCATAAAGCCCAGCTCTATGGAGTGTACGGCCTATTGTGGTCCTATGCGCAGATACACCAGTCTCTGCTGTGGAACTCTGCAGCTCCTTTAGGGTTACCTTTGGTCTCTGTGCTGCCTCTCTGATTAATGCCCTCCTTGCCCGGTCTGTGAGTTCTGGTGTGCGGCCCTCTCTTGGCAGGTTTGTTGTGGTACCATGTTCTTTCCATTTGAAGATGATGGATTTGATGGTGCTCCGGGGGATCATCAAAGATTTGGATATTTTTTTATAACCCAACCCTGACTAGTCCTTCTCAACAACTTTGTCCCTGACTTGTTTGGCGAGCTCCTTGGTCTTCATGGTGTGATGCCTCTTGCTTAGTGGTGTTGTAGCCTCTGGGACCTTTCAGAAAAGGTGTGTTTATGCTGACAGATCATGTGACACTTAGATTACACACAGGTGGACTTCATTTCACTAATTATGTTACTTCTGAAGGTAATTGGTTGCACCAGAACTTTTGAGGGGCTTCATAGCAAAGGGGGTGAATACATATGCACATGCCAATTTCCAGATTTTTATTTTTTAAAATAATTTTTAATATATATTTTTTTCTCATTTCACTTCACCAACTTAGACTATTTTGTGCAGATCCATCACATAAAATTCTGATTAAAAAAACATTTAAATTACAGGTTGTAATGTAACAAAATAAGTAACAAGCCAAGGGGGGTGAATACTTTTGCAAGGCACTGTATCTTAATATATTCTCTAACAGCCAAAATAGCGTTGGCCATAGTTTACTGATAGACATTTTCTTATCGCATGTTTTTTTCTGTGTTGTAAGTTTGGTTCAGAGGATGAAGAGGTTTTTGACTCGAGTAGGGAGAGCCTGGATGTGTCCTGTGAGCATGCTCGAGAGAAGCTGACAAACAGCATTCGCCTGCAGTGGAGAAAGTTTAAGAGCCATGTGGAGAGACTGGACAGCCAAGGTGAGTCTCACCCAAACTATTTTGGCCTAATATGTGCTAGTTGCTAGGGGCTTTAATTGTTTACTTTTATGATCCTGAGTATTGGAGGTTGTAAACAGTTCATCAGCAGATCATGAATCAACAGTGCTCTCTAGTGGTTAGTCTGGGAAATAAAATAATTTGCCGATATTTACTGTTATCTGTGCATGAGGTGTATAAGCAATATTGCATTTAGTGCAATTTGTCATATGGTGTCTGCTCAGCGTCCTTTGCGCAAGAAGGAGAAAGTGCGAACATAGATGTCATTCCAAGGGAAACCCATGAAGAGGAGATGGAAAGGCTAAAGCTAGAGATCCAGCAATGCAGGGACTTCATTCAAACACAACAGCATCTGTTACAGGTGCAAATACAATTTGAATCTTTGTTAGCGACTCTGAATGGATAAACTGTATACAATATATTGTATGAACATTGTATAATATATCAAATGTTTTTTTCCACGAAATGCATTTAAGGCGTCTTTAGGATTAGACCTATAGGGTGAATGTCACAATTGGACAAGCAATAGTAAGGTTTTCTTAATGATATTTCAAGTGTTAGTTACACTATATGTGCACCTTGTGGTCTCACAGCAGCAACTAACTTCCCCTTTTGATGAGGACGCCACATCTTTGCTGAGTGACTGTTACATTCTGGAGGAGAAGGAGCGTCTCAAAGAGGAGTGGGAAGCCTTAGAGAAGAAGAGGAAAAGCTTTGAGACTGAGAGGGGGAGTTTCACTGACGCAGCCATTAGACTAAGCCATGAGGTCAACATTATATATTAACCACTCACTATCACAGCTATTATTGGCGTGACCCTTGTTTTGTGCACTTATGGGGTAGTATCTTATTATATCATTTATAAACAGCAGGTGAAATGGTGCTTCAGAGCATCAAACATAAAATAGGAAAATATATAGTATTTTATAAAGTGTTTTATGCATGCAGTAAATTGTCCTTGTGTCTTTGATAGATACATTTTTACCAGACTTTTGATATATTGTATCCCATGTACTTTCTTTTTTTTCTGCAGAGAAAAGCATTTGAAGAGGACCGCGCCTCATGGCTTAAACACCAGTTCTTAAACTTTACTCCGTTTATGGACCAAAAGAAGCTCCAGATGTCCAAATCGCAAAGTGCCATATCAATATGTAAGCAAAGATGATCATGCATATATCTATATGAAATGAAAATTAACATACATTATGTATACTTTTATGTATACATAAAAAATAAAGAAGACTGAGTAAACACTAAATTGAATACATGACCTCAGGGTTGTAAGTCGTCTAGTTACTTGCACTGCTTAAACGAGCTATTGTGGTAGTTAAAGGGGATGAGTAAAATAAGAAATCCCTCCACATAGAAATTTGAATTGTCTGAAATGTCTATTTTGTTTGTATTAATACATGTTGTTGCACCCTGCGTTATTATGATTTTTGGACAGGTGCTGAACCAGATGCTAGCTTTACTGGTGTGGATGTAGTTCTAAGAACATCCGTGTCCCACTCAACTTTCTCCTCATCCAGCGATTTCCCTCTAATACCACCTTTGACGGCTGACTTATATTGCAAGTTGCCTCTTATCCCAGAAAACAGGTATTGTATTACTGCACATTGAGTTGATATGGTATTACATGATAATATACTATACAAAATTCTGGCTGTAGATCTTGTGCCCCTTTTCATATGCTTACACTACAATTATAAAGATAAGTTTATTCTGTATTTCACATTTATTGTAGGATAAAGAAGCCTCATACTCTGGCTCTAGATATACTCAATTATGTACTAAACTTAAGCCCCCAAATCAGGCACAGCCTTATGTTACCCATTTTTATTTGTTGTAAATAAAAAAACTTGTTGCCAGCACCTCATCAAGTCAACTGGTTTAGATTTGTTTTGTCCTTTTTCCGGCAATTTGTTTTCCTATTTTAGCATAAGAGCAAGCCAACTAAAAAATGGTAATTTTCAAGAATCAAGCAACTTTCGTGATGCCAATGAAGTGTCCCAAGGCCTGCAATTGAATGGAGGAAACAACTATGAAGTCTCTCACCTTCATGGAGAGAAAGATGGTTAGATTTGAAAACTGTAATGTCTATTATGACACTATACTTTTGAATAATCATATCTATCTAATATGGACACATATGGCAATATACTTTTTTGGATTGTGAAACTCATTTTACTGTGTCGTTTGGATACCAATAACCAAGGACCTTTTTCGGGTCTGTTCGACACATAGTGGTTTACTCTAAGAAGTGGTTTATTCTATACATTAATAATTTTTCAAGATTTGCACCTTGTGGCTCTCAGTAGGTCATAAACTGATGTGGTGTGCAAGTCTGGCGCAAAAATGACTGCCATGGCATCACCCAAGTGGGTGTACACATTGACAACCAAATTGTGTCTACAAAAGCTCTACATCAAATAAAATCCATTATTAATTTTAATACATTTTATTAATTTAAATATTAGTGATCACTATAGATAATTGTTTTATTATAACAACTATTTGTTACATAGTACATGTATATATTAACATAGCTATTTAGTGAAATGTTTCCACACTAATTTTATTGTGACTGCTACAGTATTGGGTACAGTATTGCTACACTTCCCTATTTTTTTTCTACATAGCCCTTCTGGCCTACCAATGTCTCCCCAGATTATAGAATTATTTAAGACAAAGAAAGATTTTGTCTAACCATAAAACCTAATTATTTATTGAGTCAACCCTGCATAAATAAATAAAATAGCAAAAAAATTGTTGCCCACTGCAATGGCTGACATGACAATGATGACAATTGAGACAACATTCTGTTTTGTATTTCTAGTTTGTGTTTAGTGTTTATGTCAGATTGTATACTTTTTTATTCTATGTTGAATCCATAGTAGTTCAACAGTGAATTCCAGATTGTAAACTACTGTTAACCATGGTCAATTCATTATTACTATCATATTAGTATAGAATGCTGGATTCTACTGCTGGACTTAAAAAGCAATATGATTATTTGTGTAGTATATCATGTATTGTTAGAAGTTGCACATTATTTGTTAAGTGTTACTTTTCACTAAGATTCTCCACCATCACATGTACTATAGGACTTGGGTGCTTTTGTTTTTATTAGACCTTTATTTTACCAGGAAAAGATTGTTGAGATTAATAATCTCCTTTTCAATTAATGATTTATGATTTAGCTAAATGTAATTAGCTGTGGAACTACAGACCGACCAGATCCTCTAACATTCCTCTGCTAAATTATATTTATGCGTTGTATTTATATTTGACTAAGTTTCATTTCATGGACTATTTACCTTATTTACAAAATGGCACCTTAAATGCAACAGCAAAAGATAAATAATACACTGGAGATTAACTTAAATGCGTATATTTGTCTTTATTACAATTTCAGGGATTAACCATGTTTGACATCCAAGCAGTATTCACTTCTTTAGATTTTTAAGCACAGCGAGCGGTGCAGCGACATTCCACATGTGCTTCAATGGTCTCGGTCAGATCCACACTCTGCTCACTGCTGTTCTTAAGAGCCTCAGAGTGATCCTGGCTAGAATCTGGTAAGGGAATACAATGCAGAATTGTTAGTGTGCCATATCAACTATATAATTGATTTCATTTAGAGCCAGACTTGCTTTAGTAATTTAAAATGTACCGATAGGCAGGCAGTGGAAGCCAATGGTGACCGGAGTGGTCTTCACTGCTACGCAACCGGGCAAGCAACGCAGAACTGACTCAATAGAATAGCAGTTAGACTTTTGTCCATGGACAACCATCTCTTTCTCCAGCTTCACAGGTTCTAGCTTCATACGGCATTCTGGAATGTAGAGGAAGGAATAAGTAAATACAGTGGATACAGCTGAACACGGTAGCCACAAGGCTGAGAATAAAGGTAGACTCTGAGAGGTGTGCATTTGGAAACGTCAGATAAGGACCTATTGCTGTTTTTGGGTTTTTAATTGGTTGTTAATAGCATATCCTTTTGTCTTCCATTAAGTTTCGGCTTCTGTGTAAAGTCACATTGTATTAGTCATAATCACTTGACAAGTCTTGACAATCCTAGTCTTGTCCATGCTCATTTGAAAATAAGAAGAAAAGGATTCTTACCAGAGGGGTCACGGCAGCTCTCAGCAGGGAGCACCCAGGAATGGGCATAGCTGACGGGGCTCTTGACCAGGAGTCCGTTGGGAGTGCGGTATTCCTGTCTGACTTCCCCGTCGGCCTTTCCACAGAGTCCACAGGTCTTTCCCTTCATCCAATCCACCACCTCAACCTGAAAGCAAAAGTGATACATGACAGTATATATCAGAGTCTTGTTATAGTCAACATGCCATTTATATGGGATCAAATATTGTGTTCTTAATCACCCTCCATAAATTCTCAGCAAAGTAGACTTCCTGGAGACCGTGTTTTGGAGCAAAGAGAGCAATGCCTTCCTCCTTCTGTCTTATCTGGATGGAACCTTCAAATGCAGTTGGATGCATATTCAATGTCATGCTATACTATAGAGTAATTATTTTTGAACTGAAGCTGGGGTGGGGGTGGTAAACTGTATATAGAAAGTTACCTGAAGGATGCTGATATGGGAGTTGGTCAGAAGAAATTTCCATTCCATTAACCTTAACCAGTATTTCACTTTCCTTCGGATACAGGTCAATATCACTGTAAATAGATATGGTCAAAATCACGAGTTAGCAAATGGCATCAATGTTAGTTTTAGAGATAAACACAGATATAAAAAAGTGTGATGCTTACATGTCTGCAATTTTCACATTAATAATGTTCCGTTCAAGAATGGGGTCCCTCATCAGCAGAACCATGAATTTTAGCTCTGGTGTGCAATCCTGAACCAAAACTTGATAGCAGGAAAGGGGCATCTCATTTTTGTACTCTCTGTTGTTGAACGTGGTTAGCGTGTCTCGGACCATGGAACATTGAACTGAAAAGCAAGTTTACAAAAAATTAGGAACACTCCTATATATATTTCAGGGGATTGTATTTACAGATATATCATCCATATTGTATCACCTGCATTAGCCTTAGACAACAGGAAGTGCATTTTGTCAATGATGTTGTCGTCAAAGGGGCTCAGATTAATAATTTCCTCAATTGGCAGAGCAATGGGGAGGATCACAACTTCTTTATACAGAGTCCTCTGTAATTAAGAGAGAGTGGGTGATGTAAAGGGAGAATGCATGGAACAACGGTAAACAATTAAAGCCTGTGAGGATAAGTTATTTGTACCCTTGGAGATTTCAGAAGGATGTCCAGAGTTCTATCAGATGCCGCAATTAAGGTCAATGACAGCTCTCTGTTGCTGGGTTTTGTTGAGATCATGTGAGCCAGATAAGAGGCACTTGGGATATAAAGTGAAATCCTTTGGGAAATAAAGGTTTACATGAAGTGTGTGTGTATTATATTCATGTGTAATATGTGCATATTACATATGTTCTTTGTACACTATGTATGTTCAATTGTAAATACATTTTGAGATCTGTCTAGAACTTTTACAAGTATAATGATAACCTACATTTTCAGGTGGCGCTTCAGAACACTGGGAAGTCTGTTCCAAGAAAGTCTCAGGCGGGCTGCAGGGCTATGACCCACAATACCAGTCTCACCTGTAATCATGGTGTCGTACTTCTGGCACTTCAATCCCCAGGCAAACTTGGCCTATCGTTTTAAAAAAAATAAAAGGAATGGTAGAAAAATTACCTACAGTTGATTTTTTATTTTTTACAAGCCCCAATATTATGACATCATATTACTGTGTTAGCAAGGAACGCGTTCTTACAGTTACTTTGTGCTTGCTCAGCAGAACTCCATCAGCACAGATCATGTAGTCGTTAGTCTCGTTCAGAGAAGCTGCGATAACCTGGAGTCTGTTGGTGGGTTTGTCAAGGTATGCGGTAATCTGATATCCCTGCTTCTTTTGGTCAGCTCTCACGGCGCGGATGAGAATAGTCACAGAAGGATCAATAGAATCGCCAAGGAATTTGGCCTGCAGAAAGTAAACAATGAACAAAGGATTACATTTTATTATTGAAAACTATTAACCAACTCCATTTATTACAAACGTTTTAATGTTTACCTGCTTGTAAATGGCCTCAAAACTAGAATCACTGCTTCTGCTTGTGGAAACCCTGGCATTTGCAGTGGCTTGAGCATTGACAGCCTGTAAGGGTCAAATCACAAAGGATCATAAAAGGTCTTCTGTCTCTACACGTAATTGAGCTTGTAAATTAGATAATTTATGTTCAATTGCTAAGAATCTTACCTTTTGGTGATTCCTGTTGAATAGCTGGCGTGGAGCCTATTGGAAAGAAGGATTTTTAGAATGATGGATTATGCAAATATTTTTTTCTTTCCTGGAAATTTTTGGCAATCTAGAGTTCACTTATATAAGCTTGGGGAGGGAATTACATCTTTACCTTGGAACGGCGAGATGAGGAGGATGAGGAGGAGGAGGAGGAGGATGAGCTGGACTGGGATGAGCTGCTTGAAGAAGTGCTGTTGCTGCCGCTGCTGCTGCTGCTGCTCTTGCGGTTTCTGTTTGTAGGGGCAACGTTGGCATTGATGAACTTGCCTCTACGCTGAGATGAGGAGCTTGAGGAGGATGAACTTGAGGAACTTGAGGAGCTTGAGGAAGAGGAAGAGGAGCGAAGTTTGGATCTTGAACTGCTGGAATCCGAACTGCTCGAACTAGAGCTGCTGGAGCTGGAGGAAGAGCTGTTTCTATTCTGTTGACCGGAAACCAGCATTTTCTTGAGCTTCATCAAAACAGGTTTGTCTTCACTTTCGTCATCTTCCCCTAGGGAAATGGCTCTGAGGATTTTCTTTGCCGCTTTTTCTCCAACCTGGACTTCAAGCTCAAGTCTCTCTATAATTGGCTCGTCAACTGAAAACAGAGATCATAATTCGTTTTTATAGTTAATTAATACATTTTTTATTTTAATTTATTTGAAATACTGATTTATAACTTATTTCTTACCTGGTGTAACAGCAAGTAAAATGGAATGATCTCCAATCAGATTGTATAGTGGATATGAATGGAGGTAGCCAGCGTTCACTGTGGCCAGTTCCACACATGCCTTGAGTCCAAAGGTAATGGTTTTAGCACACCGTTCCTTCCTGAATTGTTTTGTAAGGGACCTGACAAGGGGCTTGACTTGGCTTTGCACTTCAGAATAAATCCTCTCCGAAGATGCTGACTGTACATTTAAAAAATCAAAAGCAAATGTAATACTGGTGACATGCATTTTCGTATTATTCCAAAGAAACTGATGAATATAACACAACTCAAAGACTATCTGGATAACAGGATTTAAAAAAGAAAAGTTTTTTATGAGTAAATGTCTACAGTGTATTATTTTCCTAAATGGGACATCTCAGCAATATTTACAGAATCAAGCAGTGCTTTTATATTTAGGTCAAACTCACCAAACTATCGGAAAGAGAGGCTACAGTGTCTTCAAAGTCCTTGGAAATCTTTGATCTGCTCGGAACGATGGGTGTAATTTTCTCAGCAGAAAGATCTTCAATCGTCCTTGCTACAGCAAAGGTCTCAACACTTTAAGGTGAAGTGAAAAGTAAATTATTTTACATGCCAAATACAATGAAATGATCTATCCTTTTTTTAAAACTTGAAATGTCACATTATTGCATTTACCGTGCTGATGCAATGTGTTCAGGAACATGAACAGGCAATGCTTCAATCTTGAAGTTGCCCTTTGCAATATCAAGTTTTGCAACCAGCTTTGCTGGAACGATGGTTTTGACTGTAGCTTTGACCATGAGCGAAGCTTGGAGGAATTCAGAGTTGACACCCATCGTGGCAAATGAATGCACAATGGCACTAGCAAAAAAAAAAAGTGATTTTAACTTGGGAGAGGGGAAGTGTTTTTTTTTAAAACAACATGATGGCCTGACAACCTACCTTGGCATGACCTCAGCCTCGAGCTGAATGTCTGTTTGCAGCAGCTGGGAGAAATGGAAGGTTTCAGGCAGTTCTGGTGTGAAAGTGGCCTTAACTGAAGACACAAAAGACACATCGTTTTTTAAAGTTGGGCATGATACTGAGTCAATATTGATTTAGTTTATTGTGCCTAGACTTCACCTTCAAGGGTTGCAGCAACCACAGCGGAGGAGTGGAAGCTGAGCTCCATGGGAAAACCAACAGCAGTGGGGAAGATCATACGCGCCTCAGCAAGAAGCAGGGGTTTGGCATGTTGCATATGGGCGCCGGACAACAGGGCATTCAATGCACGCTTTCCCATTTCCCGAGCAGAAGATCCAGTGGCAAGCTGTAAAAAATATATTGGTTTAACTACCATGCTCTATACGGAATGTCAATGATATCTACAGTATAAGAAAATAGAATTCATATGTTGTGATGTGAGTCATACCGCAATTGCCTGTTCAATGATGGCCTTGTCAATGTTGGCAAAGGCGATTTCTTGTCCGAAGTATTTCACATACACGGAAGCCAAAGGCTTGCTTGTAGTCAGAGACTTCCAGTCAGACAGCTGCGTAAAGAAAGAATGTAGACAGGACAGTTCACTAGTAAACGTATATTTTAGGATGATCATTTAGGATGCCAAATACTCACAGCCTTAAGCACACGCTTCATCTTGGTAATTCTGTCAGCCTCCTGGGGAACCTTGGATATTTTCAGAAGAGCCTCTTGGACACCCTCTGTCCTTACTCCGACCTAAAAGACATTTGGAATGATTAAGAAGGAAATTCATGTGGAGCTACTAATTAGGATCTTGTCAGGAAGACACTGTAGGAAAATGTACTGCACCTCCAGAACATCAGCGGCGGTTCCAAGAATGTAGGCGCGGACCTTGGCAACAAGAACTTTGGGCAAGACGGTTGCAGCATCATTAATGTAGAAAGCACTGGCAGCAGCACCGGCCATGATGGCATCTGAAATAATGTGTATTACGTTTAAAATTGGATAATCATCCTTCTTTATTTATTCGTTTATTTCTTTGCAAAGTGGACCAAATATATTCTTACTGTGATAGCCATCAATGTAGAGAGCTTTGCTGAAACGGAAGCTCAGTCTTCCCAGTTTGGGGCTGAGCATCTTAATTGCGACATTGCAGGCAGCAGCACTGAATTTAAAACACACAATAAAAGTTTAAAAGGATCTAATTGTTTTTGTAAGGGATATGCAAGGTGCCACCTGATGATAAAGAAGTGTCCTTACACTGCAGCAAAGTCAGGGGCTGTGCTCCTAGTCATGGCCCTCATGTGAGAGTAGGTGAAGCTTGCCACCTGCAGATTTTCCTCAGTCTTCACACTGTTAGCGATAGATGCCACCAGACCCATTGGAGGCCTTGTCTCAAACAACACAATGCAAGCAATCATGCGGAGCTCTGGGTGGAGAGCCTTGTCCATGTAGATTTGAACAGCCACTTCCTGGACCTAATCCACATGAAGAAATGTGTTAAAAACTTACACTTTCTGTTGTGATGTATGCTTTTTGAATGACAAGGGGGAAACTACGCGCTCACCATTCTGCGCTCCCTCTTAGCGATGTTCCTCAAGGCCAAGAGAGCCTCGAGCTGGACTGTCAGTGGCAGAGCTTCAGCAGTTCCAAGAATAGGCAGGAGCTTCATGATTGGCTTGATACTAGCAGGATGGCCGGCGTTACCCATAACTTTAAGTAACAGCACAAGCTCGTCCATATCTTTCTTTTCCATAGCCTTAGCTGCGAGTTCATGAAGGCGCTGCGGGGATGAAAGAAAATCAATTGTCAACTCAATAGGTGTTTTGATAGCTATGTTTGATGGTGTTATGGTAACAGCACATTTGGCTTACCTTTACTAGTTCAGCAGGGCAGGATTCTTCATCAACACAGTACTTGGCGATAATGGTACCATAACCAAGCATAGCAGCCTCACGTAGGATGGGGGTTTCTTGAATCTTGTTGTCGAAAGTTAGGCTCTGAAATGGAGGGCACACGTATTACTATTTGAAATTTATGTATGTATGTATGAATGTGTGTATGTATGAATGTATGTATGTATGTATGTATGTATGTATGTGTATGTATGTATGTATGTATGTATGTATGTATGTATGTATGTATGTATGTATGTATGTATGTATGTATGTATGTATGTATGTATGTATGTATGTATGTAAAGGGTACAAGGATATTTGTTTGTGCCTCTACTAGTAGGGAAAGATAATTGAAAAAAAGAACAGGGAAAATAATGCAAATACTTGTTTTACTTTAACACCTCGTACCAGAAGCCCCTGCACCTATTCACCTTTTCATCAATTCCTCATAATCTCTAAATTCAATCTAGTATTTACTGTATTTAACATGCCAAAAGCCCCTTTAGGCAACTGAAAGATTTTACTCACGCAGAAATGGAAGAAGAGTGGCTAGTTACTGGACATCTATCTATTGCAGCTTCAAGTAAAGGGCTTATGGTTTATTGGTTTACCCACCTCAATGATCTTGACTGCCTCCTCATCAGCTGTCACCATGTGAATGGAGGTCAGAAGTGCCTGAGCTGCTTCAACCACAGTGATGTCATCAGCAATGAACTTCTCCTTAACAAATCTCAAAGCCATTGGGGTCCCGATGGCAGAAAGAGCATCCAAGAGCCAGCGTCTGAAATAGAGTGAATAAACACGTTAGTTTCACCATTGTTTTTTATAATTGTATCTTTGTCATTAGAGAAAGACCAAATAACCTGTAAATTGGTCTGGGGTTATGATGGGACCAGATGGACTGAATTTCCTCCCAGCTTGCTGCACGCAGAAGCTCGATAAGCTCCAAAAACTTCAGGGGGGCATCTTCATGGACTTGATTCACATTGTTTGAGACCAAATGTTCCAGAACCTCAACAGCCTAGGAAAATAAGAGTGTTTTAAAACGTTTCCACGCCTAAAGTAAAATAAAATAAGCAATGATAAAAACAAGCAAATACAAATACTTTTAGACATACAGTATTTGCATTGTTCATGGTTGTGTTGATGTTATGTGACTGTACCTGTGCTTCAACATTGGTGATCTTAAGGAGCTGAAGGGGTGACTGGATAACGTCAGAGGGGAACTTGTACTGCAGGGACCCACGGTCGCTATAGGCTTCGCTAGCGGGTTGGATTGGACTCTTGTTCATCTCAACAAAGTCCAGTGATTGCCTGTGAAAAGAAGCTTATAAATATTTTCCCCAACATTTGCAATGATGGGCTTTAAAATACATTCGAATTTTTGTCAACCAAAAAGCAAAGATGTCTTAATTGTTTTCTAATCCTTAAGCATTTATTATAATACCACTTATAATATTCATAACAATAGTGCATTTATTAAACATGTTTGCATTGCTCTTACCCAATTGTGATTGGACTTTAATTGACCAAATTAAAGTGATTGACTGCTAATGGACAAACTCCTATTTGTGAGATGCGTTGAATAAGAGTAAATGGTCAAATGACTGTGATTTATCCCAACATACTTAGCTTCCATCTGGGCAGCACCGTCCATGTCATTGAAAGGGGAGAACTGAATGAGCTCAGAAACTCTTGCTTGCATGATCAGAGCACCGTTGGATGTTGACTTCATGATGTAATCGTAAGCAGCAGCCCCCTTCAGGTTCTTTCCTCTCTGTGTAGAAATTAGGTGTAAGTATTCCAAGTGGCAAGTGGGTGGATATAGTTAAGAAACTAAGCAGATATTCACTAACCTTCTGGCATTCAACACAATGTTCTGCATAATCCATGCCCATGTCCATTGAAACTCTGTCTGGGCAATGGTTCAGATCCTTGGTCTTGGTCAGATGAATGCGCTCAGTCTTTGCGTCTTCGCTTATGACGTAGTGGGTCTTGCACACACCCTCGACTCCATCCTATGCAGCACAAAAAAATACCATAAGTGACAAATCCAAAGAATGTAATGTAAAATGAAAGGGGGGGGGGGGGGGGGGCTTGGTGTGTGTGTGTGTTGGTCTGAATAATCATATGCTGCGCCACGCTCACCTCCTGCAGCTCGTAGACGTTCTGTGTCTTCTTGATGTTTAGCTGAAGAACATTCAGGATACCTCTGAAGACATTCAACACCGTTGTAGAGACACCTTCTGGGGCAAAAATCTTACCCACGACACCGTTGGCATACTCAAACTTGATGGGAGTCAGGAGCTGATCAGCTAAAGCTGAAGTGAGCTTTGAAGCTGGGTAGAACTGATCTTTGGGCCAAACACCGCTGTACTCAAAGATTTCAGGGTCTACGAGCTGTAAAAAACAATAAAACATTTAAATATTATTTATTTGGCATTAAGACATTTTTTTAAGAAGTTTGAAGTTTGAAGAATAAAAACAGCAACTATACCTTCAGCAAGTAGGTATCTGATGATGTAACTGCACCAATGAGAACTTTACTGCTGACTTTCATACCAGCTCTGGCCAGACCCTCCTCTGGCAGACCACCCATGAGCTGTGCCTCATATTTGTACAAGTAGGTCTCGTTGTCTTCAAAATATGGAGCTACATAGAAGAATTGTGATATTAAAGAGTATTTCTGGCTTAATAAAGTAGTGTATGTACATGGTTTTTAATAATATTTGATAGCTTGAGTTAAGCTTTCAGGCCTTGAAGCCAATCTGAAATATTTTTAATTCATACAATTTACATAAAATTCACTTACAAAGGTTACTCTGGTGACCCGCTGTGTAACAACAACAAAGAACAATAGGGACATTGATTAATTAATAATGAATGTCTGTAAGCACTACGAGCATATTAGAATTGAATAGCTGTTACACTATACCATGACTCATACAATTTCTATTTTTAACATTGATCTTGGTCTGGAAAAAACGTTGCTTTTACTTCATCAATACAAAAAGTAAGGTGTTGAACCCTTTCATAGAACTTTTCTTTTACGAGCAAATAGCAGATACAAATAAATAATTTTATGAAAGGTTTTCAGACAATTAAAAGCTGAAGTACTTACCCACAAGGGCCAGTGTCAGTGCAAGTACAAGGGTCCTCATGGCCGGTGAGAATGTGAAGAGGAGATCGCTTTCACAGCCTTTTATAGCTGATATTTGGTCATTTTGTCATACAAAATATATCATTAACCAGTCTCAATATCAATGTACAAATATGCTCAGTATAATGCCACTCGATTTGGCAGATAACAGGTTAGGTCAATGTGCCCTATCATTCTTATGCGTATTTTTGCTATTACTGGGTCACTGTTGAAGGTATGAGTTTGCTTTTGCAGGTTTGCTAATATTGTATACTATAGCACATTTACATTACATTTATCTGCAGAACTTATAGGTTCCTCTTTCAAACGCGAACATGTAATAATTAGTAGCTGTAAAATTCTCCTTAGTAAATGTTGTAAATAACCCCAAAAATATGTGTAGATAACCAAAAAAAGTGTGAGAACCTTTGTTTTTAAGTAAAATATTCAAAACAGACAAATATTCATATCTGGTTTGGAGATTTTTAAAATTTTCTGATTAATTTCAGGACAGAACCCAAAAGGTAATGCATTGAATCTTTTTACAGAAAAATAAATGCTATGGCAATTACATGGTGGAATATCTGGTGCACTATGAATCGTGCCACACATTGCATTGATTTGCATTTATTACCAGTTTATAAACTTTTCAAAATAATTACAATACTATGTTTTGGCACCTGGTCAGGGCCTGCTACATTCAAGGTCAGTTAAATTGTCACAGAGACCTGACTTGGTGACATTGTAAAGAACACTGGGGCTGCAATACCCCAAAATTAAATATAGGTGATGCCCAAACTTGATTTACCCTCTTGTGAAACTCAAGTCTCACACATGTGTCAACAATGGTCAGCTTGATCTTCAGATAAGCAAATGTCAGAGTGTACTAATAAATCACAGTCCATGGAAACAGCAAGCATGGACGTCTAGATAGTAGACCTTTATGCCACCTTATTTAATGTTGTATGGACTATCAGAATTAAAAAAAGTGTATACAATTTTATTCTACAACTCAATAATGATAATAATCAAGCCTCATTGTGAGCACATTGGCGCGAGCACACACTTGCACTCATTATTAAAGTGTGTTATGTTAAAACTTATGTTTAAATGGTGTGTGTCATTGCATCTACAATTGACGCTCATTGCATGTGTACAGGATTCATTGTATTCAACTCAATATCTCCATGTGCCTATTGTAGGAGTCAAATTTACAAAACATGCATTTCTGGTTGAAAGAAAAAAATGCATGGACAATAGGTATTCCACAGATAAACTTAGCAAATGTGTTTTCGGTGTTTTATTATTCAGAGAAGTCTTTACACACTGTGTCATTAATATTTTATGTTCTATTGTTCTATGTTATAATCTTTTGTATGTGTATATAGAGTGAGGTATATATTGCTCACACAAACACAAAGCACTTTGTAACATTTGTTCAGAAAACTGTAACACTATTATTTTAATTTAATAAGAGTATTATTGTTTTTAATCTTCTTCTTATTATTACCGGTCACTTTATTGTTTTACTTCAGATTGGTTTGCTGTTCTAAATTGTCCTAATTCCTAATCTAAATGAAAGACCCTCGGGCCTCGTGTAAACTGTTGGCAAGGATGATGATCATGGTGTATTCATGGTTGAGCCAAGACTAGTTGTGGATTAGTAGCCGGTGCGTCACATGCTGTTTCCAAAATTAGTGGTAAGGTTCTTTTGAACAATCATGACCATACACAGGCTATTTTTTTATCATAGGGCTAGGTTACTGAATTCCAGTATTTTCCAACACAGCTAGAGGCATTATTTGAAGTACCAATAACTTAATGGTGTTCGTTCAATAAAGAATAAAAAAAAAGGAAAACTGGCAAGTTGGCCTATTCATTATAAATAGGTGTATTGTAGTCCAGCTACCAATATTTACTTAAACCAACTCATAAATTGTTACTTCAAAAACAGCAGACATTGTAAAGAAATGCAACTATAAGTAATTTTACTGAAGTTGCATATTTTAGTCTGGTTCATGTCCAACATAAACCCACTCCCTTGACTGTTAGGCCTACACTTGTGGAAGTGTAGTTTTATTCTTATTACAATTGATGCATGATTGTTTGTGAAACTGAAAAAGCTTTGAAAAAGTCCTAATAACGTTAGACTCCAATGCAGCAAAATACTGTCCTCTGAACAGTAGTATTGCATGCACACATTCACACATGCTCACTTAATGCAACCAAAGTTGTCTCAGTGCACAAATATTTGGGCTAAATCAGTGGCTAGATGTAATTTTAGACCCAACTGCACAAACTGCATTATTTCTGCCTAAAGAAGGTGAGGATCTGAGTTGGAGCTCTGTATGATAACGTCAAGCGTTTCTCTTGAAAGAGGACAATTGTAAAATCCAGTCCCATGTCAGTGAATTACAGTAACAAAAAAATAATATTTTTATAGACCCATGAAAATAAGAATATGCAGACCAATTTCAATAGCTTAAAACTAGGCTTTGTGTTTATACATTGTTACTACAGTCATGGGTGTAACACAAACTTCTTGGGCCTATAAACTATGCAGTTCAATTTGTTCTGTACTGTATGTATAATCTGTGACGTCACCGATGTGCCAACTGTGAGCGGAACAGTAATCAGCACCAGCTTAACCAATATCAGACCTATTAAATCATTTAAACAATACATTTTCACAAATGAATGCTGTACGAGTAATGATCTCAGATGTATTTTTTAATGCACACACAAATATGAAAAAAATAAACAAGCGTAAGCAGATTCACAAATATATTTAATTTTGATAAATAAGTATAATGAGTACATTATTATATAAATTATATTATTATATAAATAATAATATATACTATAAAATAATAAAATGGTCTCAAGATACATTCAATAATCATCATCATCATCATCGTCATCCGCTTTGTCCGGGGTCGGGTCGCGGAGGTAGCAGTTCAAGCAGGGCATCCCAAACTTCCCTTTCCCGGGCCACATTAACCAGCTCTGACTGGGGGATTCCAAGGCGTTCCCAGGCCAGTGTGGAGATATAATCCCTCCACCTGGTCCTTGGTCTGCCCCGCGGCCTCCGCCCAGCTGGACGTGCCTGGAACACCTCCCTAGGGAGGCGGCCAGGTGGCATCCTTACTAGATGCCCGAACCACCTCAACTGGCTCCTTTCTACGCAAAGAAGCAGCGGCTCTACTCCGAGTCCCTCACGAATGGCTAAACTTCTCACCCTATCCCTAAGGGAGATGCCAGCCACCCTACGGAGGAAACTCATTTCCGCCGCTTGTATCCGCGATCTCGTTCTTTCGGTCATGACCCACCCTTCATGACCATAGGTGAGAGTAGGAACGAAGATAGACCGGTAGATTGAGAGCTTTGCCTTCTGGCTCAGCTCTCTCTTCGTCACAACGGTGCGATAGAGCGACTGCAACACCGCACCCGCTGCTCCAATTCTCCGGCCCATCTCTCGTTCCATTTTACCCTCACTCGAGAACAAGACCCCAAGATACTTGAACTCCTTCACTTGGGGTAAAGACTCATTCCCTACCTGGAGAAGACAATCCATCGGTTTCCTGCTGAGAACCATGGCCTCAGATTTGGAGGTGCTGATCCTCATCCCAGCCGCTTCACACTCGGCTGCGAACCGATCCAATGGGTGCTGCAGGTTGCAGACTGATGATGCCATCAGGACCACATCATCTGAAAAAAGCAGTGATGCAATCCTCTGCCCACCAACCCGCAGCCCCCCTCCCCCGCGGCTACGCCATGAGATCTTGTCCATGAATACCACAAACAGGATAGGTGACAAAGCGCAGCCTTGGAGGAGGCCAACCCTCACCGGAAACGAGTCCGACTTACTGCCACAGACCCGGACACAGCTCTCGCTTTAGGAGTACAGAGATTGGATGGCTCTGAGTAGAGACCCCCTCACCCCATACTCTCGCAGCACCTCCCACAGTATCTCCCGGGGAACCCGAACATACGCCTTCTCCAAATCCACAAAACACGTGTAGACCGGATTGGCATACTCCCAGGCCCCCTCAAAGATCCTCGCGAGGGTAAAAAGCTGGTCCGTTGTTCCACGACCAGGCCGGAACCGTTTTTATAAATGTTTTCAAATACTTTGCATTTGTGTCACCACTTGCATTTGTGAAATTCTATAGTTTCATGACAGAGCTTGACTCATAAATGCATTTATTAATCTTGTTAGCCAACCATATGTAGCTTTCAATTCACTAATTCACAAGAGAACAATATGTCATTCCAGTGTAGACTTCAATACAACACCACTGTCATTTATTAAAGGACGCCAGAATTTGCAATTAAGTAGCCTATGTTAAGGTTGGACCCCTCCTCGGGTCACCTTCCGAATTCGTTGATGACAAGGAAGACCACTCGGACACAAATACAATATAGAATGATTATTTTATTATGACACTTCTAAGAATTAATCAACACTCGTTTAATCCTAGAGATATAATTGTAAGCACACACAGAAGCTGAATATTTACCTTTTGCAGATATTTGACCCTAAGGGTAATATCGGAGAATGTATCAGAGCGGCCGCTGCTGGATAGATTCTAATTCTAATTCCCTTTCTCTCCCTCTCTTGTACTCTGGCCGCCCCCAGCCGTATCTCGTGAGCCCGATGGTGTGTCTCACCCCCCCCTGTATGTCCTGTTATTCAGTTTCAATGGTTTGAGTGTTCTCTTCTCTAGATATCGGCCACGCATGCTCCCCCACACCACAATCAGCACAGGCCTCAAGGTTATTCTCACAACACCCTATTACTGCAACTTAATAGTTAACTGTTTCGCTCCTGCCTGAAACAGGATCCTATTCTACAATTACCATAAAAACTTGCTATGATCCTACGCTGAGAAAGACCTACAGCACAGCATCGCAAAAACAAACGGAACAAGACCAAGACTTGTCTAGACAAATTTTTTATTTTTATGAACTCTACCATGTTTCATAATTTAAATGCGCACTGGCCTGTTTTTGTTTTGGCAAAATAACTGACCTTTATCGGCTTAATTGCTTTGAATTGAGGAATGTGAGGCGTTCAGTCTTTCCTGCTCTTAGGTAGTTTTTCACGTGTTTTAACTTAACCCCTTGAAACCATCACATGCAGTGTGCAGGAAATCCTCAATGCAAAACAGACTTCTCTGAAAGTGCTTTTCAGAGACCTCGTATAGATCTTATAGATGCCATCATAGAGCTCAAGAGAGGGGCAGTGTATGTGGAAGGACTTGTAGGACTTCAGGAAGACCAGTTTCACCAGTTTTACCAGTTTAAAGACGTTTCTACGACCCTGCTGCTAACTTAATAAACCTGCCCCTTAGTAAGATTTACAGTTCTGGAAAATATCTTCAGATATAGACATGATCAGCAAGTTAACATTAAACCATTTTAACAGCATTTGCAACTCTTACTTAGCTTGATTTTCAAAGACCTAAGTTAGCAATTGTCATCTCATCCTGCTTTGCAATCTGGTCACAATTATTTACTATATTGTCTCCCTTACTCTGGTCTTACATTGTTATAACAATAAAGGGTCGGGCTAAAATAATATATATATGAATTGGTCTGAACAATCAAACCATAAACAAGGTTCAATCTTAAAATATTTGCAAAAAAACACATTAAATAGTTAAACAATAGAGGAAGGACTTTTTGGGAATGCTTAATTTATTCGGAATTACATTTAAAACAGAATAATTCAGAACATTGATCCAATAACTAAACAAAAAGCTTAATGTGGCATATTGCTATGAAACTAAGCACACTGTGCAGTGCAGCGACAGGCCACATGGGCTTCTATTGTCTCCGTCACGTCAACACTCTTCTCAAAGATGTTGCTCAGATTTACATTAGAATCTGTGGAGAACAATATATATTTAGTACAAAGATTTATTCAGGACTTTATATTAAAAAAAAGTTTGACAAATGCATTTAAGACCCACCGCTGGGCAGGCAGTGGAAGCCAATGGTTACGGGTGTGGTCCTCATTGGATAGCAACCGGTCACACAACGCAGAACGGGCTCAACAGAGTAACACTTAGACTCCTGGCCATGGACAATGATCTGCTTTTCCAGTTTCACGGATTCCAACTTCATACGACATTCTGAAGTAAAGGATGTGGAGGACATAATGGATCAGAATGATCCGCTGCTCTAAAACCAAAGCTCAGACGGAAACATTAACACATCAATCCATAGGACAAATCTTACCAGAGGTGTCACGGCAGCTCTCAGCAGGGAGCACCCAGGAGTGGGCAAAGCTGACTGCGTTTTTAGTCAGGCGTCCGTTGGGAGTGCGGTATTCCTGTCTGAACTCTCCATCAGCCTTTCCACAGAGTCCACAAGTCTGTCCCTTCATCCAGTCCACTACTTTAATCTGATACAAATAATAGAGAAGTGAATTTGCAAATTTTAAAGTCACTTATTTGAACATTGAACGATTAAATGAAAGAAGGGATCCAACTTTTTAACTCACCTCCCATTTGTCCAGAGAATAGTAGACCTCCTGGAGGCCATGGTTTGGAGCGTAGACGGACAATCCCTCGTCTCTCTTTCTGATCTGAATTGAGCCTATAAAGGGAAACGACAGATTGTAAACATCTTTTAAACTACGCTTTTTTATGTTGTGATATGTTGCCAAAATGATTTCTGAATGTTTAGAATAAGGGACCTGAAGGGTGCATGTATGGGAGGTTGTCAATGGAAATTTCCATTCCATTGACCTTCACCAGAATGTTATTGCCCTTAGGGTACATGTCAATATCACTGTTGGAGAAAAAAGGTGGTAAATTATGCCACAGCTGTTTCATTGTGGAATTAAATTAAAACATTAAATCTAGCATAACATTGCTACATAACATAATTGAATGTAGCATAACAATCGACCTGAAAATAAAGTGCTGAAACAACTTACTGGTTGTGGCGTGGTTATAGAAAAATACTTTTGCTCTTTGATTAAGCAACAGTAGTTTATCTCATATCTCTTGACTGCCATCCCTCGACTAACCTTTTTTCTTTTTGATAATTGAATTAAACTGCGCTGAATCAATAATTTTGCTTGTTATACTTACATGTCAGCAATTTTCACGTTCAGATGGTTTTGTTCAAGTGTGTTATCCTTCTTCTGCAGCACAATGAATTTGAACTCCGATGTGCAATCCTGGGCCAGAACCTGGTAGCAGGAGAGGGGCATTTCATTCTTGTATTTCTTGTTGTTGAATGTGGTCAGTTCGTCTCTTTCCATTCTGCATTCGGCTGGAAACAAACAAAAAATAAAACATTAATGGTCAAACAAAACAGTATGCACAATCCATCTTAAATCTTGGATCTGAGCCATCCAACTGTCAGGCTCCTAGATCTCTAGAGTGTTCTGTTACTGTCTCACCTGCTTGAGCCTTGGTGAGCATGTAGTAAATCTGCTCAGGAATACTGTCCTGATACACGTCCAGCTCAGCGGCGGTGTTTCCCACGGGCAGACAAATGGGCAGAATCAGGCCCCGTTTGTACATGTTACTCTGCAAAACATGAAGTAAAAAATGATTCACCTTCAGAAGATACATTAAGCTTTATGTAACACTTAAGCAGAGAATTGACTTGTCTGCAAATTAAATGTATACCTTTGGTGTTTTCAGCATAATATTCAGGCTGCTCTCTGAGACAACAGCAATTGTCAGCTTGATCTGTTTGGGGATGTTTCTGGCTTTTTCCAGAGTCATTCCAGCTCTCTGTGCAGCACAGGGCAGGTACTCACTTAACCTAGATTGTAAACAGGAGTTAAGTTAAAGTTGCTATCCATGTTGAGTATATGTTTTATTTTTGACAAAATAATTGAATTAAAACAGTACATCTTTGCACTGCGCTTCATGTCACGTGGAACCTTGTCCCAGGTCAGTTTCATGCGGAGGGCAGGGTTGGGACCAACAACACCACTTTCTACTGTGGCCTCAGTCTGGTATTCCTTGCACTCAATACCCCAGGACATCTTGGCCTATTGGAAAATATGAAATTCCATTCAAAGATAAACAAGGTTATACACAACGGGATATACAGTATGTAGCCATCAACTGAAGATAATACTGCTGACCACATTATTAATCCTACCATGGCTTTGTGATTACTGAGCAGCACTCCGTCAGCACAGATCCTCCAGTTGTCATTTTCAGCAAGGTTTGCAAAGATGATCTGCACCCTGGACGTTTCTTTGTCATAGTATGCAGTGATCTGGTATCCGCTCGACTCATGGTCAGCTCTGATGGCACGTATGAGAACTGTCACGTAAGGAGAAAGTTCATTGCCAAGGAATCTGGCCTGAAAGCACACAGATGCAAACACATGCAGACACACACACACACACACACACACACACACACGGTTAGTTATGTTTACCCTGGGGTTTAACTTCAAAAGTACTGTCTCTTAAATGAGTGAACGCATATTTGCATCACCTGCTTGTAGATCGTTTCAAAGCTGGAGGCACTGCTCCTGCTTCTTGCAGAGGCTCTGGCCTCTGATACAGGGTGCTGTAAACAAAACAGCAAATTTGCTTTTGTTCAAGCCAACAAGAAAGACAATTCAGTGTTGAGCCATAACACAGCAAAATATTTACCTGATGAACGTGGTCCTTGGAGAACTTCATATCGTACACATGTTGCTGTAATACAAAAACAAGTCTATAAGCAAAGACAAAAACAAAACAATGAACAACAACCGATTCCATTAAAGTAAAGTGCCAGCCTCACCCTGGACATACGGGAGCTGGAACTAGAAGAGCTGGAGCTAGATGAGCTGCTGGAGCTGCTGCTAGATGTCTGGTTTCTTTTCACAGGAGACTTCAGGTAATTGATTTTGCTCTTGTTGCGAGAGGAAGATGAGGAGGATCTTGATGAGGACGAGGATGAGCTGCTGGAGCTGGAACTGGAGCTAGAACTGGAGCTGGAGCTGGAAGATGATGATCTGGTTCTGTTCTTCAAACCAGGCACCAGCATCTTCTTGAGCTTCATCAAGACATTTGATGCCTCTACACTGTCCTCGCCTTCATTCACTGTGATCACTTTGATTATCTTTTCTACGGCTTTCTCTCCAACTTCAATCTCAATCTCAATTTTCTCAATGACTGGTCCAGAAACTACCCAAAGAGAAGGAAAATGCCAATTTACATTACTGTACACAATGTGTGCAATTTTATTGCTTAACAAATGGTATTGAAAATGTATTTGACTTGCCTGGAGACACGTCAACAGAGAAAACATGTTCCCCGATCAGAGCGTACAAGGCTAGGTTTTTGAGGTAGGAAGCATTCTCTGATTTAATCTCAGCACATGCCTTCAACCCAAAGGTTTTAGATGAACCACATATTTTCTCCAGTAAGGTTGACATGGACCTAATTTTTTTCAGCGATTTAGAATCCATTTTTTCTGATGATCTTGATGACTGAAGAATAATACAAAACAAAACTGACATTAACATCAAATTCTGATAAAAAAAATGTGCCTATTCACTACAAATTTAGGTAAACTTACCGAACCACTGGTCAGAGAGGATGCGAGTTCGGAAGCGAAAACCTCTCTTGACAGTTGAGCAGCAGAAATAGCAGCCTTAGCAGGAAGAATTGGTGTCAGCCTTTCATGTTCAAGATCCTCCACATTTCTTGCCACTGCGAAAGTCTCAACACTGTTGCAAAAATGAGAGATACAAAAACACATACATTTTAATAACCGACATATTACTACATTTAGGTTAATAACGGGATAAAAAGTCACCTACTGTGCAGATATAATTTTGTCCACAGCCTGAACAGGCAAAGCCTCAATCTTAAAGTTGCCCTTAATCAAGTCCATTCTTGCTTCTATTTTTGCGGGGAGAATTGTGTGCACTCTTGCTCTTGCCAAAAGAGATGCCTGGACAAAAGGAGTGTTCACCCCCATCATGGCAAATGTATGAAGGGAAACACTGAAAGAGATAGAACATTTTATTTGTAAACCATACATACAGTATGTCTTCATGTTGACGATGTGAAAGTCAGTTGCTTTGTGTATATACCTTGGTGTAACCTTGGTCTTCAGCTGGACATCAGAATTAAGAAGCTGCCTTACATGGAAGTTGTCTGCAATGGGTGGTGTAATGGTGGCTTTGACTGTAAAAAATAAAATAAGCAGACATTAAGATTTCTAAAACTCTCTAAAATAAATAATAGTGTATGTTATGTAGCCTAATTTATGTGGGGCAGGGGATAAACTCACACTCTACGGATGCTGCTGCCACAGCAGCGGTGTACCAACTGAGTTCCATAGGCAGGCCCAAAGCAGTGGGGAGCACACGACGAATCTCAGAAGCCAGGAAAGGCTTAGCATAGCGGAAAGAAGCTCCAGAGAGTAGAGTATTAAGAACTTTCTTTCCGAATGTGCGGGCAGCGGGTCCACTTGCAAGCTGTGCGAAATACACACCATTTCTTTAATATACAGTAATACATTTATTTCAGGGTAATGTTTTTGTTTCAAAACATCCAAGTTGGATGATATTAATTGCCTACCTCAATTGCCCTTTCAACGATGGCCTTATCGATGTTGGCAAAGGCTAATTCCTGACCGAAGAATTTAATGTAGACTGAGGCCAGTGGCTTACTTGTAGGCATAGACCTCCATTCAGAAGCCAACTGTGAAAAGGAAGAGCAAGTTTAACAGATCCACATTACAAACACAGCTTTAATGGAAGAACGTAAACACTGTGAGTTCACTCGTCCTTACAGCTTTAATAATATGCTTCATTTTGGTAATCCTGTCAGTGTCTTCGGAAATCATGGGCATTTTCAGAAGGGCCTCCTGGACTCCCTCAGTTCTAACTCCAACCTAAGACAAATATTAAGCTGGCTCCATAAGAGGTCTTTAAACTGCAGGTTTCTTTTTTATCAGCTCACTTTTGTCACACTTTGATACCTCAAGAACATCAGCGGCGGCTCCAGCAAAATAGGCACGGGTCTTGGCAATAACAGCTTTGGGCATGACGGTCGCAGCATCATTAATGTAGTAAGCGCTTGCAGCTGCGCCTAACATTAAGGGATCTACAAACACACACAAACCATACCAAAAACATGAATTCATATATAAGAATTATCTCTGAATTTACATATATTTAATTCAATCTATTCTTACTATGATAGACATCAAGGTACAGGGCCTTGCTGAAGCGATAGCTCAGTCTGTTAAACTTGGGGCTGAGGATCTTGACTGCAACATTGCAGGCAGCAGAACTGCAATAAGAAAACACAGTTTTGTAAGCAATTCAAGTATTTAAAACAAAATCTTAAAACAGAAACGATGGAATATTGTTTGGTGTCCTTACAGTGTAGCAAAATCTGGGGCCGTGTTCTTGGTCATGGACTTCATGTAGGAGTACACAAAGCTAGCCACTTGAAGATTGTCCTCCTTCATCACTGCGTCAGCAACAGTTGCCACCAGTCCCATGGGGGGTCTGGCCTCAAACAGTACTACTGCTGCAACCATGCGAAGCTCTGGATTCAGAGTCTTGTCCATAAACAGCTGAATAGCCACTTCGTGGACCTAATTCACAAAGATAGGTGAAGTGAGTTGACATACGTTTAAAATGTGACGATTCACACAAAATCTCTGGGTTTTGATCTCACCATTTTGGGCTCTTTCTTAGCAATGTTCCTCATTGACAAGATGGCATCAGACTGGACTCTCAGTGGCAGAGATGCTGCAGCTGTTCCGAACCCAGGCAGGAGCTTCATGATTGGCTTGATACTAGCAGGGTGGCCAGCGTTACCCAGAACTTTGAGAGCAATAACAACATCTTCAATTTCACTCTTAGAAGTGGCGTCAACAGCAAATTCATGGATAGGCTGTAAAAGATGAGAAAACCAATGTCATTTATGTCAGGACTCAATTGACATAATACACAATTTCATTAAGAGTGATATGTTTGCTTTGATTTCCTTTCGTTCATTGATGAGAGATTTTACCTTTACAAGCTCAGCAGGGCAGGCAGGGAACTCAACACAATATCTTGCAATCATGCTACCATAACCGAGCATTACAATCTCACGCAAAACAGGGTTTTCCTGAATCTTTTCATGGAATGCCAGACCCTGGTGGAGAAAAATTTAATATTATAATTGTATCTCTCATTTTCTTTCAATAAATGACATTACATTACAAACTAAAATGAAGGATGACCTACCTCAACAATCTTCAGGGTATCAAGATCAGCTGCCAACATGTGCAGGGTGGCCAGGAGAGCCTCAGTTGCTTCAACCATTGTGAGCTCACCAGCGAAGAACCTTTCCTTGATGAACCGTAGAGCAATTGGAGATCCAATGGAAGGTACAGCGTCCAAAACCCAGTGTCTGAAAAGTGACAACGTACTGTATCATATCCCAATAAATATCAGTTTTGTTTTGTTTTTGCCTGATTGCTTGTTAGTTGTTCCCCATTTACATGAATTACCTGTGCTCGGGTTTAGCCTTGAACTGATTCCAGATGGCCTCAATACTTTCCAAACTAGCCACACGCAGAAGCTGGATAAGCTCAACAAACTTCAGTGGGGCATCTTCATGGACCTCGTCATTATTGTAAGTGACCAAGTGATTCAGAGTCTCAACAATCTGTTAATAAAAAAACAATGTTAAAAAACCTCAAATAAATCAAATGTATGACAAATCAGAAAGAACCAATGTTTCAATGCATGAACTCAATTAATACTAGACAATTAAACACTAGTATTGCACCAAAAATGCATTTAAGTTTGATTTGTTTAAAATTTAGGTTGCTCTGCTGAATGACTATTGTAATTCCATGTAATCAAAAGCCATGTCAAACAACCTACCTGAGCCTCTGCATTGCTGATCTTCAGAAGCTGAATAGGCATCTGGAGTATTTCAGAGGAGAACTCATATGGCAAGAATCCACGGTGAAGGTATTCAGCATCAATGGGCTCGACAGCGGTCTTTTCAATTTCAATGAAGGTCAAAGTTTGTCTAGAGAGCAAGTGAATTTTTTTTATTATTCATAGAACGTTTATCATAATTGCATTCATATTAAATTGTTAGTCTATGAAACATACTCAGCCTCCATTTGGACAGCTCCGTTCTTGTCATTGAAAGGGGAGAACTGAATGAGCTCAGTGACTCTTGCTTGCAAGATCAGAGCACCGGTTGATGTTGACTTCATGACATAGTTGTAAGCTGCAGCTCCCCTCAGGTTCTTTCCTCTCTGTGTAGAAATGAGGTGCAATTATTCGAAGTGGCAAGCGAGTGGACAAAGTTAAGAAAGCTAAGTTGATATTCACTAACCTGCTGGCACTCAACACATCTCTCGGTTAAAGCCAAATTGATGTCCTTCATGATTTTCTCCTGGCATTGGTTCAGATCCTTGGTCTTGGTCAGAAGAATGCGCTCAGCCTTTATGTCTTCATTGATGACGTAGTGAGTCTTGCACACACCCTGTACTCCAGCCTATATAGTACCCAACAAATGCTATGAAGGGACAAATCAAAACCATGTGGTATTACTATTAATATGCTGCTCCATGCTCACCTCCTGCAGCTCGTAGACATTCTGTGTCTTCTTGATGTTTAGCTGAAGAATATTCAGGATACCTCTGAAGATATTCAACACCGTTGTAGAGACACCTTCTGGGGCAAAAATCTTACCCACGACACCGTTGGCATACTCAAACTTGATGGGGGTCAAGAGCTGAGCAGCTAAAGCTGAAGTGAGCTTTGAAGCTGGGTAGAACTTATCTTTGGGCCAGAAACCGCTGTACTCAAAGATCTCAGGGTCTGCAAGCTACAAGGAATTGTACATTACAGTAAAAAACGATTTAATCGTGTCGCATCCTTGGATATTGAGTTGTGTGATTTGATGTCTGCTCTTTACCTTCAGAAGGTAGGCGCCTTGAGACTCTTCACTGATAAGGACTTTGCTGACAACCTGAACTCCAGCTCTTCCCAGACCCTCCTCAGGAAGACCACTCAGGAGTAGTGCTTCATACTTGTATGAGTAGGTCTTACCTGACTCAAACTCTGGGGCTGTAATGTATGGCCATATATTAATGTAAGCTGTTGGCATTCTAGAACTGTAGCAATTTATTTCCTGAACATTTGTATGAAAATTATTATTACTTTCAATTTAATATTGTAAAACACTTACCAAGGTTTACTTGATTACTCGCTGAAATATAAAAATAAGCAAGTTATGAACTTTACATAATTATCAATTACAGAATGCTTTTTCAAAGACAAAATGATACCATAATGGATGGTTCAAAATGGGAAAGTTAGTTATGTTAGAAACCCTAAGCACTTACCCACAAGGGCTAAAGCCAAGGATAGGACAAGCACTCTCATGGTGGGAGGATTGTGAGAGATGACAGGAGCAGGTCCCCTTTTAAATCATTTTTTGTTTGCTGAATACGACATATCTAAATGTATCATTAACCAAATTTCCACAAGGTTTGTTGTCGCCTGGCTCATCCTCTATAGAATTGAACAAACAGGAGAATCAGAAGTTTGTCAGACTGAAAGGGTTAGGTTAACCTGTTCTCTTCAATGCTGTGATGAAAAGTTCAAAGTCCAATTTGCACTTTCCATGTACACAATTTTTAAAAATGTGTGAACATTATTTGAATTCCTTAATGAATATACGGCAAACAAAAAACATTCAGTTTGATTAAAGAATTGTGCCTGCTTCAAAATGTATGATGTGTTTCACCAAGACTGATTTATTTTTGCAATACACAGTTAAAACACGTTTCATGAAACATACTATTATACTCAATATACTTTGTTATAGATATTTGTCGTTGTAGCAGAGCCAACAAAGTAAACCCCATTAATTTATTCTCACTTAAAAGATAATGTCACTATGTTCTGACCTGACACTGTATCTGTTAATCTGCCTATGTCTTGTGTCATCAGTGAAAGCTTATGGTGCCAAGTACAAAGGTCATATTTTGGATCAGTGCAGTTGTTTATAAATGTTCAGCATTGTTCAGTCAAATATATTGTCATCAATCATAAAATAAATAAGACATGGTTGAAATATAAGTGAGAATCTTAAACCGAGAGTCAGTTTAATGTATTTTGTTGTTTTAAAAAAAGCCTCTACTGAATTAACATACATTTTTATTTAAAATGTTATCTTAATTAAATATGCTATAGGCTAGGCTAGGCTCACAACAGCTTATAACACTATTAGAAAAAGTTAGGTTCTTCAAACAAAACAATATTTCTATCACTATTATTTAAACCTTATTCTTACAGGTATGTGAGAATCCGTATTACATACCAACTAAATGGTTTTATATAGTTTTATAGTTTAACAGTTTTATAGTTAAATAGTTTTCAGTTTTCATAGTTTTGACTTCAAGCACATAGTGTCGTGGATCCAATCTTTACACACTCACGAACATAAGTAAAATAGAACACAATAAGACACGGACACAGAAATGGTTGAGATCAAATACTATATTGTTGTACAACAAACTCGTAAACACGAGTTAACCAGATAATAAAGTTCGATACAAGTATTTTACCAAGATTAGTGTTTCTGCAAAGGACAAAGTGCGTTTGCAGAAGGATCATACTCACACAACGTGTAAGACGCTGTCCGAAAGAGAATAATGTCTAAAAAAAAAATCTGCTGTCTTGTACATCCATAGAATGCAAGTCTTGCTTTTTCCAGGCTGAAACAGGTGTAGTGAAGTTGGAGGAATGCAGCGTCAAGGTTGGAATACTATGTCTAGCCTAGAGGTTAGAACAGTGACCTCTAGGAAACTATATTCAACTAAAGGGTCGTTGAACTCATAATGATTAACGCCTTGGTTCAAAAACACGTTATACAATAGATTGCATTAACAATAGTTTCTAATATGTAACTTTATTCATGAAGCAAGCGCCT
>JAPMUY010008232.1:0-5000 GCA_026901105.3 Galaxias olidus
GAGGACCCAGTCTGATCCAGAACCAGAGGACCCAGACTGATACAGAACCAGAAGGACCCAGACTGATACAGAACCAGAGGACCCAGTCTGATCCAGAACCTCAGAGACCCAGACTGATACAGAACCAGGGACGGTGATCAGAGACATGAAGGACTAGTTGATACCAAGAATGAGGACAGACTGATACAGAACCAGAGGACCCAGACTGATACAGAACCGAGGATCCAGTCTTATCCAGGACGAGGCCCAGGAAACACCTCTCCCCTGGGCCACTCACCAACATCTACCCCTGCACCCCTTTCAACTTTCTGACCACTGAGACTGAACCGTGAGCCTTGGAAAACACGTGTGTGTGCAGGCGTACGTGCGTGCGTGCGTCTAAGGAATGTAGTTCTGGCACAGAATCAGAGGGGGCATATGAAGACATATCCCCTGTGACTAACTAAATTTAAACTGTCAGGACGAGAGTGAGGCGGAGGGAGAGAAAGTGAGGGAGAGAAAGAGGAGAGACAGAAAAAGGCAGGATGAGAAAACGGAGGAGGAGGATAGGAGATGGGAGACTGATTTGTGTGTGTGTGTGTGTGTGTGTGTGTGTGTGTGTGTGTGTGTGTGTGTGTGTGTGTGTGTGTGTGTGTGTTGAGGGCACACATAGCTCAGCGGGTTACCGCCTGCTTGCTACCTTGTGTGCATGTTTTTATCTCTATTACCCCTTCCATCCTGTGTGTGTGTGTGTGTGTGTGTGTGTGTGTGTGTGTGTGTGTGTGTGTGTGTGTGTGTGTGTCATTGTGTGTGAGAGAGAGAGAGAGAGACATAAGAACTATCGTGTTCCATTAGACATGAAGATGATCTTGTTCCTCCGACACCCCCCCCCCCCCACACACACACACACCCCAAATGGACCCCAACAGCAATTTAGGAGCAATTTCAAAACACTTTCACACTTTAATACTTTTAAAGCTATGCCACACACACACACACACACCCACACACACATTAATATTTCAACCAGCGCCGGGGACCACTTGCGGAGAACACACAGGTCAGCAGATTCTGCTGTTACAGATCTCATAGCATTAGTTTGATATTAATATTTCATAGTGTGATTCAACTTTGAGAGTGAATAACAAGAAGAGACAGAGAGACAGAAAGAAAGAGAGAGAAAGAGGTAGAGAGGTAGAGAGAGTGAGAGAGAGAGAGAAAGAAGGAGAGTGCAGTTATTGAGAGTAGTGAGGAAACATCCCGGTAGGCTCCAGAGGTGAATCTAACTCCAGCTTCTTTGGGTTCGTTCTGAAAAGCACGCCCTCACGCTGGCACTAATGAGCTTCTCGCGATGCCCCTTCCAACCCCTTTGTGAGTCTCACTCAGCGAGCCTAAAAAACAGCGACAGGCTCCAGGGCCTCGTCCAGAGCCTGCATTAAAATATCACACATCAGGAGAGCGGAGCGCTAAAGACGCAACAACTCCCGGGTCAATGCTCCTGACGACGCTGCCCCAGAAAGAAGAAGAGGGAAAAAAAACGATTCCATTTCAAAGTAATAAAGGTAAGAGGAAGTGACCGGCCCAAGGTCTTCTAGAGACAGGGAGACGTTTCTAATGTGTCTCAGCACCTGGGAGAGTGTCATGGAGACAGGGAGACGTTTGTAGTTCCCTTTCAACGGCGTGGACTACAAACTCCTCACATATGAATCCAAACTCTGCATCTGCATCGATATCAGCATCAAATGTGTGTGTGTGTGTGTGTGTGTGTTTGTGTATATGTGGACAACCTCTCTGCATCAGCATTTTAGACCAGACCAATGTGGGTGTGAGTGTGTGTGCGTGTTAGCATAGTCCATAGTCCATCCGGTATCCACATTTGCAACTGGTGTACAAATGTGATGGACTAATTGCATGCATGTAATTGTGTCGGAATGTCATGCAGAACAGAATGTGTAAGGCTGTAATGGAGTAAGAGTAATAATGTAATGGAGAAGTTCTAGAAATGTAATGGATCAGTTCTAGCAATTTTTTCCTGACAGCTACTACATTCAAAATGGTGAGATGCATTCATGTGACAGGAAGATTGCATGTGTACAGGCACACACACACACACACACACACACACACACACACACACACACACACACACACACACACACACACACACACACACACCACACACACACACACACACACACACACACACACACACACACACATACACACACACAAACGTGTGATTCTCTGGGCTGTCTTTGTGGTAGGAGCCAGTTGGATCTCTCAGTTAGCCCAGCCAGCAGGTCAGTGATACAGTCATGCAGTCCCTGCCAGCCTCCGTCTCCACATCTTCAGACAAGCCATACCTGGCGTACAGGACTCTAAGACTCTGAGCCCAGCGTTAAGACTGTGTGCATAAAGCCTAGAGCTGTGTGGGAGAGAAGATTGTCAACTGAAGACACACTTCCTCCTACAGCATCAGCCTACATGATTTTCAGAACTATGCTGTGTGATAGATACATCTCTCTCTCTCTCTCTCTCTCTCTCTCTCTCTCTCTCTCTCTCTCTCTCTCTCTCTCTCTCTCTCTCTCTCTCTCTCTCTCTCTCTCTCTCTATATATATATATATACACACACACACATAAATAATACATGATTTTCAGACTCCCATACAACTCATACACTATATATATACTGTGTGAAATGATTGGGAGTAATGAGAGCCACGCAAATGAGAAGTGGGGGAGGAGGAGGAGGAGTCTGAGTCTCTTTCTACATGAAAAGGCAATGGGCGCTTTGGTCAAAGCCCGGGTTTCTACCCTTAAAGACATCGATGCACCAACGGCGTTCTTCTTTGGGTTGGAGAGGAAGGCCAAGGATCCAAACTTAATGGTCCACCTTAAACACCCCAATGGAATTATAACAAAGGATCCCTCTGAAATGAGGAAAATCGCAATTGACTTCTATTCGGGCCTTTTCAGCACAGGGGGGTGTGACGTCGAAAGTGCGGATAAACTAACTGAGGGTCTCCCTCACATAAGCGGAGTAACGTCTGACGCTATGGACTCTACCGTCTCGTTTGACGAGATGTGCACGGCAGTCCAGCAGCTAGGAAGGGGTCGTTCCCCTGGAATTGATGGACTCCCATCTGAGTTTTACAAGCACTTCTGGGAGCTGCTGGGAAGGGACGTCCACGACGTTTTTGAGGAATGTCTCAGCTCAGGGACTTTACCTTTGAGCTGTACAAGGGCGGTTCTAACCTTATTGCCAAAAAAGGGGACCTTGGACTACTAAAAAACTGGAGGCCTGTTTCCTTGCTTTGTACAGACTATAAAATAATAGCCAAATGTCTCTCAAATAGACTCAAGAAGTGCTTAGGGAGCATTGTACATTGTAGTCAGACATATTGTGTACCCGGGCGTACAATAATGGACAATCTGTTTTTATTACGTGATGTTGTTGACTTGGCTAATTACAAGGATGTAGATGTGGGGCTGCTCTCTCTGGACCAGGAGAAAGCTTTTGATAGAGTGGATCATGAATACCTGTTTAAAACCTGAATGTTTTTGGTTTTGGAGAAAAGTTTATTTCATGGATTCGATTATTGTATTTAAATGCTTCTCTTTTGCTAAAGGTGGGAGGTGGGCTTAGCCGCCCAGTGGAAGTTAAGAGAGGGATACGACAGGGTTGCCCTTTAAGCGGCATGTTATATGTTTTAGCCATAGAGCCGCTTCTTCACAGGCTCAGGGGGAGTTTAATAGGACTAGAGCTCTCAGGCAATGATGCCCAGAGCCAGGCTAGCCTCGCTGCATATGCAGACGATGTCACAGTATTTATTAGGAGACGAGAGGACATCAGTGCACTTGCTTTAAACCTGGAGTTATATGAGAAGGCCTCCTCAGCGAAAGTTAATTGGGCTAAGTGTGAGGGATATATGGTGGAGCAAGGGGGAGGTATGAGGCCACCAGCACTACCTGCAGGACTGGAGTGGAACAATGAAGGTCTGAAGTGTTTAGGGGTCTTTTTAGGTACTGAGCAGTTTCAAAAAAAGAATTGGGAGGGGTTAGTGGAGAAGGTAAGTGCTCGATTGTCTAGATGGACTTGGGTCCAGCCTCAGTTGTCTTATAGGGGGAGAGTTTTGGTGGTGAACAACCTGATTGCCTCCATGCTCTGGCACCGCTTTACCGTTGTGCAACCACCGGATGCCATCATCAAAGAAACACAGAAGAAACTGGTCGACTTCTTCTGGGGAGGCCACCATTGGACCAGGCCTGCTGTTCACACTTACCAGTGGCAGAGGGTGGGCAGGGACTGATAGATCTCCACACACACACAACGTCTGTTGTATGAAAAGGAGCAAAGTTGGACACACACGGCTGTATCTCTCCTACGTAAAGTAGGAGACACATACGACAAACACCTATTTCTTATTAAGTTGGACAATGTGAACCTGTCTCCTTTTTATCAAGCTGTCCTCCGTGCGTGGAGCACGGTTTTGAAAAGCAGAAAGGGATTGTTCTCAAGTCTTTGGTCACATAGGGGAGGAGCCTGTGCTCCACAACCCGCTTATTCAATGCAGCATGTTGAGTGCTGCAAGTATAAAGGGAATACTAATAAAGTCTGGTATGACTAAAGTGGCACACTTAAGGTCGAGAGGCAGGTGGAAAACCGCCGCCAAGCTGAGCGAAGAGACGGGTGTCAAATCTGTGCGGTTGTTGGAGAGGCTGCTGGAAGAGCTGGTAGGTGCTCTCCCTAGTAGGGTTAGGGAAGCAATCGGGGAAGGACCCACACTGGGGGAAGCAACCGCCCAGAAAGACTTTCCATCACTCTCCATATCTGCAGCTGTGGAGGAAGAGGAGGAAGAGGGCAGCCGGGCTCTTCTGTCTTTCAGTACTCCGGAACTGCCAGACTTTGCCGACGCGTCAAGGATCTGTACGTGGTTAGTGTGAAAGTTTTGAATAGACGGTACCTGGACGGGGTGTCAGAGTCGAGGTGGTCAGGTGTGTTGCCACAGGGAGCTTCCCC
>JAPMUY010008232.1:15000-20000 GCA_026901105.3 Galaxias olidus
TTCCGAAACTACCGCACAACACACACACACACACAACTTCATAACCTTTTCAACCTACACATAACTCACACACACCTCACAGTTCAACATAGTTGAGAAAAATCCTTTTAAAAACAGATCGAAACTTAAAAACAATACCATGTCAACCGAAATGCAGGTTAGCAAATTCAGGTATTTGAAATTAGTATATGTCCTACCATTTTACAAGCTCAATATACTGTATTTTTTACTGTAGAAAAAGTCAATATCTTTGATAATTTCTGGCTCTACTGTAGTTTTGGGACACCTTGTTACAGGCGCAGGCAAAGTTGTACATGTAACACTTTTGTAAAGCAAGTGGACAGAGGTTTTTATTCAAACCAAGTGAGCAAAGTTTACGCCCCGATCACACTGTGATCACACCCCGATCAAAATTCTTGCAGTCCGGCGGAAGTCATTCATTTTCAATGATGGTCAACCGCGCCGCTGCGTTAAGACTGCGTTGCGTGACCGCAATCGCATGCGTTGGATATTTTAATCTTTGCGTTGTTTTGTCTTGCAGCGAAATAAAACGTAAGTTAATGAACCAGAGAAGATGATCAAATTTTGTAGCTAAAAACGTTTGCCTCCATCTTGCGTTGGGTTTGTTCTACTCGGGGGTCAACTTGGTTGCAATGATTGCATAAATAAAATGTAATGCCGTGCGCAGTGTGATCGGGGCGTCAGTGAAGGAGCCACGGAAGTTTGAAGACGTTTGAAAGTTCGAAACAGGATCGGAAGGAACTCTGACGCCACTGTGGGTTTCTACATTACGGAGGTGTCTGACACATTACCAACTGACTGATTAGCTGTGAAAAGATTGCAGAAGCCCGACCCGACCCAGACACCCCCCCCCCCCTCCCCCATCGTGAGATAAAATATTTTGATAATCTTTTCTCATCTTTGGTTGAATCAATGAGAGCAAACTAGCAAAAGGCCTTAGATATCCTTCTACAATAATTTGTTTTACCACCAAAAATAAAATCCATATTTGAATCAAAAGAAAGCTCAACACTTGAGACTTGGACTGAACAGTTTGGCCTTGGGAAATAAAGCCTTTGCTACTTTGAAAATGCGCTGAAGTCACACAGTACAATAAAAAATAAGGAAATATAGAAGTTTAGAAGACCCCTGTCATGAGTTTGGAATTTAAAGTGAGATCACTTGAAAGTGATCAAAAGAAAAGTTTGTTTAAATAAAGATAAATAACATAACCCCCCCCCCCCCCCATGGCAACAACCTAATGAAAAGCGGAACAAAATTCCTCAACGCTAGCTTTACAAATATGCTCCGTCTTCTAAACACAAGGCCTTGGCAACAACGACACGCTAATTCACGTCCAAAACAGAATTTAGGACATGAAGTCAGCCACTACGTTCCTTTAAGCATCGACCAAAAGATTTGTGAAGTCCGCTATGCCCCAGCCATACGGAAGAAGTTGCGTTATCCAATGTCCCCGACCAACGCAAAACCTGGGAATATTTCCAAATGAAAAGCTGTATGATTTTGTGACCATACTATCAAGAGACTCTTTCGAAATGTAGCTTAAGGACATTTACCATCAGCCATACAACTTCATAGAGCTGTTTCTAATACACACAATAAAAATGAAATTGTTCCGTTATGGCCCAGAGGAATGGCCTCCACATTCCCCTCAGGCAAACACTTCTCTTAAACTTTAAATACATGTCTTTGTGCATATCATAAAGGAGCGGAATGAAATGGGTTTCTCAGGGTTTCATGATGAAAGCCCAGACTTAACCCACTGTGACCCACATCTTCATAATGTTGGGTCTATGCAGGTAGGAATGTTGAATGCTTTTAATAAATTATTTTGGAATGTAAAGACGTGATAACATATTGCTGAAATTAATTCAATAGTCCAAGTGAAAACAGAAAGAAACGATGGATTGTGTAAAATCACAGCCGTTTTTTTTAATTAACATCCATACTTTTTATTTCATTAGAAAAAGAAACAGAAAAAATAGAAGATTGTTTTTATATATTTCATTTTCCACGGAAAGGAAAAGAGACCGAAAGAAAGATATATAGACAAGCATAAAATAACAGAGGAACACACAGAGACAGACAGACAGACAGACAGACAGACAGACAGACAGACAGACAGACAGACAGACAGACATGACCCAGAGAATACACCAATGAGACTACTGGGTTCTTGGTTTTCTTTATTAAAAGTTATGCTGTGGTGATGAAACAGAAACTGAAAACAAGGACTGTCAGTTAGTTATCCAGTCAGTCAGTCAGTCAGTCAGTCAGTCAATTATCCAGTTAGGCTGCTAGGAGCCAAATCATCACGTTCAGCCAAGCCAAAACCCTGCAGCTGCTATCGTTAAAAACACCACGACAATAAAAACAGGAAAAATGCATTGAAAGAACGTTTGAACCCAAAAAAAAAAAACAGGACATACAGTATTTTTTTTAAATGCTTATAATGTAACACACTTTCACACAGACACAGAGCGCAAGGAAAATGAAGAAAAAAAAAGTAAATGAAGCTATCTTTGTGTCTGTGTCAAAAAAATAAATATTTCTATTTGTAGGTGTTACAATTCAAAAATCATATTATTGTACACAAATCATAGACTATGTCGCCATTATGGAGCATTACAGTTCCCATGCGTGAACTAAACTCGTTTGGGTTCTCGATAATCAACAACAACAAAACAATTAGCAAACAAGGATATAGTAGTACATTAATGCGGAGCCAGTACGCCTGTCAAATCCCTGAAAAACAAAAGCATTGTAAAATTATCTTTTTTTACTATTGGCTTATTTTTGTGCGTGGCTGCAACGTCAGCAAATCCTCCATAGATTCCCATACTCCTGAAATCTAAAATAAAGATGAGTTTCCAATCAACACGCCTTTCTCTCTTTTTAAGTAAATAATAAAGGTGAATTTCTATGCGGGTAGGGGAAAGTTGTTATGGATGCACAGCCCCTTAAGGCTCTATGTAAAGTAAGGCCTCATACCCCTAGCTTCACTCTAGATTCTGCCTGCCGACTGTGCCACTGGTGTACTTCAAATCAAAGATATTCTTGATTGGTGAAAAACATACATAAGGAGCAGTTTCAAATTCCAAAATTATAATTTTTTTCAGCCATTTTCTAGAATCTATCTGATATCTACATTAGAGGTGCACACTTTTCAGAGAGAGTTTAGAATAAGGAGAGTTTCTACAGTTTTTTTTTATTGTATCTTCTCCAGCACAAAAGCTAAAATGGCCGCCAGCAGCACGAGTCCCATCCCAAACATCTTCAGCCCCTCCCGGTCCAGACTCCATGAGCCTATCAGCAAGCTCGATGAGGAGGAAGAGGAGGGTGTCTGGACGCCATTGGCCAAGGCGGTCGTCTGTTCCTGTAGCGATACAACAGAAATACAACAAAAGGGTTAATCCTGATGGCTCTGCAATGGAGGATAAACACATACAGAACCATGATCAGATATAAAACACTGTTTAAATTAGTCTGGCCACCAAGTCCACCTAACAAACGAGCACCGTTGGCCATAGATGTTTGGGGCAAGGGTGCACTAAACAGTCCCTCTGAAAGTGCTCAGCTCAGCAAAACCCAAAGGCCGGGTATTCATGCGAGATATTACGTTAATTACGCCTCCGCCATTCTCTGCTCGTTCTGCTTGTTATGTTTCTAGGCTGTGGCTTAGACTATCGTGCTACCATTAGAGCTTTAGCTCAGATCTGTCTACTCATTCTGTTTCTTAACTATAGTGCTATCATTACAGCTTTAGCTCAGAGAGCAGTCTACTCATTCTGTTTCAAGGTTTCTAGACTATCGTGCTATCATTAGAGTTTTAGCTCAGAGAGCCGTCTACTCATTCTGTTTCTAGGTTATCGTGCTATCATTAGAACTTTTGCTCAGAGCTGTCTACTCATTCTGTTTCTAGGTTTCTAGGCTATCGTGCTATCATTAGAGCCTTATCTCAGAGAGCTGTCTACTCAATCTGTTTCTAGGCTACCGTGCAATCATTAGCTCAGAGAGCCGTCTACTCGTTCTGTTTCTATGCTGTGGCTCAGGCTATGGGAGAGCTGGGTCTAATCCGTTTAGCTAGCCCACGCTAATTCACGTCCAAAACAGAATTTAGGACATGAAGTCAGCCACTACGTTCCTTTAAGCATCGACCAAAAGATTTGTGAAGTCCGCTATGCCCCAGCCATACGGAAGAAGTTGCGTTATCCAATGTCCCCGACCAACGCAAAACCTGGAAATATTTCCAAATGAAAAGCTGTATGATTTTGTGACCATACTATCAAGAGACTCTTTCGAAATGTAGCTTAAGGACATTTACCATCAGCCATACAACTTCATAGAGCTGTTTCTAATACACACAATAAAAATGAAATTGTTCCATTATGGCCCAGAGGAATGGCCTCCACATTCCCCTCAGGCAAACACTTCTCTTAAACTTTAAATACATGTCTTTGTGCATATCATAAAGGAGCGGAATGAAATGGGTTTCTCAGGGTTTCATGATGAAAGCCCAGACTTAACCCACTGTGACCCACATCTTCATAATGTTGGGTCTATGCAGGTAGGAATGTTGAATGCTTTTAATAAATTATTTTGGAATGTAAAGACGTGATAACATATTGCTGAAATTAATTCAATAGTCCAAGTGAAAACAGAAAGAAACGATGGATTGTGTAAAATCACAGCCGTTTTTTTTAATTAACATCCATACTTTTTATTTCCTTAGAAAAAGAAACAGAAAAAATAGAAGATTGTTTTTATATATTTCCTTTTCCACGGAAAGGAAAAGAGACCGAAAGAAAGATATATAGACAAGCATAAAATAACAGAGGAACACACAGAGACAGACAGACATGACCCAGAGAATACACCATTGAGACTACTGGGTTCTTGGTTTTCTTTATTAAAAGTTATGCTGTGGTGATGAAACAGAAACTGAAAACAAGGACTGTCTGTTAGTTATCCAGTCAGTC
>JAPMUY010008232.1:32500-40000 GCA_026901105.3 Galaxias olidus
AGACCCTCCCACTTTCAGAACTCCTCCGGTAATATATCATGAATGCGGCTAGCCTTTCACACCTCCAGAACTTACCCAGTGATAGTATGACTGTGAGTAGCAGGTCATTGGTGTGTGTGTGTGTGTGTGTGTGTGTGTGTGTGTGTGTGTGTGTGTGTGTGTCCACTCACCTGGTTGAGCCCAGACACCTGTCCCTTAGCCAGGGGCGTGGCAATGGAGGGGGTGAACAGCTGACCGTCGTCAAGGGGACGGCCCTTCAGGAAGTGTTTTCCCGCCTCGTACACCTCAACCTCGATCATCTTACCCTTGAACTCCGGCCTTTTAGGTACCAGCACCTTCAGGAAAAAATGGTCAGAAAATAATTTGTATGTACCTCTTAATATACCTAAAGATATACCGTTAGTAACAATGAGCAAATCCTACAGCTAAAACTGAAGTGAGGGTTGTTTGGTTTGGCTTGATTGGTTTGTCAGTGAGCGAGTGAGAGAAGGAGAGGGAGCAAGAGAGACTTTTATATTTTTAATGTACCACTTCACATGTATTATACAGTATACAAAGCGTTTTTTCAGGATAACTTTAAAAAATATATATTAACATAGATTTTTTCATGTTATTCTGAGAGAGAGAGAGAGAGAGAGAGAGAGAGAGAGAGAGAGAGAGAGAGAGAGAGAGGGAGAGAGTAAAAAGAGAGTAAGTTTGGGCAAAGGTAAAAAAGGTAACCTTTTTGAAAATGTAAAAATGCATCAAAAAACACAATAGAACATTATTACACTCCCTTCTGTCTTCCTCTTCAATTAGAGTTTCAATTAACGGTTAACAGGTAAACTCCGGTTTCCCTCGACAACGTCGCTCAACCCCCCCCCCCCCCCCTTCTATTCTCTGGGCTCTCCACAGCATCAATCAGCTCCACAATCATGTCAATTGTTTTCCATTCAATTACAAAACTCCAGGGGTCATAAAACATCAGCTTTGTTTAGATTCATCATTTGGGTTATGGTGAGTCACCTAGCAACCACACAACCGGCTGGATACCAGTCCCCCATGTGGGAATGATGGAATTCTAAATAACATTTTAGATTATGGTAAAATAAAACCTTGAAAAACAACACTTATAACTTCTTCGAGAACGAAGATGCACATTCTTCTATCTGTTCATTGGAAAGGAGCATTCGTGTCAAACTTTGCCACCTCACACACGCTACCACACACACACACACACACTACCACACACACACACTACCTCACACATGCTACCTCACCCACACGCTAACTCACACACACACTACCTCACACATACGCTATCTCACACACACTACCTCACACATACTAGTGAGCCCCACTGCATAACCTGAACGCCTCTAACAGCCTACAGGACATCAGTTCACTGATTCATTTCTCAACACTTCACAACCAGCGGTACAAACGAGGAAAAATGGCGACTGTTGGATTACATCCTGGACCCTCGCTGTGTGCGAAGAGCGTGTGTGTGTGTGTGTGTGTCCGTATCACACCTCTTGCACTCCTAGCAGGTCACTCATCTAATCAGCACTTTGCAGGAGCATGGGTGTGTGAATGTATGTGCATGTGTAATGCTGAGAGCGTGTGTGTGTGTGGGGGGGGGGGGGGCTGCAGTGAGAGAGAGAGAGAGAGAGAGAGAGAGAGAGAGAGAGAGAGAGATAGAGAGAGAGATAGAGAGAGAGAGAGTGAGAGAGAGAGAGAGAGAGAGAGAGAGAGAGAAAGAGAGATAGAGAGAAAGAGAGAGAAAAGAGAGAGAGAGATAGAAAGAGAGATAGAGAGAGATAGAGAGAGGGGGAAAGAGAGCAAGAGAGCGGGAAAGAGAGCAAGAGAGCGAGAGAGAGAGAGAGAGAGAGACCACAGGGACACTCTGAAATGTGTCAGCTAGTCTTTCCTCCCCTGCCTTCTTTTCCTCCTTCCTTCCTTCCTTCTCTCTCTCCTCGTCACGGACTCCTCCACACAGTAGAACAGCAAAGCTTGTTGCTGCTATTCCCTAGCGATGGACACCCTAGACCAATCTCCTGAACGTCACTCTAGGAACCTTTACTTATATATACACATACAGTACCAAGCACTTGAAAGAGACCCTATGTCAGCTACACTCTGTGTGTGTGCTTACAGTGCGTGTGTGTGTGTGTGTGTTTACAGTATATGTGTGTGTGTGTTACAGTATTTGAGAGTGTGTGTGTGTGTGTGTGTGTGTAGCTGTGTGTGTGTTTACAGTATATGTATGTGTGTGTGTGTGTGTGTGTGTCTGTGTGTGCGTTTACAGTATTTATATGTGTGCGTGTGTGTGTGTGTTTACAGTATATGTGTGTGTGTGTATGTGTCTGTGTTTATAGTATACGTGTGTGTGTGTGTGTGTGTGTGTGTGTGTGTGTCTTTTGAAGTTTAGAGATTTACAGCTTTCCCGTTTGCCAATGACTCGGCCCGCTGTCAACCGGTGATTTAGAACAACATGCCAAAGATTTACCCCCTCCCAAGAAGGGGGTTTAAGGCGCTGGCTTGGATCAAACCTGGCAACCCGCCCTCTTGAAGTACCATGAACCGAGGGACATGAGCAGCAGTGTTTATAGCCTCGGGAGAAACACACGGAGGAGAGGAAAGGAGGGGAGAAAACGATTACCACCCCCCCCCCCCCCTCAAAAAAAATGCATAACTTCAAACATGCTTTTTGATGACTGCTAACATAGGAGCAAATTGATTTATCTCAAGATGTTTGAAGTAAATGGATTTTTACAGGAGCTAAGCTTTGAAGGTATGCGTTGGGGTGGGGAGGTGGGTGTGTGGGAGGCAGGGAGGGAGGAGAAGGGGATTTCCGCTCCCAGGAAGGGAGGGCTAGAGGCCTGCAGGACTGAGTTGGTCAACGTGGGAGAGGCTGGCTCTTACTTGGAGCTAAACAATCAATACGATCAGGACTGGATAGAGGACTGGCTGGTGGACTGACTGGATGACTGGTAGAGGACTGGCTGGTGGACTGCCTGGATGACTGGTAGATGACTGTTTAAATTATTAGCTGGATGACTGTTTAAATGACTGGCTGAATGACTGTTTAGAGGAATAATTGGATGACTGGTTGGTGGACTGACTGGATGACTGTTTGAATGACTAGTTGGACGGCTGTTAGTTTGAAATGAAAGGATACTGACAGTATACACATGGCCCACAGGTCACAGCTGCTGATAAAGGCTTACACCAAATAAGCAGCTAACAACACATACAAACAGTAAACGATTAACCACAAAACAATGTTGTTATAAAATATACCGCCCTTTGAATACGAACATTGTGTGTTTGTGTCTGAATGCAAAGGCAGTCTAATGTAATTTACAGTGTGTGTGTGTGAGTGTGTGTGTGTGTGTGAGAGCTTACCTGCTCGTAGAACTTATTGTGAGCGACGTAGTACTGAGAATCAAAGGACTCCTCAGTCACCAGAACATGCTGCCTTTCTCCAACCTGAGAGAGAGAGAGAGAGAGAGAGAGCATTTAAATTAAACTGCACTTTATCCACAAATCAGCACTTTATACACAAACACAGGGTGACATCGTTAATAAATAATACCAACCAATCAAGCTAAAAGACAGAACTATCTTACAACAATACAACAACCACCCCAGAAAAGGCCTTTTATTGCACAGTGGTTCACCATCTGCTCAGAACCAAACAAGGGGGAGAGAGAGAGAGAGAGAGTGAGACAGAGAGAGAGGGGGGTGGGTGGGGGGTTCTATTTACACTGACTACAAGCTTTATCTTAACTGTAGCTGTTTATTAACTATCAAACAATATTGGGACTCTGTGATAAATCATGTGCGCGCGCGCGCACACACACACGCGCGCGCGCACACGCGCGCGCGCGCGCGCACACACACACACACACACACACACACACACACACACACACACACACGTCTGCTCTGGGTATAGCCAAGGTAACAGCGCTATGTGCTGTCCATATAATCACCCCAGCACCCTCTCCTCCTCTCCTCTCCTCTCCTCCTCCTCCTCCTCCTCCTCCTCCTCCTCTCCTCTCCTCCTCCAGGCTGCAGCAGCACCAGCACAGGGCTTAATCAGCTTGTACTAATGACCCCGTCAAAATAAAAACAGCACCTTTTCTTCTCTCTTCTATTTCAAAGTAAATTCAGGTGTTCCTTCTTTTCACACAAAACGTCTTGTACAAACAGACGCTATCGCTAGGCAACAGTAGCTGCTCTCGCCGTTACCACGCGTTAATTGGGCGAAATTTAAAAGAGAGGGAAAGAGAAATAAAACGAAGCGACAGAATGAGAAAAAGAAAGATGAAGCGAAGGAGAGAGTTTGCGTGAGACTGGCACCTCTGACATCGCACAGATGAAATGTCCACCAATCAGATGTTAAAACTTTGTGTTGCCTCAAAACGGCATTCTTCCTACTGCGGTTGAAATATGAAAAACTGATTTTTTTTCTTCTTTCTTTTAACTCTAACTTTGCCTTTTAAACTTAATGTCATCTTTGATGAGCTAATTAACAAATGCAAAGTGCTGATAGCGACGTAATTGCTCTAAAGGAAGGGTTGTCACGGCAACGCGCTAGAGATTAAGCGTCTGCTTTTCTCATTTACATTTTTCTTTTTTGATATAGAAAAATACAGTACATTTCATATTGCTCTGCACATTATAGCTTCAAACAAAGAAGCGACCAAACCCAATGAAATCTATATGTTTTTAAAAGCTTCAACTTACTAAATACCTCCCGCTGAGAAACCTGACACAAAGGAATGGACCGTTAGCACAGGACAGAACCACCAACGTCCAATTTACATACGGGTACAAAGCTGCTTCAATCCTCCGTCAAAACTAGGAACAGAGAGACAGACAGCTGGGCAGGCAAAAAGACAGACAGAGAGACAGACAAAAAAGACAGACAGACAGACGGCAGGCAAAAGACAGACAGACAGACAAAAAAGGCAGACAGACAGACAGACAGACGGCAGGCAAAAAGACATACAGACAGACAGACAGACAGACGGCAGGCAGACAGACAGATAGGCAGGCAGACAGACAGGCAGGCAGACAGGCAGGCAGACAGGCAGGCAGGCAGACAGGCAGGCAGGCAGGCAGACAGGCAGGCAGGCCTCTATTGAAGGTGAAGAGGAGCAGGAGGAGCAGCTGGTCCATTGAGAGGAGCGGGGCCTGCCTGGGTCCTGCGGTTCTCCTTCTCCTGCTGCTGTCCCTCATACACACTGCACTGAGGCCTGTGCTAACACACACACACACACACACACACACACACTGCATTGAGGCCTGTGCTAACACACACACACACTCACACTGCACTGAGGTCTGTGCTAACACACACACACACACACACACACACACACACACACACACACACACACACACACACACACACACACACACACACACACACACACACACACACACACACACACACACACACACACACACACACACACACAGCATTGAGGTCTGTGCTAGCTGCCAGAGATGTGAACACACACCACACACACCATCAATAATATAAATACAAGGGCTACCTTTTTTTTGTCTATTAGTGCCCTACAGAATCCCAAAAGAGTTGTGTGTCGGTCCCTCAACAGTCCTCAACATCACACCTGCTTCCTTTCATTCAATTCAGACTGGATACTACTGTTTCTAGGCACCCCGTCCGTGGCTCCTTACCTGTTTCATGCTTTCCTATTCTTTGTAGACTCACATGCTGGGAAACAATACTTTCTGGAACACTCGAGAATATCAGGGGATCAAAGTCAGGCTTTTTAACATCGGCCTCCTTGTCAGAAAAGACAAATGTTCTCCCCGCGCGGTTCAAAGGCTGGGGTTTTTTTTTTGTTGACAAAAGACAAAGGATTAAGGCATTCGGCATGCACATCCTATAATTACAGAGCTCCAGGAAGCTGTGAATTGAAAACTAATGGCGTGCTTTGTGAGGGGAAAGCTTTGAGTCCGCGCGGCTCATCCTCCACGCTTGTGTGCCTGTATCCTGATCACAGCTTTGAACAGGCACTCGGGAGCAACTCAAACACCAACGAAAGAGGGACGAGAGAGAGAAGGAAAACAAACAGTAAATTCAGGTCAGAGAGAGAGAGGGGGGGGGGGGGGGTAAATACAAATCACACTACTACTATACTGCCTGCCTGCTATTGCAGACCTCTGAGTTGGAGGTGGTTGTATGGCGTGCGTCGTATACATCCAGTAGAAGGAGAGAGCGGGCAGGGGTTTGTTGGTTCCTTTGTGTGCGTATCTGGACGAGGTAGAGAAGACATTCAAAGGGCTGTGGGTGTACGAGGTGGCCCACTTTGATGTCGAAGAACAACACGCTCGCCGTCAGGTTGAAAGGGCCGTTGAACTGTCGCCGGAGAGATTTAATAAAAGCCCAACAACACCTATGATTGATTGGCTCTTTTCAAGTCTGTCAGCATGCCCGAACAGGTAGAGAGAGGACTACACTGGCACCCACTGAGCGAGTGAGGGATACAGGAAAAGGAGAGAAAGAACGAGAGAACGGAGGAGGAGTGGAGGAAGAAGAAGGGACGGACGAGTGCACGTCTATAAACCAACAAAGAGACGCCCTCGGGACATGTGCCTGAGCTGGCCATTTTCAAGGCACACTCAGCAATATGGAAACACCATTCAAGTGGATGGTGAGTAAACCTGCATTATCAAAATAGAACACTACAAAGACAGACATTTACATTTTTGCCCTGGTAAACATCATTGGAAACCCTGTGGCGTTTATTTTTTAATGATGACTAGTCGCTGAACGTGTTTGCTTACAAAGTCACTCAGCAACAAAGAAATAGACAGTCAACTAACAGAATTCACACTTTTTGGTTGAAACACTGATGGTCTCTTACCGTGTTTTAGTCATTCGAACTATCCCGGACTGTGCCGTTAGAATCAAAAGACCTATTCCAGACTGTGCCATTAAAATCATAAGAACCATCCCAGACTGTGCCATTAGAATCATAAGAACTATCCCGGACTGTGCCATTAGAATCATAAGAACTATCCCGGACTGTACCTTTAGAATCATAAGAACTATCCCGGACTGTGCCTTTAGAATCATAAGAACTATCCCGGACTGTGCCTTTAGAATCATAAGAACTATCCCGGACTGTGCCTTTAGAATCATAAGAACTATCCCGGACTGTGCCTTTAGAATCATAAGAACTATCCCGGACTGTGCCTTGAAAGGATCAGTGATATATCTTTCGACTGTCTTTGGAATGACTAAAACTAATCTTTGATGTTGTCATCACAGCAGCTGAGGAGCTTTCTGGTGCTCAAGCCCTGGTCTGCAGCTGTGAGAGCACAAAGCACGCACACACACACACGCACACGCACACGCACGCACACACACACACACACACACACACACACACACAGAGCCCAAGCCCCAGTTCTCATGCCCTGTCATGCATAGAAGCCTCCGCCAAGGGATCACAGGCTCAACAGAGAGATGACAGA
>JAPMUY010008232.1:45000-55000 GCA_026901105.3 Galaxias olidus
CACACACACACACACACACACACACACACACACACACACACACTCGTATACACTTTATGACAATCACCCAAAGTTGGACATAAACATGTGGACACACAAACACTATACAGTATACCCCCCCCCCCACCCCCCCCCCCCCCCCCCCCCACACACACACACACACACATACACACAACATATAGCCAACCAGTAGCGTCACGATAACATAAATGTGTCTTCCTCTGTATGTACTCTTTCTTGCGTTCTTGGTGAGCAGCTGGAGGACCCAAACATATTGTAAAAAAGAGACACACGCTGTGAAACGTTCTACAACAGAGAGTAGGCCAACGGCTGTCCATCCAGGAACACCACTCTCTGGACCACACAAACCGCCTTCTTTAACCCAGCACGAATGGATGTGTTTCACACACACACACACACACACACACACACACACACACACACACACACACACACACACACACACACACACAATCTCTGTCATGTAATGCAGGGCTTGTGTAAACGTTTGTCTGGCCTCACTCCCGTTGCCACGGAGCAAAACCAGAGGACGGTTAGAGTCCCTCCCTTAAGTCTCGCCACGGTGTGCACTACATCTCCCATCATGCACGTCACCGAGCACAACGGGAAGAGGTCAGCCACGGAGCAGAGCCAGAGAACGGGTAGGTTCTGGCGGACGTGGCCCCTCCTCTTAGTCACGCCACGGTGTGCACTACATCTCCCATCATGCACGTCACCGAGCACAACGGGAAGAGACCAGGAGTGGAGGGTTCTGGGTTTGGAGGCTGAGATGTCCTGATCAGCGATGTCACTTCCCAGGGCACTTCCTCTAGGCCACAATCACTCAACCATCAGATGGCATGTCGATTATTAGTGGATGAAACTATATGCATAGTCTATAGTCAGTCCAAGCTAACAAGGGCTCCATGTCAGACTTGTGTAAACAGAAAAAAGACCAGAGAGTGCTGGAGAGGACAGGCAGGCTGGAGCTAGGGTCAGGGGGTAAGAGGTCAAGGGTCAAGGTCCGGGTGTGCTGACGACCGTCGCCTAAGGCCCCGTCTCCCACCACCACCATCACCCTGGAAACACCCTTGCTATGCATGTGGACAGGGTCATGTTTATTTCCTAACACAGTGTGTGTTTGTGTGTGTAAATGTGTGTGTGTGACACTAGCTATACATGTGGACATGGTTATGTATATTTCATGTGTGTGAGTGAGAAACACTAGGGCACAAACACAGCACTGCCCTCTGACCCAAGAAGCCGACGCTGGCGTAAGAATGGGATCTTTTCCGGGGACACGTTCAGACAAAGAGGAGAGGAGAGGAGGAGGCTGGAGGCCACCAGTCCAAACACATCATGAGGGGGGAACAGGACCCCCCCAGGACCCCCTTCACCAAAACCCCCACAGTAGGGGGGAGGAAGGTGGGGGGTGACAACGTGCAGAGTAAACTCTGTGTAACGTCTGTGACAGAAACAGGGGCGTCAAAAATTCTCTCCCCACCCCCCCACCCTCAAAAAAAGAAAAGTCTGAAAATCAGGCTAGTTAGGGCTCTGTGAGATGAGACAGATCACACTGGGAGCGCTTGGTTTCCATGCCACTCCGTTCATGGGAGGTGGAGCAAAGTTCCAAAACCGAGCAAGCATTCCACATCACAGGTGGAAGGTCGACGCTGCTCATTGTCACGTCCAAAACCGCTCCCTCACCCTGCACACGACAGTCTGACGAGGGGCTTTTTATAAAGCTAAGGTTTTAACAGGGAAGAGGAGGAGGAGGGGGGGGGGGGATTAGCACTTTAGTGAGGCCGGTGGATTTCAGTAGCCGCCACATCACACTGCTGGAGGGTTGGTTTAAGAAACACACACAGTGTGCACAGGAAGGGAGCGCGCTCGCTCAGCCCGCTAACGTAATTAGCATCTAACAGCCGGAGAAAAGGAGAGTGCAATCACATGTGGCCTGAAGAGGGATGCCTGTCGGCTAGCTAGCAGAAAAAAACAGAATAAATAAATAAATAAACGGAACCAATGGAAACCATTTACTGTTGGGAAATACCAATAAACATTCAAGTTAAATTAAAATATAACAGCCCTCTTTGGGCCTGAAGTTATTAACCTGAAAAACACTGACTTCACTTTCATTGTTAGCATTTAATTTCCCTGAGTCTTTAAAGCCCTGCTTTGATTTGTGATATAGCTACTTAGCAAGCACATAGGAACCTTATAGCTACTTAGCAAGCACATAGGAACCTTATAGCTACTTAGCAAGCACATAGGAACCTTATAGCTACTTAGCAAGCACATAGGTCCCTTATAGCTACTTAGCAAGCACATAGGAACCTTATAGCTACTAAGGAACGTTATGCAAAACTCCCCCGCAAGGCTTATATTAAGAGGCTGTAAATGTGAAAGGTGAACTGAAAGGTGCCCCCCAAAAGAAAATGTATTATTATTATTAAATGAATAATAAAACATGTAGATATTACGTGAAAAGCTTTCTATTTTGCATGTAGTTTGAATCGTCAATCAGAGTTGATTGTGTGGTGATTGCGTGAGCATTCAACGTGTGATATAATAAACGGTCTGCTGATTCACAAACTATGGGTTAGCGTGTCGTTATTCACGAGGAACTTTGTCAAATCACGAGAATCTTCTTCACTCAAACAAACATGAAGCTTTCTTTCCTGTAAAAAGATTTATATTTTTATTTCCGACGTGGGAAGAAAAACACACGGATGAATCCTACAGGCTCCAACCTACAACTGTTCCAAGCTTTCCGACGTCCGACTTCGGCTAAACGACCATAAATCATTTCGTGACAGAAATATCTGTAAATATCGGGGCATCACTGTTACGGCTGTTTTTAATAATCCGCCGTAATCTCTTCCCATGTCGCTGTGCCGTCCAATGAGTGAGGGCGAAAACAGAAGATAAATGACAACAGATGATTGATCTGATTTCCAGACAGATGTAATCTGACACACTCATGACTAACTAGGTCAGATTATTAACACGCACACACACACACACACACACCATACACGCTCGGATGGACGGACTCACTCACACACACACACACACACACACACACACACACACACACACACACACACACACACACACACACACACACACACACACACACACATGAACGGACGGACGGACTCCCACACACACACACACACACACACACACACACACACACACACACACACACACACACACACACACACACACACACACACACACACACACACACACACACACACGTACACACACACACACTCACCCTACACAAATGGTTGTTGGATCATCTGGGACGCACACAGATCACATACAACAATTTAATTAACAGACCAACTCAAACAATTTGTTAATATAATCCAATTATCAACAACAACATCAACATCCATAAGAATCAAGAGATGTACTAAGCAATAAACTGTACCCAATTAAACCATGTACAAACACTGCACAGACGAAAATAAAACCTCAATAAAAACCACCAGAGACTCATTTTGGCTAGTAGCTACGTTTCACTACCAGGCTTTACTCTAGTATAACTCTTAGTACACTTCAATGGAGGTTTAATTAATCAGTGGTTCAATTCATCAGTGGTTCAATTCATCAGTGGTTCAATTCATCTGCGGTTCAATTCATCGGCGGGTCAATTCCACACGACATGCATAGAGACTGCAGAACGGTACTTAATGTCAACATCCAGACACACACACACCAGAACCTGAAAGACTCTCACACACCCTCCCACCACTCCCGTGTGTGTATGCCAATAGAACGTGTGTGTGTGTGTGTGTGTGTGTTGAATGCTGGAACAGAGGGGTGTGTGTGTGTGTGTGTGTGTGTGTGTGTATGTGTAGTGGACAGGGGTGCGGCACGTTGCTGGCACGCTGAGCTGGCTGACTGTAGACTAACAACACAGCCATGTAAATCAGCGCTCTGCTCCTTAATGGGCCCTGGCTGCCATTTGAATATTCATAACCCCCCCCCCCCCCTCCCCCCCCCTCCTCCTCTCACTGAGCTTTGTCTCACCGGCTGCTCCCCTGACTTTGCATAAATTAACTCACTATCTCCTGTTTAAACACGGAGGGGAAATCCAGACCCCAATGTCCCAACCCTCAACTGGCATGGGCCAGTCTGTGTGTGTGTGTGTGTGTGTGTGTGTGTGTGTGTGTGTGTGTGTGTGTGTGTGTGTGTGTGTCTGTGGGTGTGTGTCCGCGTGTAGGTGTGTGCCTGTCTGTTTGTGTGAGTTTGTCTGTGTGTGTGTGTGTGTGTGTGTGTGTATGTCTGTGTGTGTGTCAGTGTATGTCTGTAAGTGTGTGTGTCTATGTGTGTGTTTGTGTCTCTCTGTGCGTGTCCGAGTGTGTGTGAGTGTGTGTCTGTCTGTGTATGGAAGTCAAATTGTGCACCTATGTTTGCCTATGTATACTTGTTGTGTGTGTGCCCCTCTGTATCTCCTGTTTAAACAGGGAGAGATATGCTGCAGCCGATTAGAGGGAAATGAGAGAGTAGAGACCCAGGCTAGGGAGGGAGGGACGTGTGTGTGTGTGTGTGTGTGTGTGTGTGTGTGTGTGTCTTACTGTGTTAATGAATAATCTTGTTTGCAAGGCACAATTAGAGGGGCCTCTCAATCTGCAGTCTTACAAAGAAGAGGGTATGAGTGTGTATGAGTGTGTGTGTGTGTGTGTGTGTGTGTGTAAGTGTTGTGTTCAATCACCCCGCTGTGAGGAATACATTCTTACTGGGTGTTAATGGGCCTGCCTGGCCCTCCCCTCAATACATTCATCACCACTGATGAACCAACCACACACACACACACACACACACACACACACACACACACACACACACACACACACACACACACACACACACACACACGCACACACACACACACAGAGCGGTAGGCAGGATCCCTCTGTAACTCTGTCACAATGTAATCACTCTCGGCCATATGCCACACACGGGTGGGTGAACCATCTGCTGCTTTAGGACCCTAACCCCACACACGCACACACAAACACACACACACACACACACACACACACACACACACACACACACACACACACACCAAAACAACCACAAATACATACACACACATATATAGACAAATTTTAAATACACACACACACACACACACACACACACACACACACACTCAAATACATACACACACACACAAATACACACACATAAATACACAAATATTAAAGACATACACTCACACACAGACGATATTGCAGCACCGAATGAAATTACACTGGATGTTTACGAGTCCTGGAAGCTTTGTCATTGAGCAATGCCAAACAGTGCCAAGCAGTGCCAAACAGTGCCAAGCAGGGCCAAGCAGGGCCAAGCAGTGCCAAGATGTATTCATTGAATTTATTTCAGCAGAGATCTTATTGCCTTCAAATAGGATTGGTCCACAATGGAGTTGGTGTGTGTATAGATGTGTATAATCAAACAATATTAATATGTTAGTTAGCCCTGGACCGGTTCAGGCCTGCAGTGTGTGTGTTTATATTGTGTGTGTGTGTGTGTGTGTGTGTGTGTGTGTGTGTGTGTGTGGAATAGGAAGCTGCTGGAGGGCTAAACAGACACGTTGTCATCATGAGTTGATGTATATGACTGAGTCTCAGAACAACACACACTCTGCCCTCCCTGCTCACCAGCTGGGAAACACAGACGTGCACGCACGCGCACACGCACGCACACGCACACACACACACACACACACACACACACACACACACACACAGAGAGAGCATGAGACAGGGATAGTTAAATAGAGAGTGAGAGACAGAGAGAAAGGGAGAGCGAGAGGGAGAGAGAGAATGAGAAGGAGAGACAGAGAGAGAGGGAGAGAGAGAAGGAGAGAGAGAGAATGAGAGGGAGAGAGAGAGAGAAAGAGAGAGAGAAGGAGAGAGAGGGAGAATGAGAGGGAGAGAGAGAGAACATGAAACAAAGTGTTAGAGAGAGTTAGAGAGCGAGCGAGCTAGGGTCAGAGTTAGAGAGAGCGAGAGCGCTAGAGGGCTCCTGTGACTTGATGTGTTTACTGGGTTATTCATAGAAGAGACCAGCCTCAGAGCTACACATCCCTTCTGCATGAGGAGACATGTAACCCGCGCTAGGCTGCTAGCCAGTCAGTTTCTCTCTCTCCCCCTCTCCCACTCCCCCCCCCCCCACACACGCACTCTTCTTTTAACTAGTTATTTTCTGCTCTCTCTTTCTATTTCAGTAATTCCTCCACAAACCTCCTCTCTCTTTTTACGTAAGCTTTTTATTTCCTCCGTGCCCCACCTTCTCTCCCTGCCCAAACTGACCGCCTTCACTCCCTCCTAATTTCATTTGGTTTTACACCACCCTCCTCCTCCTCCTCCTCCTCCTCCTCATTATCGAATGGCTCTGCTTATTCTCTTTCCCTCTCTCTACCTCTCTCCCAGATCGCGCTGTTGCTAGGACAACAGGTGGAATAGGAGGGTCGAAATGTTTCTTCAAATTCCTAAAAAAGTCAGGGGGTCACAGAGGGGTCATAACACAGCTCATAAAAATGAATAGACAAGCTTCTCTCACTAGCGCTGTGATAGGTCAACCTTTCACCAATTAGCTCTGTGATAGGCCAACCTTTCAGCACTTAGCTCTGTGATAGGCCACGCTTTCAGCACCTAGCTCTGTGATAGGCCAATGTTTCAGCAGCAAGCTCAGTTGGTGTTGTTATAGGCAGAGCATTCAGCAGATTTACTCTGTGATGCATCGGTAGGGAGAGAGATGGAGGCAGCGGACGGGACTCCGGACTGCTAAAAGACTTCTGCTTCATACCTCCCCATGAGCAAGAGTACAAAGTATGCCTGCAATACACTGCATGATGAAGAGGAAGGTGTGTGTCTATAAAACACTACATGAGGTAGAGGTAGGGGTGTGTCTATGATAAACACCATGAGGAGGAGCATTAAGGAGCGTGTTTTTACTGTAATACACGCCATGAGGAAGAGGCTATAGTATATACTTCCATGACGAAGAGGAAGGAGTGTATCTATAATGAGGAAGTGCAGACAAAGGCTGAGTGGGCAGGGAGTCAAAATGGTTCACACACACACGCACGCACGCACGCACGCACGCACGCACGCACACACGCACACACACACGCACACACACACGCACACACAGCTCCTCAGAGGCCTCTCCTTAGCTGAACACACTGGATGATGTGTTTCCAAAGGAAAGCATTATCTCTGCCTCCCATGTCTGTCTGTCGCCCCCACCGCCTCTCTCTCCATCTCCCCCTCTCCCTCCCTCCCTCCTTCCCTCCGTCTCCAAAGCCCCAGTCCTCCACTGAGACGGAGCTAAGGAGATTAGCTCGGCGTTGGCGAGGGAGAGCGCCGTCTAAACTCGTTAATTCAATCCAGTAATCCAGGGATAATTGGCGAATAGGAATCTGCCATTTCGCTGCCCCTTCGTACGTCTTGTGCTGAAACGGCGCTGTGGGCTTCTGGATCATTCCGGCCAAACGCCTCGGGTCCTGGACTGGTGCTGGGACGGACCGGGAGAGACTGGGACAGACTGGGATGGGCTGGTGAGAGAGGAACCGACCCACTATGAGAGGGCTCACAGCTTATAACAGATGGAAGTGTGTTCCAAGTGTATTACCACACAGGAACGCACGCAAACAGACACACCCACACACACACACACACGAAAAGCAGGGACACACTTGGGTTAACTACCCCTTCCCTCTCTCTCTATCCTCCCCTTTCTTTCCTCCCTCTCTTCCCTCTCTCTCCTTCCTCCTCCCTCTCTTTCCCTAACCCTGCCTACCCCCTGCTAATAGAAAACCAACTCATTGGTTTAAACACTAACACACCACAGAGCAGGCCCGGCTGTTACGACATGGTTTAGGGTTTAACATCAATCAGAGTAACTGATTTTAACACACACACACACACACACACACACACACACACACACACACACACACACACACACACACACACACACACACACACACACACACACACACACACACACACACACACACACACACACACTAAGCGTCGTCCCGTCCGTGACAGTTAATGTATGCTGTCTCATATCCGGCCCTGTCCCAGGTTTTATTAGAGCCATAATGACTGCTGCTTTTCCTCTGCTGGTCATCTGCACATCTCACGGTGTATGTGTGTGTGTATGTGTGTGTGTGTGTGTGTGTGTGTGTGTGTGTGTGTGTGTATGTGTGTGAGCACCCGAGCGCGTGGGTGTTCGGTTACATTTCCAAGTGTGAGTTTACATGTGTATCGGTAGTCCTTAAGGATATTTATTGAGCGCAAATGTGCAGGATGTGTAAATATGTGTGTGTGTGTCTGTGTGTGTGTGTCTGTGTGTGTGTGTGTGTGTGTGTGTGTCTGTGTGTGTGTGTGTGTGTGTGTGTGTCTGAGTGAGAGAGTAGTAGCCGTTGCTGAGTAAACAGATATAAGCAGATGGAGAGGGGGGGCAGGTCGATTTGATTACCCCAGTGACAGGGTCTCACCCTGGGGGAGAGGAGCGGGAGAGACAGGCCTGTAGGTGGGTCTTCCATGGTTCTTGTGGTGGTGCTGCCTCTAAACCTAGCTTAGCCTCGCTTAGCTTAAACCACCAGGACCAGCTAAACATGTGGAAGGAGCTACGCTGGACTGTCAATCATTTGAAATCAGTTCATGACACCATCCTCGGGCATGCACATATATCCCTCCCTCCCTCCCTATACCACCCTCTCTCTCTCCCGACCTCCTTCTCCCTCCCACCCTCCCTCATTCCCTTCCTATACCACCCTCTCTCCTTCTCCCTCCCACCCGTCTTGCCCTCCCTACCACTCTGCGTTTCCCCAGCCAGACCATGGCTGTAGCTCTAACGGAGGGGCTGGCCCCCTCCCCAGACCCATGCATCCCCAGGCTGGCCCCCTCCCCAGACCCATGCATCCCCAGGCTGGCCCCCTCCCCAAGGCCATGCATCCCCAGGCTGGCCCCCTCCCTAGGGCCATGCAGCCCCAGGCTGGCCTCACAGCAGGGAGGCAGGGCCCTGTGGTATGGATAGTACCACTACGGGTTCATTCAGTGTGTTAAACTAACGGACGCAGGAGACGGCGGCGTGGTTCAGTCACAGCGGTGTTCATTAAAGATGTGCCGGGAACACACACACACACACACACACACACACACACACACACACACACACACACACACACACACACAGCTGAATCAGGTTCAACAGACCGTGATGAGTGAAGATAACGTGGGTTCTGTAAGTGCTCTCTGATAAGGCAACAACTAGGGGGCCCATCTACAACTAGGGGGCCCCAGGGGGCTTGGGAGGTTGTGTGTGTGGATCGGAGTGTGTGCTCAGGACGTGTGTGTGTGTGTGTGCGTGTGTGTGTGTGTGTGTGTGTGTGTATGTGTGTGTGTGTGTGTGTGCGCAGCTAGCATGTGTGAAGTGTGGGTGCTTGCAATTAATGTTTGATCAGTAAAAGGGGTAGTGAATATATGTCTGTGTACGCAGCGCATACGTGTGTTTGTGTGTGTGGGGGGGTGTGTGTGTGGGGGTGTGTCTATGTGGGTGTGCGTGTCTCTGTGTGTGTGTGTGTGTGTGTGCGTGGTGGTCATCAAAGAACAGTAATAAATCCGTCTGTAGGACATAGGAATGGGGCAGTCCGCTGTAGAGTGAGGATGGGCTGGGGGGATTAAACCGAATCCTAGGACACCAGATAGAGCCGGGATCCCTCAAAGGCAAGCTAAATCCTCACACACACACACACACACACAAACAAGAGTGCGCTCAAACACACAAAGAAAATCACAAATGCACACGCACGCCCACACACACACACACACACACACACACACACACACACACACACACACACACACACACACACACACACACACACACACACACACACACACACACACACACACACACACACACAACGCAGCCTCCTCTTGCGATAGCGATAGTC
>JAPMUY010008232.1:60000-66140 GCA_026901105.3 Galaxias olidus
CTCTTATTGACCACTCAAACACTTAATCAGCCGGTCTGGGTAATCTTCATCCATTTGCCCGGCACGCCGGTGTTCGTCGCCATGGTGACGCGCACGCGCACACACACTCACACCAAAAAACGCAATCTTCATAACAAAAAAAAGAAAGTGAAATCAGCTGGTAGCTTTAGAGGCAGGCAGGATAATTAGTAGGTGGAGGAGAAGTGGTGGTAATGATCCAGCCAGCTATACCCACCCCCCCTCCACACACACACACACACACACACACACACACACACACACACACACACACACACACACACACACACACACACACACACACAACACCGTCTGTCCCCCACTGATGACTTCACAAGAGGCTGGTTGACAGTTAGGATGTAATGAGACTGGTTTAGAGTCCAGAGGAACGGGGGGAGGGGGGGGTACACACATGCACACACACCCCTATACAAATTGAGATTGTAATTGGACAAATGCTCACCAATACACACTGAAACACACACACACACACACACACCACACCAATATGCACATTCACATATAAACACCTACTCTGGCAAACACACACACACACACACACACACACACACCCCTAGGAAGCAGAGTGATAATTGGTGTGGGCTGGGGGCCATGGTTTAAACAGCCCCTCTTCTTCTTCCTCCCCTCTCAGTGGTGGCATGAAGACGTGACTGGACATATTCATGACAGAGGCGGGAGCCGGCTGACTATTGGTCCCCGGAGGCATAATGGCTAGCCAATCACTGGAAGAGACACCTGTCCCAGTAGCTGTGCAGCAGGACTGTTCTAGAATGAGAATACTGGAATACTAAAACTCCTACCAAAACGTTTGAATCCTACCGACATACTCAATAGATTTTCTACGTGAACTAACTTATCACTCTTAAGATATGCTATTAGATTCCATAGTTTACTGTTATTGCATTTAAAGATCTATCTGGTTCCATAATTGACTAAGTTTGAAATAAAAAGTAATATATTGTACAGAGTGTAACATGTTCGAAGTCAAATAAGTCTGAAAAGCTGTCATATCACCTGGCCGCTCAGGACACCGGAGAAAATACACGTCCCAACACACACACACACACACACACACACACACACACAGGTGATTATGAAGGATGTGGGGTTTACCTCACACGTACCAAGGAGAGAGGGAGGGGGGGGGGGGGGAGCGAGAGAAGAGAGAGAGAGAGAGAGAGAGGGAGGTGTTGTGTCTGGTACGGGTTCCTTAACTTATGATGAATCGTGTTCACCTATAGGAAGCGCTGTGTAAATATTTAAATACTCTTCTATCATAAAGCAAACAAGAGAGATGAGAGGAGGAGATAGCAAAGCAATCACCAACACGCACGCACGCACGCACGCACGCACGCACGCACGCACACACACACACACACACACACACACACACACACACACACACACACACACACACACACACACACACACACACACACACACACACACACACACACACACACACACACACAGGTATACAAACACGAAACAGAGAAAACACATCCAGTTGTTTTATAGGTGGTCTGTGCATTAGCCTGTGTAGGTCAACTATTTTTTTGGGGCGATAGACAGACAAATAAGCAGGAAAGCAGATGTATAGATGTACAGACAGGCAGATAGACAGATGTATAGATGTACAGACAGGCAGATAGACAGATGTATAGATGTACAGACAGACAGACATATAGATATACAGACATACAGACAGACAGACAGACAGACAGGCAGATGTACAGACATTCAGACAGACAGGCAGATGTATAGATGCACAGACAGACAAGCTGACTAAGACAAGCTGACTAAGACAGTAATGCATCAGACAGACAGACAGTAATGCATCAGACAGACACACAGTAATGCATCAGACAGACAGACAGTAATGCATCAGACAGACAGACAGACAGACAGACAGTAATGCATCAGACAGACAGACAGACAGTAATGCATCAGACAGACAGACAGTAATGCATCAGACAGACAGACAGACAGACAGACAGACAGACAGACAGACAGTAATGCATCAGACAGACAGACATTAATGCATCCGACAGACAGACAGTAATGCATCAGACAGACAGACAGACAGTAATGCATCAGACAGACAGACAGTAATGCATCAGACAGACAGACAGACAGACAGTAATGCATCAGACAGACAGACAGTAATGCATCCGACAGACAGACAGTAATGCATCAGACAGACAGACAGACAGTAATGCATCAGACATACAGACAGACCGACAGACAGACAGACAGACAGACAGACAGTAATGCATCAGACAGACAGACAGTAATGCATCCGACAGACAGACAGTAATGCATCAGACAGACAGACAGACAGTAATGCATCAGACATACAGACAGACCGACAGACAGACAGACAGACAGACAGACAGACAGACAGACAGTAATGCATCAGACAGACAGACAGTAATGCATCAGACAGACAGACAGACAGACAGACAGACAGTAATGCATCAGCTTCAGATCAACTCTTTCTTTATCTCCATCTGTCTCCTCTCCCCATCATCTATTAATTTTTCTCTTCTCTCTCTTTTCGGTGCGTGCTGAACACTGTTAATTAACGGAAAACAGAATGCAGAAAAAAAAGCTCATTAAAAAAACGAGAGAAGATGTCAAGCTTGAGAAAGGCCGAGGCCATCCTTTTGTAGCAGGAGGCGAATGGACTCATTCTGAGGAGGTTAAGACGGTAATGTGAGGAGCATATATATATATATATATATATATATATATATATATATATATATATATATATATATATATATATATATACTGGATATATAAATACATAACCCGGAGAAGGAGCTGTCTTTCTTTCTTTCTTTCTTTATTTCCTTCTTTCTTTCTTTCTTTATTTCCTTCTTTCCTTCCTTCCTTCATTCTGTCGTTTCCTTTCTTGGTCTGTGTTTCTCTAACTTTTCCATCTCTTCCTCTGTTCCTGCCCCCCCCCCCCCCCCCCCCCCCCCCCCCACCTTTCAAAGTTTTCTGTTTGACTGGACAGGTGCAACAGGCCATGCTGACAGCTTGTCCCTCCTGTCTTGCCGTAGGGACATCGCTGTCACCCTGTCATTCAGATTGTGAGCAGACACCGCGTGCGCCAGTGTGTGTGTGTGTGCATGCTCGTTGGGGAGCGATTGGCTCCGCGGCGCGTGTGTGTGTTCACTGGGGAGCGTTTGGCTCCGTGGCGCGTACATCTCTGTGTGTGTGTGTATATGTGTGTGCCCACTGGGGAGCGATTGGCTCTGTGGCGTGTACGTCTGTGTGTGTGTGTGTGTGTGTGTGTGTGCGTTCGCTCACTGGGGAGCGTTTGGCTCCGTGGCGCGTGGGGAGTGACTGAGGCATGATGATGGAAGCTTCACAGCTGCAACCAGGAAGAGCAAGGCCTGCTGGGAGTACGGACTTGACATCAGATGACAGGGTTGTAGAGCGAGGTGTGTGTGTGTGTGTGTGTGTGTGTGTGTGTGTGTGTGTGTGTGTGTGTGAGAGAGAGATAGAGGAGTGTGTGTGTGCTCTTTCCACCTGTGTGTGTTTGAGTGCGGCCCCTGACACCGCTTTTGTGCTCTGTCCAACCCACAGAGGGATTGTGTGGTGTGTGTGTGTGTGTGTGTGTGTGTGTGTGTGTGTGTGTGTGTGTTCGTATTCCCAGCTCCAGTGCTTGGGCCTCCCTAGAGAGTGGACTGGACCGGACCAAACCAGAACACAGGGCCCTGTCACGGTCCACTGGCCTAAAGTACCAAGGCCTCCAAGTGAGACAGAGGAAGAATACTGTACACAACCTCTTTGTGTGGTGTGTGTGTGTGTGTGTGTGTGTGTGTCTGTGTGTTCCTTTAAGTCTCACTGTATGTGTGTGTGTGTGTGTGTGTGTGTGTGTGTGTGTTGAAGTATCTATACACGTTTAAGACGGTTCGCACATCCGTGTCTGTGTGTGTGTGTGTGTGTGTGTGTGTGTGTGTGTGTGTGTGTGTGTGCCTTTCAATGTTTGTGCTTTTGAGTTTTTCAGTGTGTGTGTGTGTGTGTGTATGTGTGTGTTAGGGGGCCTTTCAGCATGTGTGTGTACGTGTGAATGTGTGTGCGTGTGTGTGTGTGTGTGTGTGTGAGCCTCTCAGTGTGTTTGTCTGTCTGTGAACCTCTGTGTGTGTATGTCGTGTGTGTGTATATGTGAGCCTCTCAGTGTGTGTGTGTGTGTGTTTGTGTGTGTGTGTGGTGTGTGTGTGTGTGTGTGTGTGTGTGTGTGTGTGTGTGTGTGTGTGTGGTAGTGTGTGTGTGTGTGTGTGTGTGTGTGTGTGTGTGTGTGTGTGTGTGTGTGTGTGGTGTGTGTGAGCCTCAGAGTGTGTGTGTGTGTGTGTGTGTGTGTGTGTGTGTGTGTGTGTGTGTGTGTGTGTGTGTGCCGGGGGCCGGTAGTGGGTCAGGCCCCAAACAAAGAGCAGAGAGTCTCTCAGCTCGAGAGTCTCTTCATTGTGATTGATGGGTCTTGTTCTGAAACCATCTGGACTCGCACACATTACATTAATCATCTCTACCTCTTTCTCTGGCCCTCTCTCTCTCTCTCTCTCTCTCTCCATCCCATTCCCTTTCTGTCTCCATACCTACTTATTTCTCTCCTTCTTTCTGTCTGTATCTCTTCCCCTCTTTCTCTCCATCTCTGTCTCTCCATATCTGCCTCTCTTTCTCTCCATCTCTGCCTCTCTTTCTCTGCCTCTCTTTCTCTGCCTCTCTTTCTCTGCCTCTCCTTCTCTCCATCTCTGTCTCTCTTTCTCTCCATCTCTATCTCTCTTTCTCTCCATCTCTGCCTCTCTTTCTCTCCATCTCTGCCTCTCTTTCTCTCCATCTGTCTCTCTTTCTCTCCATCTCGGACAGTTTATACCTCTCTTTCCCACTTTATCTAAACTCTTTAATTCTACTAACGGCTGTAATTCACATTTGTCAAATGAAAGCAACATAAAAAGCTTAATGAATAAATAAATACATAGTCAAACAACGAAATGCTGTTACTTTTAAACACCACCAAATGTGAGTATAAGAATATTTTGTAATGGGAACTATTACACATTAATCACTCAAATAAACACTGTCTTGTGTTTCAGACTGCAATATTTCAATTTCTTGCACCCTCAGGCTGGGAGGAAAGTAGAAAGTGAACAGAGCCCCCTCTGGGTTAAGGCTGGGGGGCTACAGGGATCTATTCACTACAGCTAATCTGCTGCCGACGCACGGACGCATGCACGCACGCACGCACACACACACACACACACACACAGTCAGCTGCTTACAAAAGAGGTGTCTGCTCTTCCTGCATGCCAACAAGGCCTGGCAAACAGCGACCATTGGAGCGGTCCTATTGCCATAGGGCTGATGCGTGTGTTAGTGAGTGTGTGTGTGTGTGTGTGTGTGTGTGTATGTGTAAGTGTGCGTGCATGCGTGTGTGTGTGTGTGTGTGTGTGCTTAGCGAATTAAAGGAGTGTGAGAGTGGACAGAGGCCCAGCTCTTTGTGTGGGGCCATCTGGATATTTGGTAGAGAAAGACAGGGTAAGAGAGAGACAGACAGAGAGAGAGCAGGCAGGCAGGCAGGTAGGCAGGCAGGCAGACAGACAGACAGGCAGACAGGCAGACAGGCAGGCAAGCAGGCAGACAGGCAGGCAGGCAGGCAGGCAGGCAGGCAGACAGAGCAAGGCACAGAAGTAAATGTAGGCACACAATGCATGGAGTCGTTTTCCATCCTGCATACTAATGGGAAGAGCAGGGACTAAGGACGGGACTGTCTGAGAGCACAATGCAGAGAGAGTACCAGGAGAGGATCCTAAAATATAGTGTTTTACAATGACAGTGACACAAAAAACAAGCACAACCCAACACAGTGATCCTACACAGCCCTTTCTACACTCTGTTCTCCTGTCCATTAGCTGCTGCTGCTGCTGCTGCAGACAACTTAACAATAACAGTCTGGACCATGCTGCTGCTGATGTGATGCTAATGTTAGCTAGCAGCTACAGATACATTACAATAAGAGTCTGGGACATTGTGCTGTTGATGTGATGCTAATGTTAGCTAGCAGCTACAGAGACATTACAATAACAGAGTTG
>JAPMUY010008234.1:0-65836 GCA_026901105.3 Galaxias olidus
TTCAACATTGTCATGTTAATGTTGGTTTGGCCAATGCTGACTTTCCGACATAGTTTTGGATACAATTAAAACTTTTATGAAGGTGACTTCAAAATTGAATTGTTTGTATTCACCTTGGTAGTTAAATAAAATGAACATGAAGTTTTTAGAGTACATTTTTTTTTAGTTGCTTTGGGGAGTTTATTTTATGAAAATGTATCTTCACAGTCCTTATTACACACCAATTGTCTCTGTGCCCCTTCCTCAATCACATGTGCTTTATATGTTTTTGTTTTTAATAACATGGTATTAATGGTTGTATACTAATTAATATTACAACCAAACAAAATCTCCAGCTTGACAGCTTTAACTAATATGCAACACACTGGGTTAAAACCAAGCAATATGGTTGGGTCGATCTTCCAATGGAGCCTGCAGGGAAATGAGTCAGAGCCTACCAGGCTGGGTCAAAATAACCCAAGGCTGGGTTTGTCCAGAAACCAAAACAACCCACTTGGGGGGTGGGGGGTTCAACCCAGCAGTGTTTAGAATGTATGTGTTATAGACTACACAGTATTGTAGTGTTGCTCTATGAAATAACTGTAGGCCTATTTATGCCGTGGTATGCTAAGCCTTTTTTTGTACTTTATTTGCGAGATTCAAGCCATCGGCGCTCTCGTGAACTTCCGCCCCCTCAAGCCAGCTCCCCATGTCAATGGCCTATACCAAAGCCAGGATCAGACAGACTACACGACTTGTACTGCCATCGCAGTCGTGCCACGCCACCTAACCTCATGACATTCTTAACTATGAAAGATCGGTATCATGGACGCCTCACAATAATTCCCTGACGTAAAGACAAACTTTTTCTAACTGTAGTGGTTGAATCTGACTTCGACACAACATACCAGTTAAAATAAGCCGTGCACTCTGGGTGAGGCATCAATAAGATGATCATGAGGATCCATCAGCAGGCACTCTTTAACCACCAGATGATCTCTTTAGCACTATCCTCTCGGCTGCCGTGACTGTGACCACTCCACGGACGTCACCCTCAAATCCTTGGCCTCTACTGTTAGTTTACCTTTCATACATTTGTTTTCATACTCCTCGGTTCATATGAGTTCACACCACCCATGATAATTATCCTGCTTTCCTGGGAAAGACAGCCTACATATTTGTGAAACCGCAACATCTGAAGTGCCCTTTTTGGAAAAAATACAGGCTTCATTGCAGTTTTTTAGTTTGCAGTTTAAATACTTTTCGTATACTGTGTCGCAGTGATAATAACTTATACCTTTAATATATGAATATGAAATTCATATGTGAATGAAATCATAAATGAAAATAGCAAGATAAATCATAAATCACCATCAATTCCCCTATAACTTTTACAAACATTTGCATGATAGTTGACACACACACACACACGCACACACACACACATACACACACACTAACACACACACACACACACACACACACACACACACACACACACACACACACACACACAGAGAGACACACACACCCACACACACACAAAACCATACACACACAAACGTACACACACACCGCACTGTGTAGCAGAAGGCACAAGACCTGCTTAGGGTGCTCCCATTAGTACAGCTATGACTCAGCAAACTGGACGGTTACAGTATCAACTCCGCAGTGGTTTGTGAGAGCTGGGTCCATTATCATTGAACACTGTACTCTACCTTTAAACATAGATACCTTTAAACATGCTCCACCTTCCCATTGATTCGTGGCCAGAGAAAGCAGAGCATGGGTCAATGGATCAAAGTACAGGGGCTGAAACTAGCCTGGGTCGGTGTCACACATCACCATCCTTAACTGTCTGTAGAAGCCCTCAAGGACGAAAATAAATTCCAAATGGTTAAATTACGCCTCTTCGGTGTCGCGTGGACGTCGGGGACGGTACCATTGGAATGGCAGACCGGAGTGGTGGTTCCCATTTTTAAAAAGGGGGACCGGAGGGTGTGCTCCAATTATCGGGGTATCACACTTCTCAGCCTACCTGGGAAAGCTTATGCCAGGGTGTTGGAAAGAAGACTCCGACCGATTGTCGAACCTCGGATCCAGGAGGAGCAATGCGGATTCCGTCCTGGTCGTGGAACAATGGACCAACTCTTTACCCTTGCGGGGCTGTTTGGGGGGGCATGGGAGTTTGCCCATCCAGTCTACATGTGTTCTGTGGACTTGGAGAAGGCCTATGACTGTGCCCCCCGGGGCCTCCTGTGAGGGGTACTGCAGAAGTATGGGGTGCCGGGGTCATTGCTACGAGCCATTTGGTCCCTATATAACCGGAGTGAGAGCTGTGTCCGTATACTTGGCACAAAGTCAAATGCGTTTTCAGTGGGTGTTGGACTCCGCCAGGGCTGCCCCTTGTCACCGGTTCTGTTTGTGATTTTCATGGATAGAATCTCAAGGCATAGCTGGGGGGAGGAGTTTGTCCAGTTTGGGGACCTCAGAATTGCTTCTCTGCTTTTTGCAGATGATGTGGTTCTGTTGGCTTCTTCAGACTGTGACTTTCAGCATGCACTGGAGCGATTTGCAGCTGAGTGTGAAGCGGTCGGGATGAGAGTCAGCCCTTCCAAGTCTAAGGCCATGGTTCTCTGCCGGAAAATGGTGGAGTGCTCTCTCCGGGTTGGGATTGAGTTGCTGCCCCAAGCGAGGGAGTTCAAGTATCTCGGATTCTTGTTCACGAGTGAGGGAAAAATGGAACGTGAGATTGACAGGCGGATTGGTGCAGCATCAACAGTAATGCGGGCATTGTACCGGACCGTCGTGGTGAAGAAGGAGCTGAGCCGAAAGGCGAAACTCGCGATTTACTAGTCGGTCTACGTTTCAACCCTCACCTATGGTCGTGAGCTTTGGGTAGTGACCGAAAAAATAAGATCGCGAGTACAAGCGGCTGAAATGTGTTTCCTCCGTAGGGTGGCTGGGCTCAACTTTAGCGACCGGGTAAAGAGCTCGGTCATCCGGAGGGAACTCGGAGTAGAGCCGCTGCTCCTTCGCGTCGAAAGGAGCCAGATGAGGTGGTACGGGCATCTGATTAGGATGCCTCCTGGGCGCCTCCCGTTGGAGGTTTTCCGGGCACAACCTACTGGTAGGAGACCCCAGGGTAGACCCAGAACATGCTGGTGGGATTATATATCTCGTCTGGCCTGGGAACGCCTCTGGATCCTCCAGGAGGATCTGGAAAACGTTGCTGGGGATAGGGACGGCTGGAATTCCCTGCTGAGCCTGCTGCCACCGCGACCCGGCCCCGGATAAGCTTGTTCAAGCCTCTATGATAGCATGTTGGTGTTGAAGGCAGTGTGGTTAGTCGTTATGACAGCAGGGGGGTCTGTTTCAGGGCTCTCCACACGGTAGGTAGTAGGTCAAAGTAAAGCCTGTGTTTAAGGCACAGTGGTGTTCAGTCCTTTGAAGCAGCAAACAGCGAGGCTAATGCTGTAATCACATGGACTGTAAGCCCCCCGGACTGACCTCAGCAGCAACACCGCTACGGGCTTACAACGTTAGGTCACTGCACGTACACACACACACGCGCACGCGCACACGCACACACACACACACACACACACACACACACACACACACACACACACACACACACACACACACACACACACACACACACACACACACACACACACACACACACACACACACACACACACACACACACACACACACACACACACACACACACACACACACACACACACACACACACACACACACACACATACACACACACCCACACACACACACACACACAATACACACACACTAACACACACGCCATAAATCTCTCAAAGCAAGGTCACACAAATGTACACACAGGTTCAAACACACATAAACACACACTAAGACACACAAAAGCATAATAATGATTCACATCGACCTGCCATTGAGAAACAGGACCAAAGGTCGAGGTTGTTTTCAGGGGCAAACAGTAGTCAAGCAAGCAGCCTTGTCAAGTTACTGAAGGTTCCTGTACTTTTTATGTAGTGAAGTGATGTTAGTCAGATGCCCTTATGGGCAGAACGAATGAATGGAGAAAAGCGTTATGCATAAACAGGAATAGTTCATCTTTTTTCTAGTTTTTTATAAAATTTTATTTTACGTAATTGCATTTCAATACAATGCTGGCTTCACCAGGAAGGGGCATGATCCTGATCAAGCTGTCCGGAGAAGATGTTCCACTGTTGTTATGGATACGGTCTCAGAGCCTCTGCCCCGGGATGTAACAGGAGGAGCTGTTAGCTAACTAACCTTAATGACTGTCCAGGTGGCTTACAGTATTATACCCACAGAGGGCTGACCACATCAGCATCACCTACAGTAACTGATGTAACACACAAGAACCATGTACGTTTGCATTTAGCACTGAACACAATACACATTACCAGATCTCTCTCTCTCTCTCTCTCTCTCTCTCTCTCTCTCTCTCTCTCTCTCTCTCTCTCTCTCTCTCTCTCTCTCTCTCTCTCTCTCTCTCTCTCTGTCTGTCTGAAAAAAATACATAATAAAAGTGAAACATAAGAACAGCACAAAGGAATACCGACAACAAAAGCGTTCTTCCAGTAAAGACGGTGTATATTTCCCCCAGATCTATTTCCTTGTGTTGAGCAGAAAGACACAGACAAATGCTACCTGAGACGACAGAGCAGTAAAGCTACGCTGTGTAAACACAGAGTAACAACCCAAATACACTGGAGTTATTACACATCCAGCATCTTCTTTAGACAGCACTTCATTTATAATACCACTGCAGGACAAAAAGATAAGAATATCAAAATAAAAATAAAGTGTTACAGAATAACTTTATAGAAAATAAATAATAAATAAATAAAGAAATAATGAAAACAAATAAATGCGTCTTGTGTTGCATTCCTGGAGCTTGTTAATGAAGCAGGGCTGGTTTTAACACGCGAACCCTTAGCGTGGAGATTAATGAACAAAGACCCGGATTGTTCTTCCTGTGGGACGCTAAGCCAAGGTGACGTGGAAACACTCTGACAAAGGAAAGGTCCGCCTCGCGCTGCATTGTGTCAGAGCTTTGGACCGTGTGTGTCACACACAACCACTCTGCTGAGGGGGCGTGGGGGGGGACTGGAACATTGATTTGACGTGTGTGTCACACACAACCACTCTGCTGAGGGGGCGTGGGGGGGGACTGGAACATTGATTTGACTATTTGTGAAAACAAAAGCTGTCTTCTTATGAATGAGGAAACGAGGACTATGAGTGGACTATGGTGATCCTGGCATGCACACCCTCTGACCTCATTGGGTGGCTCAGCCAATAGCAGCGGAGGAACAGGAGCAGGAAATGGAGGCGAACTAAAAAGAAAAAACACTTGTAATTGCTTGGCAGGAAAGTGTTAGACTGACAGGAAATTGGCATGATGAGCAGAGTGGTTGTAACTTGTACAAGTGTGGTTCTGAGAAGGCTGATGGGAAAAGGTGTTTTCTTCCTAAACGTTAGCACTGCTCACTGCCAGGGCAGCTACCCTCTCATCCCCATGTGGTTGTGTTCTTCCTAAACGTTAGCACTGCTCACTGCCAGGGCAGCTACCCTCTCATCCCCATGTGGTTGTGTTAGAAAGACAATCCCTCCATGGTGATTCAAAGCTGGAGGAGTGGGTTAAGGAAGTAGAGTTTAATCTGGGTTCCTGGTACTGACCATAGCATGTGTTTGTGTTGGGACTGCTTGGATTGGACTTGGCTTACTGTAAATAGTATATATCAGTCAATTAACTCATCCTTATAAACCTATAGCACTTCCTGAATGAACTCATCCTTATCAACCTATAGCACTTCCTGAATGAATTCATTCTTGTCAACCTATAGTACTTCCTGAATGAACTCATTCTTATCAACCTATAGTATTTCCTGAATGAACTCATATCTTATGGTGTGTGTGTGTGTGTGTGTGTGTGTGTGTGTGTGTGCTGTGTGTGTGTGTGTGCTGTGTGTGTGTGTGTGTAGGTGTGTGTATGTAGCTGTGTGTAGGTGTGTGTGTGTGTGTGTGTGTGTGTGTGTGTGTGTAGCTGTGTGTGTATGTAGCTGTGTGTGTGTAGCTGTGAATGTAGGTGTGTGTGTGTGTAGCTGTGTGTAGGAGTGTATATGTGGTTGTGTGTGTGTGTGTGTGTGTGTGTGTGTGTGTGTGTGGTGTGTCTGTGTGTGTGTGTGTGTGTGTGTGTGTGTGTGTGTAGCTGTGTGTGTGTGTGTATGTAGGTGTGTGTGTGTGTGTGCTGTGTGTAGGAGTGTATATGTGGTTGTGTGTGTGTGTGTGTGTGTGTGTGTGTGTGTGTGTGTGTGTGTGTGTGTGTGTGTGTGTGTGTGTGTGTGTGTGTGTGTGTGTGTGTGTGTGTGTGTAGCATGACTGGGCTGTGTGTTTACAAACGGTGGGTCTATCCGGTGTTTCTCAAAGAAATCATCACAGGGGTTTGGTGGGGAGACTGTGGGGAACGTGGGAGGGACACACACACACACACACACACACACACACACACACACACACACACACACACACACACACATACACACACACATACACACACACACACACACACACACACACACACACACACACACACACACACACACACACACACACACACACACACACACACACACACACACACACACACACACACGCACGCAGACAAACATTCTTACATTATGTCTAAACCTTTAGAAATAGTTAGAGGAGGAGTCATTTCATGTGTTTGACCTGTTTGGTTAAAGTACCGCTACTAAAAACGCTGTGAGGTCACCAGGGAACAGGACACTAGACTAGTTTCCTTTGAGAACCAGTGGATCAGGCCTATTCAGGGGAATGACAAGGCCCAGGTATGTCCCGTCACTGGGCCAGGTGGGGGAGGGGGAAGGCCCAGGTATGTGTCCCGTCACTGGGCCAGGTGGGGGAAGGCCCAGGTGTGTGTCCCGTCACTGGGCCAGGTGGGGGAAGGACACACATCCTCACTCTTCCTGGTTCACTATCTCACCTGGCAGACTGAGAGGAGGTAAGGTTGGGACCACACACACATGCACACACACACATATGAAAACACACACACAAACACAAACAGTCCCACATGCACACACATTCACAAACACATATACACACACATGAAGACATAGGAAAGACATAGGAAATCAGACAGTAAAGACAATTCATCTGTTCTTCGGCGAAACAGATGGTCATCAAGTCCAAACTCTGGCACGACATCAAGGAAACGTTTTCAATGTCAGTGTTATCTGGCAGTCAGCCGTCAGCCAATTCAAGCATAGCCTTGTGTTTCCAGGAACCTTAAACACAGGGCCACTACGGGCCTGGGGGCAAGGGCATAGGTTTGATTGGGAAAGTGGTGGGGACATACATTTGTAAGGGGGTCCAACCCCAGAAACCTTTGGAATTTTTCATGGCATTTCCTGAAATTCTAGCCAACATACTCAGGTGTGCTCGTAGACATTTTGCTCACCTGGTCACTCCTCTTTCCCTGCCTTGCCTGGACTTTCCCTCTTTCTATTTCTGTCTCTCTGATGTCTGTATTACGTAACAACAAAGCTAAATTAAAATTAATGGAACTCCTAATTTGCTACAAGTTATGAACATGAAGGGAACTTCTGGTTGGCAATACAATACAAGATAAGTTAACTCACCAAGCATGTGTTTACTGGCAAATGTTATTTGCTGATTAATATAACAAGTGAGCTAACGCAGCCTTTTAGCCTACATACTGTGACGTTACATAGCCACTTATATTTAAGAAATAAGACCTTATGTCTCCCTTTTTATTCCCAGCATCCATGATGCTAATCCGGACTACTGAATTAAGAGGAAATGTTGCAGGAGTTTCAATCGGTCCTCAGAAAATAACTAGAGTAACCATAGGCTGCAGTCACACGGATGGCATTTTGCCAGCAGGTAAAATGCCAACACGAGAATAACAAGATAGGTTGTTACACAAGTCATAACATTACAGTAACAAATCACCCTACAGCACACAACACACATTTAGTTGGCTAGCTAACTACGTTATCTGAGTAGGCTACAGATTGAACTATTTTTGTTTCTACAGCGCTAAAGTTAGCAAGACTAAAACAATTCCTGGACTTTTTACACAGAACAGCTGACTGTGTCTTTCATATTACTGAACAATCAACGTTGCGTGTTTAATTTGATACCGGTACAATGTTGTTATGACCACAGACGGCATTGCACCTGTGGCTGTGACAGACAGCCTGCTCCAGCAGCTCTCTCCTTTGTCTAGCGCTGCTTTCACATCCAAAAATCACTCCAGCAATCACAGCGCTGCTTGTTTAGGCGGGACCAAAGCAAACAAATACCAACAGAAACTACATTTCTCATCCAGTTGAAACCTGAAGGATTGAACCCTTTGAAGAGCCGATGGAAATTATGTTTATTTCAAACGCACATGCAATTACTATAAAAAAAACTGGTGGGAATCATTTTAGGTAATCAGAAAAGTGGTAGGAACATGTCTCTACCATCCCTGCCATAAATTACGCCCATGCCTGGGGAGGATAGAGAGGGAGAGAGATGCACGAATGGAGGGAGGGAGGGAGAGAGAGAGAGGTGGAGGGAGAGAGGACACTGATGAGAGAGAAAGGGGTCAGGGATGCCACAAACACACCAAAGACCTTCAGCCCCCTCCAGTCCCTGGAACCGCCCCTGGAACAACCTCTAACCCTGGAACAACCTCTAACCTCTAACCCTGGAACAACCTCTAACCCTGACCCTAACCCTGGAACAACCTCTAACCTCTAACCCTAACCCTAACCCTAACCTCTAACCTCTAACCCTAACCCTGGAACAACCTCCTAACCTAACCCTAGCCCAGGAACAACCTCTAACACTGACCCTAACCCTGGAACAACCTCTAACCCTGGAACAACCTCTAACCCTGACCCTAACCCTGGAACAACCTCTAACCCTGACCCTAACCCTGGAACGACCTCTACCCTTTAACACACTGACCCTGGAACAATCTCTAACCCTGACCCTAGCCCTGGAACAACCTCTAACCTCTAACCCTGACCCTGGAACACACCTAACAGCCTGAAAGCGACGATATTTAAACGTATTTGTATTTTTTTTTGTATTTGATCCCTTACTTCAGTACAAGTGACTGCAGTTCGACTGAAGAACTATTTTGTCTTGTTTGAGTCGACGTTTAGTGAGGAACTATTTCGTCTTGTTTGAGTGTACGTTTAGTGAGGAACTATTTCGTCTTGTTTGAGTGTACGTTTAGTGAGGAACTATTTTGTCTTGTTTGAGTGTACATTTAGTGAGGAACTATTTTGTCTTGTTTGAGTGTACGTTTAGTGAGGAACTATTTCGTCTTGTTTGAGTGTACATTTTGGGTGAGGAACTATTTTGTCGTGTTTGAGTCGACGTTTAGTGAGGAACTATTTAGTCTTGTTTGAGTGTACATTTAGTGAGGACCTATTTTGTCTTGTTTGAGTGTACGTTTAGTGAGGAACTATTTCGTCTTGTTTGAGTGTACGTTTTGGGTGAGGAACTATTTTGTCTTGTTTGAGTGTACGTTTTGGGTGAGGAACTATTTCGTCTTGTTTGAGTGTACGTTTAGTGAGGAACTATTTCGTCTTGTTTGAGTGTACGTTTAGTGAGGAACTATTTTGTCTTGTTTGAGTGTACGTTTAGTGAGGAACTATTTCGTCTTGTTTGAGTGTACGTTTAGTGAGGAACTATTTCGTCTTGTTTGAGTGTACGTTTTGGGTGAGGAACTATTTTGTCTTGTTTGAGTGTACGTTTTGGGTGAGGAACTATTTCGTCTTGTTTGAGTGTACGTTTAGTGAGGAACTATTTCGTCTTGTTTGAGTGTACGTTTAGTGAGGAACTATTTCGTCTTGTTTGAGTGTACATTTAGTGAGGAACTATTTCGTCTTGTTGAGTGTACGCTTAGGGAATTTCTAACACTCCCTTTTATGCCAGTAAATACCAGACAGTGTCAGGTAACCTCTCCCATGCCAATAACTAACGCAGAACCACACACAAACACACACACACACACACACACACACACACACACACACACACACACACACACACTCCACTCCTAACAAAACAAAAACACACATACACACACCTAAACAGGCAGAACACAGATGAAGCCACTAGGTCTCAGTGTGGAAAGGGTTAGGGGTTAGGGTTAGGGGTTGGGGTTAGGGGTTAGGGTTAGGGTTAGGTTTACGACTGTTTACCGGTTTAACAAGCTAAGGGTTAGGGTAACAGTGATAACCAGTTTAACAAGGTTGACAAATTACCAGAAGTAGAAATCATTAAACATTCCTTTGATCCTGACTTGTGTCTTTTCAAGGTCACAGTTTTAATTGAACACAAACACACAAACAACTTCAACTGTTCAACAATAGTGCACACCCTTAACGCCTCAATGTCTGTCACCACCTTACTGCTTCACTCTCTCTGTCACCACCTTACTGCTTCACTCTGTCACCACCTTACTGCTTCACTCTGTCACCACCTTACTGCTTCACCCTGTCACCACCTTACTGCTTCACTCTGTCACCACCTTACTGCTTCACTCTGTCACCACCTTACTGCTTCACTCTGTCACCACCTTACTGCTTCACTCTGTCACCACCTTACTGCTTCACTCTGTCACCACCCGTGGTTCACTCTGTCACCACCTTACTGCTTCACTCTGTCACCACCTTACTGCTTCACTCTGTCACCACCTTACTGCTTCACTCTCTGTGTCACCACCTTACTGCTTCACTCTCTGTCACCACCTTACTGCTTCACTCTCTCTGTCACCACCTTACTGCTTCACTCTGTCACCACCTTACTGCTTCACTCTGTCACCACCTTACTGCTTCACTCTGTCACCACCTTACTGCTTCACTCTCTCTGTCACCACCTTACTGCTTCACTCTGTCACCACCTTACTGCTTCACTCTGTCACCACCTTACTGCTTCACTTTCTGTGTCGCCACCTTACTGCTTCACTCTGTCACCACCTTACTGCTTCTCTCTGTCACCACCTTACTGCTTCACTCTGTCACCACCTTACTGCTTCACTCTGTCACCACCTTACTGCTTCACTCTGTCACCACCTTACTGCTTCTCTCTGTCACCACCTTACTGCTTCACTCTCTCTGTCACCACCTTACTGCTTCACTCTGTCACCACCTTACTGCTTCTCTCTGTCACCACCTTACTGCTTCACTGCTTCACTCTCTGTCACCACCTTACTGCTTCACCCTGTCACCACCTTACTGCTTCACTCTCTCTGTCACCACCTTACTGCTTCACTCTGTCACCACCTTACTGCTTCACTCTCTGTCACCACCTTACTGCTTCACTCTGTCACCACCTTACTGCTTCACTCTGTCACCACCTTACTGCTTCACTCTGTCACCACCCATGGTTCACCCTGTCACCACCTTACTGCTTCACACTGAGACTTTCTCAATAAACATACATTCACGGGAGGATCTTTTTGATCAGTTGTCTGAACTTCTTAAAATACCACAAAATAATGTACGTTTTAGTCAAACCTTTTATTGAATTTATTACATACCTTCTGTTTCAAAGTCTTGAACAGGAAACACAGAGATTATGCATGTATTCTCTTTGTAGAAAGAAATCGTCAACTTTTTAATAACTTTCAGTAATAAGCAGTTATTAGACCATTAATAAAGTATTATCTCATTATTAATAATGTGTGATAATGATTTAGAAAGTATTTCTAAAAGATGAGTTACTGTATTAAGGCATTAGTAAATTATGAATTGGAGGCTGATCATTTTCATCTGATTAGACAAATAATCAATGCAGAGTAAACGGAAAAAGTCTGCTGCAAGCAGACTGAACCAACCAAGAATGTGCACTTCATGTCAATGTAAAGTTCTCAATCCAAAACACTAAACAAAATAACAGTTATTAGTCTTTTAGGAATGATTTATAGATAATTATCACACATTTAATAATGGTAAGATTCTAGTTTATTGATGATCTAATAACTGCTTATTAATGAAAGTTATTGTAAAGTGTGAACAAGAAGGTCTTTACAGTATAATACCTTTAATTGCTAATTAATGGTTCATCATCTGTAATGTTACCACCGTCCATCAGTGGTACATGTTTAAACGGGTACATGTTTTTGATTTTGCCATAATAAAGAATGATAAGACATAGAACTCAACTAAGGGAGGAGGGGAGGAGGGGAGGAAGGGAGGAGGGGAGGAAGGGTGGAAGGGAGGAGAGGAGGAAGGGAGGAGGGAGGAGGGAGGAAGGGAGGAGGAGGGGAGGGGAGGGAGGAAGGGAGGAAGGGGAGGAGGGGGAGGGGAGGAAGGGAGGTTTGTGTGTTTGTGTTTGTATTGGAACAGTAAGTGTGCTTGTGCGTGCTGAGTTCACATTAATGGTAGATCAGAGAGGAGTCAGGAGACCAAAGAGAGGAGAGGGAGAGGGCGGAGGGAGGGGAGGGGCGGGGGAGGAGGAGGAGGAGAGGACAGAGGAGAGGAGAGGAGGGGAGGGCAGGGGAGGGAAGGGGAGGGGAGGGAAGGGGAGGGCAGGGGAGAGGAGAGGAGGGAGAGGACAGAGGAGAGGGAAGGAGGAGAGGGAAGGGGGGGCGGAGGGCAGGGGAGGAGAGGAGAGAGAGGAGAGGAGGAGGGGAGGGAGGGGGGAGGAGAGGGGAGGGAAGGGGAGGGCAGGGGAGAGGAGAGGAGGAGAGGACAGAGGAGAGGAGAGAGAGTAGTTCTACGAGCTCATAAAGAAGCCAAAGAAAGGTAATAAAAAACGGAACAGTGGTGAGATGACCTGAACACACTGGAGATCACACTCCTCTCCACTGAACACCTGAACACGCTGGAGATCACACTCCTCTCCAGACTGAACACCTGAACACGCTGGAGATCACACTCCTCTCCAGACTGAACACCTGAACACGCTGGAGATCACACTCCTCTCCACTGAACACCTGAACACGCTGGAGATCACACTCCTCTCCAGACTGAACACCTGAACACGCTGGAGATCAGACTCCTCTCCAGACTGAACACCTGAACACGCTGGAGATCACACTCCTCTCCAGACTGAACACCTGAACACGCTGGAGATCACACTCCTCTCCAGACTGAACACCTGAACACGCTGGAGATCACACTCCTCTCCAGACTGAACACCTGAACACGCTGGAGATCACACTCCTCTCCTCTGAACACCTTAACACGCTGGAGATCACACTCCTCTCCTCTGAACACCTTAACACGCTGGAGATCACACTCCTCTCCAGACTGAACACCTGAACACGCTGGAGATCACACTCCTCTCCTCTGAACACCTTAACACGCTGGAGATCACACTCCTCTCCAGACTGAACACCTGAACACGCTGGAGATCACACTCCTCTCCTCTGAACACCTTAACACGCTGGAGATCACACTCCTCTCCTCTGAACACCTGAACACGCTGGAGATCACACTCCTCTCCAGACTGAACACCTTAACACGCTGGAGATCACACTCCTCTCCAGACTGAACACCTGAACACGCTGGAGATCACACTCCTCTCCAGACTGAACACCTGAACACGCTGGAGATCAGACTCCTCTCCAGACTGAACACCTGAACACGCTGGAGATCAGACTCCTCTCCAGACTGAACACCTGAACACGCTGGAGATCAGACTCCTCTCCAGACTGAACACCTGAACACGCTGGAGATCACACTCCTCTCCAGACTGAACACCTGAACACGCTGGAGATCACACTCCTCTCCAGACTGAACACCTGAACACGCTGGAGATCACACTCCTCTCCAGACTGAACACCTGAACACGCTGGAGATCACACTCCTCTCCAGACTGAACACCTGAACACGCTGGAGATCAGACTCCTCTCTCCTCTGAACACCTGAACACGCTGGAGATCACACTCCTCTCCAGACTGAACACCTGAACACGCTGGAGATCACACTCCTCTCTCCTCTGAACACCTGAACACGCTGGAGATCACACTCCACTCTCCTCTGAACACCTTAACACGCTGGAGATCACACTCCTCTCCACACTGAACACCTGAACACGCTGGAGATTACACTCCTCTCCACTGAACACCTGAACACGTTGGAGATCACCAAAGATAGAACTGGGTTGAACAGCAATATGGGTTCATGACTCTGCCTTCATCAAAGTCAAAGAAAGCCATTGTACCTCACATTCAGCTGCTTTCAGGTTCAATTAACAACAAAGGAAATTCTCAACTTTGAAGTCCAAGGAATTCCTTATCACTTGAAATAGCACAGTGATATTGACCCTCAGTGATCCCTGTTGAAAGCAGTTTAACCCACTGTGCACTACACCAGCTCTCTGTGTGTGTGTGTGTGTGTGTGTGTGTGTGTGTGTTCTGTGTGTGTGTGTGTGTGTGTGTGTGTGTGTGTGTGTGTGTGTGTGTGTGTGTGTGTGTGTGTGTGTGTGTGTATGTGTGTGTGTGTGTGTGTACACTGTAAGCACGTCTCAGCACATGTATGTGGGCATTGTGTGATTTGATGGGGGGGATGGTTTTAAAATGTCAACTATATTCTGTCGAATGATTTGCTCTAAGAATAACAGCAAGCGTAAAGTCGGTAAAACAGTATCAGTAAGACTGCAGTGACAGAACAAATACATGGAATGGAAGTTTAGTTTCACTGGAGGCGGATCGTGAAGGATGACAGTATAAATTGGGTTGGCTGAGACGCTGGCTCTTCCACCTCTTAGCGTACGCCTCTGGAAAACAATGGCGCTGAAGGTTGTTGCTTTTTTGTTATTCCGAAAAGATATAAAGAAATCAAATAATTAATCAAGGAGGAGTTATTTTGACTGGTTTACTGCCATACGTGGTTGTAGGCCTACTTTATGGTTATCTAAAGTGTTTGCATTGTGTTACTCCGTCCAGGGTTAGGCTGGCTGAATTTCATGGCCCCCTCTGGAAATGTGACAAATGGCACCCTGTATGTGGGTGTGTGGGGTAACACGTGTGTGCCCCTCCCCCCAGGGCCTCCTGTGTGTGTGTGTATCTTGTTCTGGCATGAGAGAGAGAGAGAGAGAGAGAGAGAGAGAGAGAGAGAGAGAGAGAGAGAGAGAGAGAGAGAGAGAGAGAGAGAGAGAGAGAGAGAGAGAGAGAGAGCTATCTGTAGGCTGCCTATAGCCTTAGGTTAGTAAGCCACTCCCCAAAATAAATACCAACCAAGTACCAACACAACAACGTTGCTCTTTCTAAATGTTCAAGTATAAACAGTTCATTATTACTTTGTGCTGATTTCCACTGAGTGAACTCTGTCCAATACTGTGGTTTGTTGTGTAAGTTCCAAAGGCTTTGGTCAACAATAGCAGAAGATGACCATTGACCCAGCAGAGACGACAGCCTGATAGAGCTGTTCCTATGGATCGGATGGGTTTTGTCTTTCATGTTGTGTTACTGTGGATCGGATGGGTTTTGTCTTTCATGTTGTGTTACTGTGGATCGGATGGGTCTTGTCTTTGATGTTGTGTTACTGTGGATCGGATGGGTTTTGTCTTTCATGTTGTGTTACTGTGGATCGGATGGGTTTTGTCTTTCATGTTGTGTTACTGTGGATCGGATGGGTCTTGTCTTTGATGTTGTGTTACTGTGGATCGGATGGGTTTTGTCTTTGATGTTGTGTTACTGTGGATCGGATGGGTTTTGTCTTTTATGTTGTGTTACTGTGGATCGGATGGGTTTTGTCTTTTATGTTGTGTTACTGTGGATCGGATGGGCTTTGTAAATAGCTGGCTGCAACCTCATTTTCCAGAGTGGGATTATAAAATGGACTTGTCCTGTTGTCTGAGGAGAGGTGAGCCTGTCTATGGTGACACATTAACTCACAGCTTTTCAAAGAACTAAAGAGATCAACCGTCTGACAGTGGCAGTTCCTCTACTATCCAACAACCTTCAGCACAAGTCTAGAACTTGAAATGCCATTTTTTTAAAGATCACATGTTTATAAAGATAAATAAAACTATACACATTTGGAATGCGGTTTTGACTTATTTGCTTATTTTAAGAGTTCGAGCTTAACTGACTGGCTGGCTGACTGACTGATTGACTGACTGACTGACTGGCTGACTGATTGACTGATTGACTGACTGGCTGACTGCTACATCCACGACTGTTTTTAAAGGGGTCAATTGAGAGGGCTGTGGCTGAGGTCCATTTTTTCTGCTGGAGTTCATCCAGTTTGGCTGAAACTGGAGCTGATCCTGTTTACCCTCTGTGTGTGTGTGTGTGTGTGTGTGTGTGTGTGTGTGTGTGTGTGTGTGTGTGAGAGAGAGAGAGAGAGAGAGAGAGAGAGAGTTTTAAAAAACAAATGAGTTTAATTCATCACGTCCTCAACTATCAACAAGGTCCAGAGCATAGAGGTGGCCTAGTAGGACCACTAGCTAATGACCCAAGGTCATGAGTTCAAATCCCCCCTGGGAAACACCACCACTGGTGTGGCCTCCAGGGCTCCCGGGGAACGGCCCCTGTAACCCCACTGTAAGCTGCTTTGGGTAAAAGTGTGTGTGCTACATGAGGAACTGTCTGTGAGGCCAGTGCCTCTTCTATGAAAGCTCCCAGAGGAGATCAGACTGCTGAGTTACATCTGTGCTTTGTTTACTGTGAAGGGTTACTCTCCTGTATTGGTCATGACCCTGAGGGTAGTAACACACCCTGGCTCTTAATACACAGGCCATGAAATGAAGACATCAGAACCTGTCTAGTGTCTACCATCTGCCCTGTGGCAGTCCAACCAGTCAGCAAGCCTCTGTCTGTGGCAGTCCAACCAGTCAGCAAGCCTCTCTCTGTGGCAGTCCAACCAGTCAACAAGCCTCTCTCTGTGGCAGTCCAACCAGTCAGCGAGCCTCTGTCTGTGGCAGTCCAACCAGTCAGCGAGCCTCTGCCCTGTGGCAGTCCAACCAGTCAGCGAGCCTCTGCCCTGTGGCAGTCCAACCAGTCAGCGAGCCTCTGTCTGTGGCAGTCCAACCAGTCAGCGAGCCTCTGCCCTGTGGCAGTCCAACCAGTCAGCGAGCCTCTGCCCTGTGGCAGTCCAACCAGTCAGCGAGCCTCTGCCCTGTGGCAGTCCAACCAGTCAGCGAGCCTCTGCCCTGTGGCAGTCCAACCAGTCAGCAAGCCGCTCTCTGTGGCAGTCCAACCAGTCAGCGAGCCGCTATCTGTGGCAGTCCAACCAGTCAGCAAGCCTCTCTCTGTGGCAGTCCAACCAGTCAGCAAGCCTCTCTCTGTGGCAGTCCAACCAGTCAGCGAGCCTCTGTCTGTGGCAGTCCAACCAGTCAGCGAGCCTCTGCCCTGTGGCAGTCCAACCAGTCAGCGAGCCTCTGCCCTGTGGCAGTCCAACCAGTCAGCGAGCCTCTGCCCTGTGGCAGTCCAACCAGTCAGCGAGCCTCTGTCTGTGGCAGTCCAACCAGTCAGCGAGCCTCTGCCCTGTGGCAGTCCAACCAGTCAGCAAGCCTCTCTCTGTGGCAGTCCAACCAGTCAGCAAGCCTCTCTCTGTAGCAGTCCAACCAGTCAGCAAGCCTCTCTCTGTGGCAGTCCAACCAGTCAGCAAGCCTCTCTCTGTAGCAGCCTCTCTCTGTGGCAGTCCAACCAGTCAGCAAGCCTCTCTCTGTGGCAGTCCAACCAGTCAGCAAGCCTCTCTCTGTGGCAGTCCAACCAGTCAACAAGCCGCTCTCTGTGGCAGTCCAACCAGTCAGCAAGCCTCTCTCTGTGGCAGTCCAACCAGTCAACAAGCCGCTCTCTGTGGCAGTCCAACCAGTCAGCAAGCCTCTCTCTGTGGCAGTCCAACCAGTCAGCAAGCCTCTCTCTGTAGCAGTCCAACCAGTCAGCAAGCCTCTCTCTGTGGCAGTCCAACCAGTCAGCAAGCCTCTCTCTCTGGCAGTCTAACCAGTCAGCAAGCCTCTCTCTGTGGCAGTCCAACCAGTCAGCAAGCCTCTCTCTGTGGCAGTCCAACCAGTCAACAAGCCTTTCTCTGTGGCAGTCCAACCAATCAGCAAGCCTCTCTTTGTGGTAATCAGTTCCCCCCGGTGAGCTGTTGAGCAAGGCATGTGCCAACAGTGGGTTGCCTTGGTGATGAAGTGGAGTCAGAGGTCAACAGGAAGTCAGGGGGTCACCATGACATGCTTCAACATTAGGGACTTCTGTTTCAACAGTCAAACTTTATTAACAAAGTGACAGGTTAACTTAGGTCAACAAATTAGACACATAGAAGATGTAATATAAGCCGGTCTAAATTTGATACATGGAAGGCGTAATATAAGCCGGTTTAAACTAGGTACAAGTTCAAGTAGTCTTTATTATCCCCGAGGGGCAATTTGGTTTACAGCCAGCAGTAAACACATAAAACAGACAATAACAAAGAGACAACATTTACAGAGTTAAAAAAAAATAACAAAATATTCAAATCACATTGAGGGATTTAAAAGGCCAATGACAGCAGGGACAAATTCGTTTTTAAATCTGTTGGTCCTGCATTTTGGCAACTTGTATCTGCGACCTGACGGAAGCAACAAAAACTCCTTGAACAGAGGGTGGCTAGAATCAGCCAGGATTGACTGGGCCTTTTTCAAATTCCTGACCTTGTATAAATGTGTGAGATCATTCAAGGTAGTGCCTGCAATTTTGCTACACACTTTGACAATACATACATACAACAGGTACATAGAAGGTGTAATATAAACCGGTTTAAACTAGGTACGTAGAGGGTGTAACACAAGCCAGTTTAAACTAGGTACGTAGAGGGTGTAATACAAGCCAGTTTAAACTAGGTCTGTAGAGGGTGTAATACAAGCCAGTTTAAACTAGGTACGTAGAGGGTGTAATACAAGCCAGTTTAAACTAGGTACGTAGAGGGTGTAACACAAGCCAGTTTAAACTAGGTACGTAGAGGGTGTAATACAAGCCAGTTTAAACTAGGTACGTAGAGGGTGTAATACAAGCCAGTTTAAACTAGGTACGTAGAGGGTGTAATACAAGCCAGTTTAAACTAGGTACGTAGAGGGTGTAACACAAGCCAGTTTAAACTAGGTATGTAGAGGGTGTAACACAAGCCAGTTTAAACTAGGTATGTAGAGGGTGTAATACAAGCCAGTTTAAACTAGGTACGTAGAGGGTGTAATACAAGCCAGTTTAAACTAGGTACGTAGAGGGTGTAATACAAGTCAGTTTAAACTAGGTATGTAGAGGAGGTAATACAAGCCAGTTTAAACTAGGTACGTAGAGGGTGTAATACAAGATGGTTTAAACGAAGTACGTAGAGGGTGTAATATAAGTCAGGTTAGACCTTCAGAGTGTGGCTGGCTGACATTTTGACTGGCCTTCTTTGCGAGGCCACAGAAAATATCTCTGTTACCAAAGTCAAAGCAGTCCATCGTGATGAAGAAAGCCCAAGTAAAATATATTTATTCAAAGAATATCAAGACATTAAACTGAGAAAGAGTTGCCAAAGTAACATAAGGGTAAAAGTAGGGACGCGTTGGGTTTTGTGGGAACTGGTGCTGCTGTGGTCTGTGACTGACGGCAGAGGGACAGAGCATCCTCTCCTCACAGCTGCTGCTGCTGACGCTGTTTAAAGACAACATCCTCACAGAAGCCATATTGATACTGATCAAAATAGCACATATGAAAGTAAATGAATCAGACAGAGATGGTGACAGGAAATTGACATCAAATTACACACACATGTATGCCACAACCTGAGGGATAGTGAGTGACCAACATATACACACACACACACACACACACACACACACACACACACACACACACACACACTCACACACACACACACACACACACACACACACACACACACACACACACACACACACACACACCTTGGTGTGGTATTTATCAAGAACTCAGAAGAGGAAATGTCCTGTTTCAGAATGTGTGTGAGAGAGCAGTAAACCATCCTCGATGTGATTTCCAACTTCCTTGTTGTGCTCACTCAAGTGGAGCAACAGTGGCAAGAGATACAGTATGTTACAACACACAACAGTGGCAAGAGATACAGTATGTTACAACACACAGGCTTAGTGTTTCAAGATGTAGCACATCAGGAGGTACATAATACAAATAGTAATAATACCTTTATTTAACCAGGTTATTTAACCAGGTTATTTAACCTTTATTTAACCTTTATTTAACCTTTATTTAACCTTTATCAGAAGGTACATGTTGCCCTCCGTTATGTCTTGTTTAATTCTAATCCATATTGTCTGTTGTGTTCCACAGGACTGAGACAGAACAATCACACAAACGTTAAGCAGTTTATTTCTGACAGGGTCTAAGTCCCGAGGAACAGAGAACAAGCTATCAACCCAAAAGCAGGAGATAGGCAGGACAGAAAACTAAGGACTAAATAGTCCAAATAAACACGAGCAGAGAAAACAGGAACATAAACTCAGAATATGAAAAGAACAAAAAGGCAGGAAAGCACGGGGTGAGAATAAAGACACTTTATCAAAAAGGTGTTGAGGAAACAGGCTGGTACAAAACAATGTCGGCACAAAGACAAACAGAAAGCACATCTTAAATACCAAGGAACAACTGGAAAACGAATAGGTAACAGATTTAACTAACACAGGTAAGGAGATATTTAAGAAGTGTTGTGTTGGGCGTGACCGGGAGTGTGTCGGCGGATCCTCTGCCGACTGGATATCTTTTGACTTGTGAAGCGTGGAGAGCTCTGGGTGTAGTGACACTGGGCACATGGCTGTACTCTGATAACCCTGTGAGCTAGATGACCTACATTTCACACACACTCAGTGCAAACCTACTCTCCATGTGTGTGTATGTGTATGTGTGTGTGTGTGTGTGTGTGTGTGTGTGTGTGTGTGTCAGTCAGAACCTGTTCTACGGCCGGGTTGTGGGGATGAGTGTGCAGCATAGCGCTGGCTCCAACAGGATCAGGGGTCAGACCCTAGCTGGCTCCAACAGGATCAGGGGTCAGACCCTAGCTGGCTCCAACAGGATCAGGGGTCAGACCCTAGCTGGCTCCAACAGGATCAGGGGTCAGACCCTAGCTGGCTCCAACAGGATCAGGGGTCAGACCCTAGCTGGCTCCAACAGGATCAGGGGTCAGACCCTAGCTGGCTCCAACAGGATCAGGGGTCAGACCCTAGTTGGGTCCAACAGGATCAGGGGTCAGACCCTAGCTGGGTCCAACAGGATCAGGGGTCAGACCCTAGCTGGCTCCAACAGGATCAGGGGTCAGACCCTAGCTGGCTCCAACAGGATCAGGGGTCAGACCCTAGCTGGGTCCAGCTGGACAGTTCCATAACCACTGATGGTGACGCTTTGGCACAGGGTTAGGGTCAGGGTCAGGGTCAGGGTTAGGGTCAGGGTTAGGGTCAGGGTTAGGGTTAGGGTCAGGGTTAGGGTTAGGGTCAGGGTTAGGGTCAGGGTTAGGGTTAGGGTCAGGGTCAGGGTTAGGGTCAGGGTTAGGGTTAGGGTCAGGGTTAGGGTTAGGGTCAGGGTTAGGGTTAGGGTCAGCTTTTTGGGGTTCACCAATCCATGAAACTTCTCAAATCTGTGTTTTGTTGGACTGGCTGAGCCAAAGTTTAGAGAGTGTAATGAACAATAAAAGCAAAGTCAATCTTAAAGTACTTTCAAAACAAGAATCTTAACGTCTAAAAACAAGGCATATCACTGGTTGGATCTTTAAAAAGTGGGTCACATCAGTGATTGGAGCTTTAAAGAGCGGGGCTTATCACTGATTGTATCTTTATATAATACTGAATGAATCGTTAATCAAAGCCCCTTCTGCAGTGACATCCTCTCTGGTTTACCCCAAACTCAAAAGGTGTCCTAGATTCCTCCTGAAAAGAAGACTCGTTTGAAAAACAAAATAAATACGCCATTCTGCTCAAACTGGGAGCCCTCAACTCTCATGTTGTCGTAACCTTCTCCCTTCACCAGCTTTGAGAAGCGATTTAGAAAGGAAAAGAGGTTCCAGCTTCGAGATATTCTGCCAGAACACTTTCAGATGAAGAAAAGAAAACGATGAGAAGTTTAGGGATAGTTAGAGTCTTCTGATTACACAGAGAGATTAGACTGTAGAGAGTAAGGAGCCAGCACAGAGGGATTAGACTGTAGAGAGTAAGGAGTGTAGAGTCCCATTTCCTTTCAAAGCTCTTAGTCAATACAGTGACAGGTTTCAGCTTTGAAACAGGATGTTATTCAATCTTTAGAACGTTCTCTCTTTCAGGGACAGCGGAACATCCCCATAAAACAGGGGACTGAAATATTGTTTATATATAATCAACGTGGCTTGTTTGATAAAATAACTCCAAAAGGCAATGTACTGTTAGTCTACAGTATTTTTGAGCTTTGTGGAAATAGAATCACTGAAAAATAAGAAGAATATCACACTAGTCTGGCTAGGTATCAGTTTAAACAGAGATTGACAGCTGAGGGGTTTGTTCCCACATAGCGCCCGGTGGAGACACATCGGGGTTTGTTCCCACATAGCGCCCGGTGGAGACACATCGGGGTTTGTTCCCACATAGCGCCCGGTGGAGACACATCGGGGTTTGTTCCCACATAGCGCCCGGTGGAGACACATCGGGGTTTGTTCCCACATAGCGCCCGGTGGAGACACATCGCACGTCTTATCAGTTTTCATTTTTTTTGGTCAAATAGAAAAATACCCAGACTAGCCAAATTGCCCTTATAGGATTTATGAGGCTGATGGGGCCTTATAGGATATATGAGGCTAATGGAGCATTGATTGGATATATGAGGCTAATGGGGCATTGATTGGATATATGAGGCTGATGGGGCATTGATAGGATATATGAGGCTGATGGGGCATTGATTAGATATATGAGGCTGATGGGGCATTGATTGGATATATGAGGCTAATGGGGCATTGATTGGATATATGAGGCTGATGGGGCATTGATTGGATATATGAGGCTGATGGGGCATTGATAGGATATATGAGGCTGATGGGGCATTGATTGGATATATGAGGCTGATGGGGTCTTATAGGATATATGAGGCTGAGGGGGCATTGATTAGATATGAGGCTGATGGGGCATTGATTAGATATATGAGGCTGATGGGCTACTGATTGGACGATTTGATGTTAAATTAAACATTTAAAAACATCACACCACCAACCCTGTCTCCGATTAGCTGGTCAAATCAAACTACTTCATTATCAGAAGCTATTTCAATACAAAACCACAGCTATTTCACCTGTAGCAGTTCAACTATGAAATCACAGCTTATATTTGATCTAAAACCATTTAACTAGGCCAACACAGCTTTTGACTAAAGCAGGGCGTATTTTGTTAACATAAGATCACACCCCAAAATACATAATTATAGCCTTCACGTTTAACCTCCTTATAAGGACATACAAATGAAACACCAACACAAAAATATCCATGTCATATTTTATTCTTTAACATAGAATATATAGATATATAGATATATTTTCTGCCCATGGAATAGTGTAATTAAATAATGTATTGAAAGACAGGGCCACACAGAGGCAGCGCAGTAGGAATGTGTGGTAGTGGTGGTGGTGGTGGCGGTCAGGCGCAGGCTGAGATCAGGTGACTCAGGCCGCTGAAGTAGGACCTCTCCCTGTCGCACATCACCTCAAAGTGCAGAGGCTGCTGGCAGAAGGTGCACTCTCCAGAGGAGTGAGGCTTCAGGCCCAGACCCACCTCCTTCCACGCCTGCACCAGACACTCTGAAAGAGCAGAGAGCGTGTTAACTCAGGGCTGCCCTGCCTCTCCCTGTCCCCGTTATCTCTGTTAATAAACGCTTACCGACAAAGTAGCTCATCATCTGGGGGGTGTGGTGTGGGGTGGGGGCGATGCGCAGCAGTTCGTCGCCCCGGGCAACCGTGGGGTAGTTGATGGCCTGAACGTAGATGTTGTAACGGCTCATCATGATGTCACACACCTCAGAGTTCTTCTCCGCATTGGACACCTAACAACCAATCACCACACAGATTAGCAACACGACCAATCAGCACACGGACTAGACACCACAACCAATCAGCACAAAAATAAAGATTAAGGCCTGAGATAAAGAATGCAGGGATCCAAAATGGACATTCTTAACTTCTATTACTTACTGACTATTATCTTTCATGGTTTAGTGGGTAAGGCGTGGGGTTAGGGTTGGTACTGGTTTAACCCTGAATGGTATGATGTGACTGGGTTAGGGTTGGTACTGGTTCTAACCCTTAATGGTATGATGTGACTGGGTTAGGGTTAGGGTTGGAACTGGTTCTAACCCTGACTGGTATGATGTGACTGGGTTAGGGTTGGTACTGACTGGTATGATGTGACTGGGTTAGGGTTGGTACTGGTTCTAACCCTGACTGGTATGATGTGACTGGGTTAGGGTTGGTACTGACTGGTATGATGTGACTGGGTTAGGGTTGGTACTGGAACTGACTGGTTAATGTGACTGGGTTAGGGTTGGTACTGGTACTGACTGGTATGATGTGACTGGGTTAGGGTTGGTACTGACTGGTATGATGTGACTGGGTTAGGGTTGGTACTGGAACTGACTGGTATGATGTGACTGGGTTAGGGTTGGTACTGGAACTGACTGGTATGATGTGACTGGGTTAGGGTTGGTACTGGTTCTAACCCTGACTGGTATGATGTGACTGGGTTAGGGTTGGTACCGGTTCTAACCCTGACTGGTATGATGTGACTGGGTTAGGGTTGGTACTGACTGGTATGATGTGACTGGGTTAGGGTTGGTACTGGAACTGGTACTCACTCTGACTGGTATGATGTGACTGGGACAGTGGACCACTGGCAGCCCGGAGTCCATCAGCATCTGGCGGAGCAGCTTGACGTTGCGCTGGTGCTTCCTGCGCAGGCCGCGGCCCTCCTCGCCCTTCAGGGTCTGGATGGACTGACGGGCGCCGGCCAGCAGCATGGGGGGCAGGGAGGTGGTGAAGATGAAGCCAGCCGCGTAGGAGCGCACCGTGTCCACCAGGGCGGCGGTACTAGCGATGTAACCGCCCACACAGCCAAAGGCCTTTCCTGTGAGAAGAACACACAACTAACATCAGTCAAACTAATAAACTATCTTTACAAAACACATAACTAACATCAGTCAAACTAATAAACTATCTTTACAGAACACATAACTAACATCAGTCAAACTAATAAACTATTTTTACAGAACACATAACTAACATCAAGCAAAGTAATAAACTCTAAACTACATCAAAGCCTTTAGGATCTTTATTTCACTTTCAGGTGCGTGTGAGGAAATCTGACTACATGATAAAAAAACGACGGAATCAAAACAACTTGGTTTCAGACGGATCACAACAGTCTGAAAGGCTTCCGACAAGTGAAAAAGCTCCTCCTTACAATTAGAATTGTTTTGTCAGATTTCCCCCACTTTTGTTTGAAGGAGGAACAGTCTCTCTTGACATGCTGTGAATAGCAGCATGTCATCTTGACCTGTTTGAAGCAGAGCTCTCAGAGAACTCACACACAGAGCTGGCTGTTTAATGAGAGGAAACTCAATAAAGGCTGCCATAACAGGAGCCTGCGTCTCCTAGCAACCAGCCAGCAGCTGCTGTGGCGAGCACCAGGAGGATGGGACAGCCAATAGAAACACTTGATCCCAGTAAACAGGGAAGAGAGAGCAGAGCGCTCCCCACTGACCCACATTACAACACTTCATCCAGCACAGAGTGAGCCTCCAGATAACCTCAACAGAGCCACACTAGAGACTGAAGCTGTTTGTTACTCTCTCTGTCTTGTGATTATAAAACCATCGGAGATTGTAAATCACACGCAGAGAGACACCAGATCATCATCATCTCTGCTGACAGACTTTCCATTGACACACAGGCCTCTCACAGCCAACTGTGGCCAAACCGGTTTACCACGGCAACACTTCCTCCTGTGGATACACAATGACCAGAGGAGAACAGCGGGGCGTGGCCTAATGACAGAGGAGCACAGCGGGGCGTGGCCTAATGATACGTTCATCTTCAGAGGGGGTGTGTCTCATGCTATTGCAACAGGTCTTGCGTCATCGTTTTGGTCCCTCACCTTCCCCAATCTCTCTCTCCTTCCTGCCCCCCCCCCCCCCCTCCTGTCTCCTCCCCCTCCCCTCTGAGAGTCACAGTGGAGAGAAACACAGTTCCCTTTCCAGAAGAGCAGACAGGAAGGTGTGGTACTGACCCAGAGTCCCAGAGATGATGTCCATCTTGTCCATGACCCCGTCCCGGTCTCCGATCCCCCCCCCCCTCGCCCCGTACAATCCCACCGCGTGCACCTCGTCTACGAAGGTGATGGCGCCAAACTGGTGAGCCACGTCACACATCTCCTCCAGGGGACACACCGCGCCTGTCAACAAACAAACAAACAAACACAGTCACTTAAACCAAACCAGACTGGACATAGGCCCTGTCATCAACAGTAACCAACAAACAATATTGAGAAAATACATTTAAAAAAAACTTTTCTACTTTGAGGCTGCTTCTTTTTTTTTATGCATTCCACTAAATTGCTACAATTTTCCAGTCACCTATAAACGGAAACTAGGTCTGAAGGCAGAGTGCTTCAGGGGTGAAAGGTCATTGACGCAGTCGTCATCCCTGTTATGTTTATCCAACCAGACTCCTGGAGAGGGATCTGTGTTTCCGTGTCAATGACCATATATGGAATGTTGACGCACAACCCTTCTCTGAAGGGCACTTCAACATCCTCCAAAACCCACAGACATCTGAAGGCTGTTTACCATGGAAACCCTACAGGGTAGGCCTGAGAGGTCAGGGTTTAACATGGAAACCTTACAGGGTAGGCCTTAGAGGTCAGGGTTTAACATGGAAACCTTACAGGGTAGGCCTTAGAGGTCAAGGTTTAACATGGAAACCTTACAGGGTAGGCCTTAGAGGTCAGGGTTTAACATGGAAACCTTACAGGGTAGGCCTTAGAGGTCAGGGTTTAACATGGAAACCTTACAGGGTAGGCCTTAGAGGTCAGGGTTTAACATGGAAACCTTACAGGGTAGGCCTGAGAGGTCAGGGTTTAACATGGAAACCTTACAGGGTAGGCCTTAGAGGTCAGGGTTTAACATGGAAACCTTACAGGGTAGGCCTTAGAGGTCAGGGTTTAACATGGAAACCTTACAGGGTAGGCCTAAGAGGTCAGGGTTTAAGAGACCATGGACTGGTCAGGATGAGTTTGTAAAGTAATTTTTAAGGGATTAATGTTGTATCTTTTAAAAAGCTAGAAAGTGACAGAGTGACAGCCCTGTCTCAACAGTCTCATCAAAGCCCTGCTCCTGTGGTAGAGGTCAGGGTTCAGGAGTGTCATGGCACCACTAGCTCACCATCCATGGAGTGCACGGTTTCAAAGGCCACGATCTTGGGCGTGGCCGGGTCGGACCTCTGCAGCAGCTCCCTGAGGTGCCCCGCGTCGTTATGGCGGAACACAAACTTCTTGGCGCCGCTGTTCCGGATTCCCATGATCATAGAGGCGTGGTTCCCTGCATCCGAGTAGATCTCACATCCTGGAGAGGGAGGGAGAATCCATTAAATCTGTTATTTTCCCATATTAAACCATTAAATCTATGTTATTTTCCCCTGTTAAACCATTAAACCTATGTTATTTTCCCATATTAAACCATTAAATCTATGTTATTTTCACCTATCAAACCCATTAAATCTATGTTATTTTCACCTATCAAACCCATTAAATCTATGTTATTTTCACCTGTTAAACCATTAAATCTATGTTATTTTCTATTACACCATCAGATCTCCGGGGAGTCTCACCAGGCATCATCTTGGCTAGCGTAAAGAGGGTGGAGTCATTGGCCACGAAGCAGGAAGTGAAGAGCAGCGCCGCGTCTTTGCCGTGCAGGTCAGCCAGCTCACTCTCCAGCTCCACATGGAACTTACTGGTGCCAGAGATGTTCCGCGTGCCCCCCGCCCCGGAGCCGTGCTTACGGAGCGTCTCCCTGGAAACACACAGGAATACAACACACAGCGACCAATCAGAACAGAGTATCTGGGTAGATTAGTGTGTGGGTTTTAACCACATTGTGAACGGGATGAGGGAAGACAAAGAAAACCATGGCTTTAAAGAAATGTATACTTTAGTTATGAAAACCCCATAATCCATCATATCTCTGGTTTGGTTCCAGGGGATCAGTTAGGCAACTAGTGAACAACTAGACACCCCCCCCCACCCCCACACACACACACACACACACACACACACCTGTGAGCAGATAATGAGGTGGCAAAGCAAAGACACTGAGACATGTTGAGACAGATACGATCACACCTCTGCCGGAAAAACACACACACACACACACACACACACACACACACACACACACGATGGACACACACAGCTCTCTCTCTCTCTCACTCACTCACTCACTCACTCTCTCACTCACTCACTCACTCACTCACTCACTCACTCACTCACTCACTCACTCACTCACATGATGGACTGCACCACGCGTGGGTGTCGGCTCATCCCCAGGTAGTCGTTGCTGCACCACACAGAGACGTCCTGTTTGGAGTCCAGACACTGGGTGTAGTTATCCGCCATGGGGAAGTGTGAGGCCAGCCGGTTGACCGTCTTAAACACACGGTACGTGTGGTCACTCTTCTTGGCCTCGATGCTCTTTTCAAAGAACTCATCGTAATGGAAGGTGGACACTGCTGTTTAAAAGAGAGGTGACAATGAATTAATCAAAATAACAGAAAAGGGGGACAGTTTCTTCTTTCTTTTTTACATATTACATCAGCATGTAATGTTATGATTATATAATGCCATATGAAATGTATATATGCGTTCAGCACAAGGCTAGCTGCTGAGGAGAGAGAGGGTGGATTTACAGCTGGCCAGGTTGCCCTGCAGCAGGTGGGTTAGGGTTAGGGTTAGGTATATGTGTTTAGCTGAGGAGAGAGAGGGTGGACTTACAGCTGGCCAGGTTGTCTTGCAGCAGGTGGGACACTCTGGCTGGTCGCTGCTTCAACAGGCTCCTCATCAAGTTGGTACGGTCCACATCCCCGTTTGCCTTGCTGGTAATGGTCATGGAGGCCTCGTTCAGCTGGGCTGGAGTCACATCTGACACACACACACACACACACACACACACACACACACACACACACACACACACACACACACACACACACACACACACACACACACACACACACACACACACACACACACACACACACACACACACACACACAGTCAGTGTCAGACAAGGGTTATAATAAATACAACCTCAAAGTCCAGGCTCTCCAGAATGGTACCTGTTTGCAGCGTGCGGACCTCCTGCACGTCCTCCTGAAACTCCAGGCTGGCCTCGCGCACCACACCACTCTTCCCCTGGCCCATCTCGGCTGCCAGGAAGGGGCACTTTGAGGAAGACCCGGCCTGACCTGGGGAGGGGTGGCCCGGGGGGAGGGAGGACTGAGGCTGAGAGGCTGGGGAGGAGGAGGACCATCAAAACATCAACATTTCCATTTTATAAATACGTGACTATGGAAAGTTTAAACTCATTTCAATGAGATTGATAGGACTCTAACGTTATACAATAAATCCTGTGCACTACACACTAGCCCACTGGGGTCAGTATGCCCATGCTGTTACCCCATAACCCTCTGTCTCTCTGTGGGGTCAGTATGCCCATGCTGTTACCCCATACCCTCTCTCTCTCTGTGGGGTCAGTATGCCCATGATGTTACCCCATAACCCTCTGTCTCTCTGTGGGGTCAGTATGCCCATGCTGTTACCCCATACCCCTCTCTCTCTCTCTCTGTGGGGTCAGTATGCCCATGCTGTTACCCCATACCCCTCTCTCTCTGTGGGGTCAGTATGCCCATGCTGTTACCCCATAACCCTCTGTCTCTCTGTGGGGTCAGTATGCCCATGCTGTTACCCCATAACTCTCTCTCTCTCTCTGTGGGGTCAGTATGCCCATGCTGTTACCCCATACTCTCTCTCTCTCTCTCTCTGTGGGGTCAGTATGCCCATGCTGTTACCCCATAACCCTCTGTCTCTCTGTGGGGTCAGTATGCCCATGCTGTTACCCCATAACCCTCTCTCTCTGTGGGGTCAGTATGCCCATGCTGTTACCCCATACCCCTCTCTCTCTGTGGTCTCACCTCCGTCAGCGGCGCTGAAGTCCTTGGCCCTCTGCAGGGCGGCGGAGGAGGAACAGAGGGAGCGGACCAGAGCGGGCGCCAGGGGCTTGGAGGCCAGGTCCATCATGACGGGGCAGCGCTGTGCATACACCACCAGGGACTGCCTGGCCTGCTGGAGGAAGGCCTGGGGCACGCGCGACACGAAGGGGCAGCGGCGGATCAGCACGTCCATAGCTGCTCTCTGGAGACACAGAAGGACCAGAGGAAAGGAGAGATTAAAAAAGAACCAGAGGAAAGGGAAGAAAAGAGGGGAGGGTGTTTGAATTCCAAACATTGGCTCGTGATCTTTTGACAAAATTCAACACCCGCGTGAAAATAAAGTAAATTTAAGTTCAACAAGGATTCTATTTCTCCATAACAAAGACGCCGCTAACCGATCTTCCATAGAGTACCCGCCCTACATCCTGTTGTACAACTAATAAAGACTTTGAAGAGCGGTGGTCTCCTGATGCATTGAAAACTACTTTCTGTCCAAGAAACCAGAGCTACAACCAGAGCTGAGTCCTCAGGGAATACGCACTTAAACAAAAGAGATGTGCCAACGGAATAAAATGGTTTAAACTGATAAAACCTGAAAAGATCTGAGTAGAGTTCTATCAATGTTGCTTTCAGGCAAACAGTACACTTTGTCTGAGAAAACAGGTGTTCTGACCACTGTAATATTATGTTTCATGCATTTCAGCCTGTAGTTCTAAACTACATCCATCCCATATGGCATCCCCTCTACATTCCTAAACGTAGGTTTTCCAGGAATCACTCTCCCTCCCCCCCCTCCCAGGCGCGCGTTGATATTTCGACATACACTGGATTGTACCATTGCCAACAGTCAGGGTCAGACCGATAACATAATAGCGGATCTACAAGATTTTACCATTGCCATCCCAGGGTCATTTAATAATAACAGATCTACAACTAATCAGATTAATGTATTGGACCTGGTATTTCACATTCCACGGTTTAAACAGTTTAGCTGCCAGTCACTGTCGTGTTCTGCCCTTTCACAACTCAACTTGACTTACAGTCTCGCGTTATGCGTCATCATATTTCCCGAGATTCCCATTTGGACAGCAGCTATGACTTAAAACATCTTCTACGACCATTTCCGTCCGAATAAAATGCCAGACTAGTTTTTGAATACAAGCAAGATCACTTCAGAGCAGCAACAAAATTCTAAGTTAACATTGGAAGACTCGGTCCAAACTATTACATGTTATGCTCTTTACGTTCTTCTTGCGTTAGGTTTACAGTAAGTTATTTGAATAATTGCGTAGGATTAGTCTACAACCATTAACCAGATCAAATTAGGCTATCTGTTTGTACAATGCAGCTACAACACAATACATAAATGAAATGTATTGTAGGAATCGCAAGCAAAATATTAGCAACAGCTTAATCAACTAAAAACACATCAGAATGTTCGTTAGTCAAGAAAAGTCAATGTCCTTTAACTCTGTAAGTCCATCGCCAATTACAAGCTAAAATCGGAAACTACAGTCGAGTTCAGACGAGGTGAGCGGTAAAGTTAGCTACGGTCCGGAGGTACGGACCTAGTCCGTAGTACTACTATTACTAGTGTTAGCTATCTAACCTTAGCTTACAAGCTATCTTACCTCAAATAATCTTTGTGACGAATAGCTCCACTGAGATCGTTAACTTTAATTCTCACAGAGCGGAAGTCCAAGCAATCACTGAAATACTTATTTGATGAGAAGATTAATATAATTTACAGTAAAAGACTACTACGCCGTTATCCTGCACTGAGGACGAACGAAAGGACGAGGACGTGCAGCCGGCTTATAAGAAAAGCTAGCCATGGTTGTTCTCGCGAGATCTCATGATTTAGAAATCAGAGGAGGACGTTTATGTTCTGGCATAGACCCGCACCTCACCTCACCCCACCCCACCTCACCTCACCTAAACATGACAGATGGCATGGTATATTTTAATTTCTAATGACTTTGACCTTCAGGGTACACTAAATAAATAACGTGCATTGACAATGGTTTTCAACAAATGCCTCCAAAACGGAACTACCGACTTAGTTTTTCTTTCTATTATTTCTCAAGTGTAATTAAAAGCGGGGCTGGGAAGGCCCTACATTCCACATCTTAACCAATTTTATCTGGTTTCCCAGATGCTTATTTTTAGATGTTCAGACCATTGCAATATTTTCTTAACAACTAAACCGTACACGGTATGGATTTGTTTTCATTCGATACTTCTCTCGTGAAGACCAATAGCAATTCACGAGTTTTCTTATCGTGAAAGATACAATCAAAAGTAGGCTAACGTTTTCAATTAGAGAGACAGTAACAATTGTCAAAATTATAATTTATTATTATACATTTTAGTTTCTTGTATGATTGTATTAAATGTATTGGTGTTATTAAAGAGCCACAGGTTTAAATTATAACAGCCTAGTCATCGAATAACAGGGTTGTACACCTTACAATATGCCATCTAATTTTATCAACATCCGTTCGTTTCACTCTGAACAGAAAACCTTTTTTTAGTTGACAATGCCCACGTCAGATACTCAGATTAGTTTAGGCCTACTCTTAGAAGTATCAATGACAATGAATGCTTTTTCCAAACATGTAATGTGCAGTTAGCCTGAGTTTTAACATTTTCGAATTAGTATTGTTAACTTTCTGAGCCTCTGTCCGTTTGGGTTACACAAGTGTGCCATGTAAAAATATGGCATGTGCATGGAATAAGGTTTAATAAAGGTTAAATAAATAAAAATGTAAGAGTAAAGAAAATGTGTCGAGCAAAACTTTAGATCCAGAAATTATTAAAGTTATTGAATTCTTCATTGAATCATTTTTTAATGCAGTGTTCGTAACAGTATTTTGTTAATTAAATTACAACCTCATAGTGCCATTACCCTTGGAAAACATTTTCATTTTATCATGATGCGAAAGATGATTGTCCCAACTGTCTTACAATAAAAATCAAAATAAAACATTATGTATGGACTCCTGCTTATCAACTTTGTGTGTAGATTTGTGTGGTTCTTTTATTCAATTTTTAATGATAGACCTGCCGTAATGTATGCGTAATGTATATTACTTGAATATGTAAAACTTCGAGTATGTCACAAAAAATGTTTTGGGGCATTGTGCTCGGAGTTTCTTTAATCTGATTTACACTTCTACAAAGTTGACCAAAATCTAATTGAAAGCAATGGTAAGGCCCCAAATGGCAGACGCCAAAAGGGGGCGCGAGCGAAACAAAGCAATCTTGGTGACGATTAGTGAAAAAATAGTGGCTGTTCCAAGAAGGCTTGTGTGAATTTGCCTTGCAAGAGTTGTAAAGTCTCACGAGGTTTTGTGTGGTACAACAAAAAAGTTGCTTGCATTCTCGCATTTTCATGCAAGTCCAAACTAGACTACTACAGCAAAGATTTTGAACTATCTTCACATTACAAACCTGAACAAATACATAATTTAACGGATCAAATAGTCTATTTATCTCAGACGTGACTCTGTTTATTGAAACTAACCAAAAACACTCTGATGTAGCAGAGGCCCTTTGTTGTTATTTTAAATTGATCTGGTAAACATCGTTTAGGTAAATGACGATGATTACACAACTGTTTCCCGATACACGGGTACCCAAACCTGTAGAAGCAGGCGATGCTTTTATATTCTAGACCTGCTGGAACGACACCCACTTCAGAAGTAACAAAAAAGACCACGACTGTACGGGGTCGCCGATTTCCTGTTCTCATCCGCATTAACAGAAAGCTATGGTGGAAGGATTTTACAGGGTTGCAGTTTTACTTTTGACAGTAACCACTGTCCCAATTGTGTCTGGTGAGTTTGGTATTTATTTAATATTCAATGAAAATAATTTTTCCATATCAATTATTGCGTTTGAGTAAATTTAACCTAATAAGTTGCACCTTCGTCTGAATCTGGGCCTCTATGTGGGCTGCAGATAGGTGTCGATAAAGATAGGTTTCGATTTCACTCGATATTAGTTTCAAGTTCTTAACTTTTGCAATAGCGCGTGCTTGTCATTAGTCAGAGCTTGGATAACTCACTGGTAACACGACGTCCCAATTTAAGGTAGGCTTTTCTAATTAGTAATCAAATTATTTGTTATAGGCACTATCTTTCTGGCCATACTGGAGCTGAGTTGTTCAGCTCTTTGCACTGAAAAGTTCGGTTGGAACAAAGCATGCAGTACTAGTGTTAAATTTATTGTAGCATTAGCTATTTAGCTAACCTTAACTTTTTAAGTTGATGCTTTGGTTTATATTTTAATCACGACGTTAACAGGTAAATCCCTTTTAATATGTAGTCAACACAAACTCTTAATCATTAGAACGTTTTCATCCTGTTCGTTAATTTCCACGGAGAAAGATTTAAAGGCCCGGGGTTATCCATTGTTTTCCTAACCACACTAACATGATGTTTGAAGCCTAATTGAATTTAATTAGTACTATAAGTTTACTATTTGTCGAATGGAATGGAGCGACATATTGATTGGTTGAAACAAATGATTGATTCCGGAGTCCTGAAAATCGCTCTGAAATTGTTCCTAACGATATTGTTTCCACAGGAAAAGTTTCCAGTATCTTTATTTCGTTGCACTGTGGGAGCATGCATCCACTGAACAGCCCCAAGTATACTTATCTCGCCGTCCATAGAGACCTTTCCCTAGCTTTGACAGCAAAGTCAGAGGGCGCTGTTTGATGTGTAGAAATAAAAATACAGTGCGTGACTCATCCATACGTAGTTTAAACATGAAAGTAATAATTTACATAATAAACAAAAATCGGGGTTTAGCATGCATGCAGTTTGATTAAAAGCTTGTATTTGTTTGATACTTTAGGCTACGACGACTGCCTGGCCTACCAAGACGGATTTAATATCAAAAACCAATCTAAGTCATGCACCTGGTACTGTTGTGGCACCTGCACTAATCGATACTGCTGCTCCGAATCATTCTTTGAGATATCCGAAGACACGCAGAAGGACTGTGCACAGACGTAAGCATTTTTTTCTGTTTGCAGCCAGTGATGTATGCGCACCAATATTGGGGGGTGATGTAGATCTCGTTATGATGACAATAAACACCAATAAGTGGCTAACACGTTATTTACACAGAATGACAGGATCATACTACTAATAATAAAAAAGTTAATTTCATCATCCCATGTATTATAACAGTTACCTAAAACTATGGCATGGCATCTGTTATTATAAAAACAATAGATACACTTAGTTGTTTTTTTCCTTATACTGACATGCAACGTGGAAACAGCTGTCTGCTCCAAACCACAGAAGCATCACTTGGTGTGCGCGCGTGCGTGACTTGTGAGTGTGCGTGTGTGATAGTGTTTCATAATAACCCCATTTCCTCCCACCGACTTATTTCTCAGAAATAAAACTGGCTACCCCCCTTTGGCCACACACAACGTGGCAACTTTCATGTTTGAAAATGTACAGAGGCAGATACTTCACACAGGCCGAGTAGGTATAGGAGGACAGACAGACGGACAGACAGACAGACAGACAGACACCCTTAAGCACTCTTTCACAGGACTCAGAGGTCAAAGCAGCGCCCCTAATCAGTATGACAATGGTTATTACACTAATGGTGATTGCAGTCAGGATGAAGATTGGAATGTGCCAATGACACAGTAATGTTCCTCGTGTATGAAGATGGTGTCTGTTGTGTGTTTCTTAGGAGGAGGAAGATGATGATGATGATGATGATGATGGTGGTGTGTGTTTTGTGTGCCTCAGGTATGAGACCATGGAATCAAATGTGTATTTGGGTTCGTCCATTGCTGGCGTCATCATCCTGGTCAGCCTCTTCCTCCTCTGCTGCCTCTGCCCGTGCTGCTGCCTCTACAAGATGTGCCGCAAGCCACAACGTAAGATCCATGGAGATGCATTCACCCTTAGCCTGATGCTAACGGACTCTAATTCACTTTCAAGTGTTTGGTAGCATTAGCTGTGGTCCACTGACTGGCTGGGGGGAGAGTGGACTGGAGGTAGAAAGGTTAACCTCCTGACGAGGCCTTCGGGCCTGTGGAGAGACCTCAGTCTGTGTGAAGAAGAACACTAATTAAAGCCTTACTTTACACACACCACTCAAAGCCTTACTTTACACACGCCACTGAAACCCTTACTTTACAAACAGCACTCAAAGCCTTACTTTACACACACCACTAAGGTGAGTTGTGCTATTCAGCCTGTGGAAACATTCCCTCCCTGTGACTCATGTTTCCAACCCAACCTCAGGGGAAGCTCTCTGTTTGGCAGAGCTGCTCCCACTCAGAGACCTCAACCAACGCAAGGGTTAGCCAAGACAGGAAGCGTGTGAATAGCTCTACCAAACACTCCTACTCAGAGACCTCAACCATCACAAACCAACGCAAGGGTTAGCCAAGACAGGAAGCGTGTGAATAGCTCTACCAAACACTCAGCCCTCAACAAGTGGTTTAGGGTTAGCTAAGGCAGGAAGTGTCTCTGAATAGCTCTACTAAACACTCAGCTAACCCTAAACCCCTTGTTGAGGGCTAAGGCAGGAACTGTCTCTCTGAATAGCTCTACCAAACACCACCAACACACCTGGCATCCTCACACAGCTTTGTATGTTACATGTCCTCTAACATCAGAAGGTTGCATGTTAGAGAAATAATGACCATTAGTCTGTGACCCTCTGCTGTCCTCTGCGGTATATTCCAGGGTGTTTGTTACATTAGACGGTAGATGACTTGGATGATGGTATATACATGTAGAAAACATTTCCCATGAGTCATCTCTACGTGTGTGTGTGTGTATATGTACAGTATATCCGGAAAGTATTCATACCCCTTTCACTTTTTTCCACATTTTATTATGTTACAGCCTAATTCCAAAATGGATTAAATAAAAATGTTTTCTCAACATTCTACATACAATACCGCATAATGACAAAGTGAAAAAAGCTTTTTAGAATTGTTTGCAAATATATTAAAAATAAAATATCACATGTACATAAGTATTCACACCCTTTACTCAATACATTGTTGAAGCACCTTTGGCAGCAATTACACCCTCAAGTCTTCTTGAGTATGATGCTACAAGCTTGGCACACCTATTTTGGGGCAGTTTCTCCAATTCTTCTTTGCAGATCGTCTCAAGCTCCATCAGGTTGGATGGGGAGCGTCGGTGCACAGCCATTTTCAGATCTCTCCAAAGATGTTCAATCGGGTTCAAGTCTGGGCTCTGGCTGGGCCACTCATGGAGATTCACAGACTTGTCCCAAAGCCACTCCTTTGTTATCTTGGCTGTGTGCTTAGGGTCGTTGTCCTGTTGGAAGGTCAACCTTCGCCCCAGTCTGAGGTCCAGAACGCTCTGAAGCAGGTTTTCATCAAGGATCTCTCTGTACATTGCTGCATTCATCTTTCCCTTGATCCTGACAAGTCTCCCAGTTCCTGCCGCTGAAAACACCCCCACAGCATGATGCTGCCACCACCATGCTTCACTGTAGGGATGGTATTGGCCAGGTGATGAGCAGTGCCTGGTTTTCTCCAGACATGACGGTTGGCATTCAGGCCAAAGAGTTCAATCTTGGTTTCATCAGACCAGAGAATTTTGTTTCTCATGGTCCGAGAGTCCTTTAGGTGCCGTTTTGGCAAACTCCATGCGGGCTGTCATGTGCCTTTTACTGAGGAGTGGCTTCCGTCTGGCCACTCTACCATACAGGCCTGATTGGTGGAGTGCTGCAGAGATGGTTGTCCTTCTGGAAGGTTCTCCCATCTCCACAGAGGAACACTGGAGCTCTGTCAGTGACCATCCGGTTCTTGGTCACCTCCCTGACCAAGGCCCTTCTCCCCCGATTGCTCAGTTTGGCCGGGCGGCCAGCTGTAGGAAGAGTCCTGGTGGTTCCAAACTTCTTCCATTTGCGAATGATGGAGACCACTGTGCTCGTTGGGACCTTCAATGCTGCAGAAATTTTTTTGTACCCTTCCCCGGATCTGTGCCTCGATACAATCCTGTCTCGGAGGTCTACAGACAATTCCTTGGACTTCATAACTTGGTTTGTGCTCTGACATGCACTGACAACCGTGGAACCTTACATAAACAGGTGTGTGCCTTTCCAAATCATGTCCAATCAATTGAATTTACCACAGGTGGACTCCAATCAAGTTGTAGAAACATCTCAAGAATGATCAGTGGAAACGGGATGCGGCTGAGCTCAATTCTGAGTGTCACAGCAAAGGGTGTGAATCCTTATGTACATGTGATATTTTATTTTTAATACATTTGCAAAAAATTCCAAACTTTTTTCATTTTGTCATTATGCGGTATTGTATGTAGAATGTTGAGAATTTTTTTTTATTGAATCCATTTTGGAATTAGGCTGCAACATAATAAAGTGTGGGAAAAGTGAAGGGGTATGAATACTTCACGGATGCACTGTATGTATATAGAGTATATGCATACATACATACATACATACATACATACATACATACATACATACATACATGCATGTCTATCTCTCCATTGTGTATTAAGAATGTCTTATGTTTGTTCCCAGCGGTGATAGCGACCCACACCACCACCACGGTCATCAACACCCCCTACCCCCAGCAGCCCAGCGCCTTGCCCCCACAGCCTCCACAGTCCTACCAGTACGCAGGGTACCAGCCCGTCCCCATCCAGCCAGCCTACGGACCTCCAGGGGGCCCCCAGCAGTACCACGGCCCCCCCGTGCTCCAGGCACCCTACCAGGGTCAGCCCCTCATGCCAGGCCCCCCCCCACCCTACCATGAGGCAGCCGGTAAGAGGCTGAGCACTGGCACCTTTTTAGGAGGGTTAAACATAATACAGTAGGATGTTTAGATTCAAACAGGAGGGTTATATATAATACAGTAGGATGTTTAAACAGGAGGGTTATATATAATACAGTAGGATGTTTAGATTAAACAGGAGGGTTATATATAATACAGTAGGATGTTTAGATTCAAACAGGAGGGTTATATATAATACAGTAGGATGTTTAGATTCAAACAGGAGGGTTATATATAATACAGTAGGATGTTTAGATTAAACAGGAGGGTTATATATAATACAGTAGGATGTTTAGATTAAACAGGAGGGTTATATATAATACAGTAGGATGTTTAGATTAAACAGGAGGGTTATATATAATACAGTAGGATGTTTAGATTAAACAGGAGGGTTATATATATATAATACAGTAGGATGTTTAGATTAAACAGGAGGGTTATATATATAATACAGTAGGATGTTTAGATTAAACAGGAGGGTTATATATATATAATACAGTAGGATGTTTAGATTAAACAGGAGGGTTATATATAATACAGTAGGATGTTTAGATTAAACAGGAGGGTTATATATAATACAGTAGGATGTTTAGATTAAACAGGAGGGTTATATATATAATACAGTAGGATGTTTAGATTAAACAGGAGGGTTATATATATAATACAGTAGGATGTTTAGATTAAACAGGAGGGTTATAATTAACTAACTAGCATGTAGTTAAAATAGATTAAAACAGGAGGGTAATATTAAACTAGGGAGGTTTAGATTAAACTAGGAGGTTTATATGAAACTAGAAGGGTTAAGATTAAATTAGGATGTTTATATGAAACTCCCCGCCCAGTCCTGCTGTGTGGCAGTGTGGGTGGTTCAGAGCACAGCGCGTTATAACAGGAAGTCCACTCTGCTGTAATGAAACACAGCCAGGGCTGCTGGTTAAGATGGGCCACAGCATGTTATTACAGGAAGTCCACTGTTCTAATGAAACACGATAAGCGCTATATCTAATAATAATAATAATAATGATAATGATAATAAAAATGAAGTAGCATAGATTACAGAGAAATGCAGTTACACTATTTACCAGTGGTGTTAAAAATCTGGTTTTTAATATTTGTTAGTACTTGCACATTGTTTACATCTTGTTAATATTCGTTATTTTTCACCCATTCAGCTGCCAACTACCCTGCAGCCCCTATGCCATACAGCCAGGCAGCGTTCAGCCCAGGCCAGCAGACCTACCCACTCCAGCCCCCTGCCCAGCCCCAGGCCCAGGCCCAGCCTGACTACCTGAACCAGCCTGCCTACAACCCCGCATATGCAGATGCTCCACCAGCCAAGACAGGCTACTAGACCGCTCCGCCTTTAAGTGACACCAGAGCTCAAAATCTCAACTTCATTTTTGCTGGAGGGATCTGCATGTCTGGGAGAACTGTCTGTATATGTTCACATCTCAAATGAGACTTTATTGCTACTTGCACTCAACCTCTTTACCTGTTCTCTTCTCTCTCATAGAGTTATAAACTCCATAGAGGCAGGCTGGTAACTTAACCTGTTCTCTTCTCTCAGAGTTATAAACTCCATAGAACCATGCTGGTTATATACTTGTATTACCTCTTTGGTGGTGCCTGAACCGGTCAACAGCTATAGATAGAATATATGTATCTATATTTCTGGTCCTTAGAAACTCAGTAGCTTCTATCCCCTGAAGACGGGTCAGTCCTGGATGATGTATGGGTCAGTCCTGGATGATGTATGGGTCAGTCCTGGGTCAGTCCTGGGTGATGTATGTATGGGTCAGTCCTGGGTGATGTATGGGAGAGACTGTCAGTCCAGTCCCAGACAGGGTGGGTGATGGTGGGCAGAGAGGTCAAAGGCCACCCCTATTAGCAGAGGTCAAAGGCCACCCCTATTAGCAGACAGAGGAGAGGACCCCTCTATTGTGAATGCTTCCCCTTTCTCCTCCCTAAGTCTTTCTGGGTACCACTTCTACAGTGTCTGTTGCTTTGCGTTCTCTAGCCATCCGTTTCTCTGTAACTCTGCTCTACCACAGCCGTATCAAAAGGAGAATCTTGTGATTTTGTTTCTTTCTGCTGTTGCAGACCTTGTTGGTAAACAACCTGTGTGTCTGCTTCCTGTTATTGTTTGGAAGATGACGCTCCATGTCGCTGATGGTCGTTTGGTTTGTGAAGATAAAGCCTGGCTCAGGATGTTAAAGTGCTTTTGTCAAAGCTTTGGGTTAGCTAACTGTCTGTGTGCCACAGCCCTCAGCAGAGGATGTTGGGTAACCAAAATAGAATTGGAGGAAGTGTCCTGTTTTTTTTTTTTTTTTTTATGCATGTTGAAAGGCTGAGCGCCTAGTCAGAGACTCTCCCCAGCAACTGGACAACTCCTAACACCTTTTACTTGAAAGGACCTGTGTTGTTGTGTTTGCAAGTTACAATATCTGTGCCTTCTACCAGTTTGAACAGCTACTTTCTTTACAGCAGAAACTGTTGCCGTACTGCAGTTACTAGGTCTGCAAGGATTTTAGCGCACCCTTTTTTTATTTTATTTTTTTGCCTTATTTTGTATTTGTGGTGATGTTTTGTAAAACAGCTTGAATTTGCCTGTGTGTACTGTTTGTGGCTAGTTCAATATGTAAGGTTTCAACGTTTCAAAGCCATTCTGCCATTTTGGGACCAAATGTCCTTTGTTTTTTTTAAACACTGCCTTTTTAAAATGCGTTTCTAAACCCCCTTTATCTGTTTTAAACACACATTTGATCAAAGAGAAAGTAAGTTGTGTTTTTTTTCTGGATCAAAGACACCTGTCTTTAAAAGCTTGTAGAGCCTTCACCATCTGCGTGTTGAGTTTAACCTCTTTAAGCGTTCAGTCAAACCTGCTTTGCCGTATTCAATTACACAGCACTGATGTTTTCGCAATGCATAGTCAAATTAAATTTAAATATATATTGTGTTGGCAACAAGTGCACCTTGCAAACATGGATGAGAAGGTTCAGTACACCATGAGAATGTCCAGGGTAATGTTGCTGAGTCCTTTCACTAGCTGTCAGATCTGTCCGTGTCAGTGGGGTTTGTTTGTTACGTTATCAGAAACTGTCTGTGTGTGTATATTACTCAGTGTTTGTATGTGTGTTGATTTAACTGGAAAGACTATATGGAAAAAGCTGCTGTTAAGCTGTTCTCAGAAATGCTGTTTATGCATACCAAATACATATTTTGCCTTGGTTCCCATGTGTGGATTTTATTCATCCTGTCATTGGTAATATGTTTTACGTTGTGTTTACAGTTTTTTGTTATTTTATGAAATAAAATACAAAAGTTGTCTTCCCTGTGTAATCATGTCAAAAGATGTTCCAACCAGTATATTGAACAGTATACATGTGTAACTGAATTGCATAACCACTCCATAGAGGACATATACACATGACTTTGTTTTTGTTACAAAATGTTATCACAATCCTTCAGCTATAAAAGTGGTCTTGACATTCAGAATGAGTAGCTGAACAGTAGACAAATGAGGAATCTTCATCTTCATGTGGTCTTCCTCTTTCTTCCATGCCCTCAGGAACACCATGAGGGAAGTTCTCAAGAGCCATTTGGGTTCAATCCAAATAGTTTACAAACGTTCAGCAGTGAATTTTAGATATTTTTACATGTGAATGAATACAAACTACTGAAGCTATGACTAAGCAAATCAGGAGCAAGCATGAGTGACGGCTGTTAGCGAATCAGGAGTCAGTATGATTGACAGCTGTTAGCGAGTCAGTATGAGTGACGGCTGTTAGCGAATCAGGAGTCAGTATGAGTGACGGCTGTTAGCGAATCAGGAGTCAGTATGAGTGACAGCTGTTAGCGAATCAGGAGCCAGCATGAGTGACAGCTGTTAGCGAATCAGGAGTCAGTATGCGTGACGGCTGTTAGCGAATCAGGAGCCAGTGTCTGTATCCATCTCCTCGATGTCGTCTGACTCTGAACGACACAGTTCTTCCAACGCCAGTTCTGATTTAAAACACAGCAAAACAGACAGGAGTTACCAAACCATGGCATCCATGAGGTTTAACACAGATGTACAGGAAGTCAAGGAACTGATTTGAGAGAGAAAGAAGACATTAGGTTAGCGACCTCAGAAAAATAAGTGTTTCCCAAAGGAAATCAGTGAACTCAAATTCAACAGAAGGTGTTGAATTAAAATGCAATTCATCTGAATTAGTACAGTGAAGACAGTCAATGAGAACACACCTGACAATCCTCAAAATAGAAACCTCGACTTTCTAAAGGAGGTAGATGGGCACATCTTGAAGCAGCCCTACGTTCATCTTCCATGGAGCTTTTTACAGAAGCAGCATGGCAGAGCACACAACGACAACTCCCCAACACAGGGAAAACAAACTAAACCATTTTGACAGCGCCGAGACAACTCCCCAACACAGGGAAAACAAACTAAACCATTTTGACAGCAGAGACAGGGAGCTCACCCTCGCTCTCGCGGAGGTCTGGGAGTCTCCTCAGGGTGTCTCTGACCGCGGGGAGGGCCTGGTCGTACAAGTGCAGCACCGGCCTCAGGTGCTCCGTGAAGCCCACGTGGTTCAGCATCAGCCAGTGGAGCAGCACCAGGGCCTCCCGGAGCAGCTGCACCCCAGGAGAGGACCACCACGCCTGGGATAGAGACTGGAGCTGAACCCCCTCCTCCTGGATCTTCTGGCTGGCCTCTCGGCCCCGGATGTCCAGCCACTGACGGTGCAACAGGATCACCAGGGTCTGTACCACCTGACACACACACACACACACACACACACACACACACACACACACACACACACACACACACACACACACACACACACACACACACACACACACAGGTCAGATAGACAGGGAGGTGGGCACATATAAACGGTAAAGTAGGCACAAGAGTTACTCTATTCCCCCATGCTTCTCTTCACAGCAGTATAAACAGGTCTGTGTGTGTGTGTGTGTGTGTGTGTGACCTCAGAGTGACAGCGGCAGGAGACCTCAAGGTAGCAGCTCCATGTAGTCAGCCTCTGGGTGAACAGCCTGCTGAGGAAACGCACCAGCTGGAGAGACAGACAGACAGAGACACGCACACACACACCGTGTTAAGAGAAGTGCTGTTCCACTGCTTTGTAGGAGGTCGAGGGTAGTCTCTAACCCTGACCCTGTGTTGACCCCTAACCCTAACCCTGACCCTGTGTTGACCCCTAACCCTAACCCTGACCCTGTGTTGACCCCTAACCCTAACCCTGACTGTGTTGAGTGTTGACCCCTAACCCTAACCCCTAACCCTGTGTTGAGTGGTGATGATTGACTTCTTGTTGAGTGGGTAATGGTGTAGTTCTCTTCTCCCCTAACAGAGAGCGCTGTGGGTGTGCAGCATAGAACTACAAAAACTATGGGATGGCTGAGAGCTACAGACTTCTATTCTCTAGAGTTATAACTCTAAGGTGCTATTCTTTTACCAGTGAGTGTTTGAGGCAGAGCAGTAGTGGCTAAACACAGTGATTAATACTGGCTCATACCTCCACCTCCAGCAGCGCCCACTCAGCCTCCAACACCGTCTTATCAGGCCGGCCGCAGACCACCTGGAACAGCTTCAGGAACAGACACCTCTCTGACCAACACACACAGGACACACAGCATCAACACCTCTCTGACCAACACACACAGGACACACAGCATCAACACCTCTCTGACCAACACACACAGGACACACAGCATCAACACCTCTCTGACAACACACAAAGGACACACAGCATCAACACCTCTCTGACCAACACACACAGGACACACAGCATCAACACCTCTCTGATCACAACACACAGCATCAACACCTCTCTGACCAACACACAGGACACACAGCATCAACACCTCTCTGACCAACACACACAGGACACACACACAACCTCTCTGACAACACACACAGGACACATCAGCATCAACTCTCTGACCAACACACACAGGACACACAGCATCAACACCTCTCTGACCTCTCTGACCAACACACAACACACAGGACACACAGCATCAACACCTCTCTGACCAACACACAGTATCAACACCTCTCTGACCAACACACACAGGACACACAGCATCAACACCTCTCTGACCAACACACAGGACACACAACATCAACAACTCTCTGACCAACACACACAGGACACACAGCATCAACACCTCTCTGACCAACACACACAGGACACACAGCATCAACACCTCTCTGACCAATACACAGGACACACAGCATCAACAACTCTCTGACCAACACACAGCATCAACACCTCTCTGACCAATACACAGGACACACAGCATCAACACCTCTCTGACCAACACACACAGGACACACAGCATCAACACCTCTCTGACCAACACACAGCATCAACACCTCTCTGACCAACACACAGGACACACAACATCAACACCTCTCTGACCAACACACAGCATCAACACCTCTCTGACCAACACACGCAGCAACACCTTGATACGTCTGTCTGTCTGTCTGTCTGTCTGTCTGTCTGTCTTACCTGTGTGTGAGCAGAGCCTCTGGGCCAGTGAAGGGAGGTCAGACACAGCCCTCAGCACGGACACACACCGCAACACTGTCTGATAGGACGAGCTCAAAGACAGGCAGCCAATCAGATTCCCTGTAGACAGCACACACTGCAACCTGAAACACACACACACACACACACACACACACACACACACAGTATAGTATCAATGTCTAATGTCTGAGAGGTTAGACTGAGAGAGAGAGAGAGAGAGCGAGAGAGAGAGAGAGCATGAGAGGTTAGAGAGAGAGAGAGAGAGACAGAGAGAGCAAGAGATAGGAGAAACAGAGAGAGAGACAGTGAGAGAGAGAGAGAGAGAGAGAGAGAGAGAGAGAGAGAGACACAGAGAGAGAGAGACAGCGAGAGAGACAGAGAGGGAGACAGAGAGACACAGAGAGACAGAGAAATAGAGAGAGAGAGATTTTAACCACACTTATTTGCCAAAAGTCTTTCACTCAAACACTGCCTCAAAACCATACAATTTATACTGTTGACATACAAGGAGAGCACTAGCTCTTCCTACACATTCAATAGCAACTCCCCATCCTCATCAACAGTACAAAGAACTTCTCCAGCTCCCCATACCTCCACAAACCCAACAACGTTATTTACCAACTTGTAATAAGCAAGCTCTATCCGTAACCTTGCGGCCACCAATCCCCGCATTATCTGTTTTGGATCTGTTGATCCCACTCCCAGAATCTTCTCTTTCCCACTCTTCCATATTGACATCTTTGCCTGGCCAATTATGAAATTAATCAGACACACCCTTCTCCTGTCCACCTCCCGATACATGGGTCCACCAATAAAAAGGTCATGAGAGAGAGAGTACACCCTAGCCCTCTACACCAGCCCTCCATGCACCTGAACAAACCTTTAAGCCTATCACAATTCTGAAAAAGGTGTTCCACAGTCTCGTCTTGGTTACAAAACGGACACTCCCGCCCTGTTGTTGGATCAAGGTGCGCTACGTGTCTGTTGGTAGCGATTGCTCCATGAATAATCCTCCACTGCAGATCAGCAGTACGCTTTTCTATGGGAGGCGTATATATGGATCGCCAACCTATTGTCAGGAAAGAGCCAGGCCCCAAACTCTCCACACATCTCGATATCTTTGGTCCTTCAAGCCCTGCGGGTGGTTTGTTTAACCGTTGCAGTGTACAGGCCCTTGTTGCTGGTGACAGCTCAGGTGTCTTGAAAGACAGTAACTTGCCACCATTCTCATCCCACTGCAGACTTCCCACCGCCGTCACCTTCAACACTGGCAGAGCAATTTCCTCCTCTCCAACTGGCTCGTCCAACCCTGTTGTGCATTCCCAATTACGTACTGCGTTTCCTGCTAATGTCCCCTTGACTTTGTTGACCATCCTCTGTAGCAGTCGGAGCGATTTTATTCCGGTCCTTGCAGCTAAATCACCTGCTGTCCTCCACCCCCTGGCATCCCTCAGGTGTCCCACCTTGGTTAGCCTGGACAAAGTCTGCTCTCACACTTGGTGAGTTAAACATCCTCCCCTCTAACAGGGGGGTGTAAAAGAGCAGCTCCCATCCCACCGACGTAGAAAGCTCGCGCTGAACCGTAAATACGTTCTGCCAGGCTCTCAGCACTGACAGATAAAATGGGGATAATCCCGGAAAATCTCCTGGCCTTAATAAAAACAACTGCAGGTCATACCCCAGACCCCCTGCCCTCTGAAGGAGGGCCCGGGATGATTTTACCCATCTCAGATTATGACAATATAGGAGCCACTGAGCTGCTTGTAGTCGAAAGGCCTCCACTCTGTTCTTTACGTCAACCAGTCCTTGACCACCCTCTCGGATGGGTAAATACAATACCTGTGCCTTCAGCCAGTGCTGCCCTGACCAGAAAAAGTCCACCAGCTGACGCTGGATTCTTTTTAGAAGATCAACTGGGGGTTACATCACCACCATTCTATGCCACAGCATGGAAGCCGCCAAGTTGTTTGCGACTAGGACCCTCCCCCTATATGACCCTCCCCCTATATGACATAATTGGCAACAACCACCTCCATTTAGACAACTTAGCTGACACCTTGTCCATGACACCCTCCCAATTTTTCCCCTCATAGGCTTCAGTCCCTAAAAAAACACCAAGTATTTTCATCCCCACTCTTCCCCACACTAACCCTCCTGGCAAATCGGGTGGCCCTTCCTCTTCCCATCTGCCCATTAAAAAACATTCACTCTTTTCCCAGTTTACTTTGGAAGAGGAAGCCCTTTCATAATGCTCTATTGCGTTGCTTACTGCCTGCACATCCTCCTTGCCCCTTCTAAAAACGGTCACCTCATCTGCATATGCAGAAAGAGCACCCAGCCTGCCTACACCAATCCCTGTCACCCCTCTAAGGTTCCCCCTCATCCTACAGAGCAGTGGCTCTATAGCTAAAGAGTACAGCAGTCCCGAAAGAGGACAGCCCTGACAAATCCCCTTGCTTACTGGGATAGGCTTGCTTAAACCCACACCACCTTTAACCATAACAGTTGCCCCAGTATATAACAATTTCACCCAAGAAATGAAACAATCCCCCATCCCGAAAGCCCTCATAGTGTTAAACATATACACATGGTCAAACCGATCAAATGAAACAATTCCCCATCCCGAAAGCCTTCATAGTGTTAAACATTTACACATGGTCAACCCCATCCCGAAAGCCCTCCTAGTGTTAAACACATGGTCAACCAGATCAAATGCTTTTTCTTGATCCACTGACAATAAACCTAAGTACTCAGATTTAGCCAAATCTATCATGTCTCTGACAAGACAATCTCTGTCCATTATTGTGCGACCAGGGACACAGTAGGATTGGTCTTTGTGTACAAGAAATTCCAAACATTCTTTCAGTCTATTGGCTAACACTTTGGACAGTATTTTGTAATCCACACAAGGCAGTGAAACAGGTCTCCAGTTCTTTAAGAGTCCTAGGTCCCCTTTCTTTGGCAGCAGTGATAATACTGCACTCTGGCAGCTAACCGGCAATTTCTTCTCCCAGAACAACTCCTGGAACATATGTAAGACATCTTCCCCAAGCAACCCCCAAAACTGTTTGTAGAATTCTGCCGGAAGACCATCTATCCCAGGTGCTCGGCCATTGTTGAGCTGCTGAACAGCAATGTTTAATTCCTCCATTGTAAGGTCAGCCTCAAGTTGCTCTTTGAGCCGCAATCCTAGCTCAGGTAATCCTTGCAGCAGCTCTTGAGCACCTTGAAGGTCTGTGTTCCCTTTTGCATACAGCTGGGCATAGAAATCCACTGTCATTTTCCTAATTTCACTTTGGTCAGATGTTATAGACCCTGTTGGGAGGCGAAGGTGAACCATCTGCTTCCTTTTTACTGTGTTCTTCTCCAAATTAAAAAAGAAGCTACTTGGGGCATCCATATCTTTAATGTTGAAAACTCTTGACCTGATAAGTGCCCCTTTAAACTGGTTATGTAAAAAACTACCTTGCTCCGACTTTTTCACCCTGAGCTCCCCCTGTAAATCAGTATTATTCCCATTAATTAAACTCCTCTCAATTATTCCAATATCGTTTTCCAATTTATTGACAGTGGTTCTGACTTTTGCATGTTCATAGGCTGAGTATTGTTGACAGAAGACTTTAACCTGAGTTTTTCCCAACTCCCACCACTGCCTAGCATTCTCAAACACAGCCTTTCTCCCCTTCCAGTCTTCCCAAAAAGCATGGAAACGCTCACAAAAAAGGAGGTCCTGCAACAGTTTTGTATTGAAGTGCCAGTAGGTTTTTGAATGAGGTAACCTCTGTAAGGTGATTTCTATAACCACTGTATGATGATCAGAAACACCGTTGGGCCAGATAAATGCACCTACAACTCTATTACCCACTGATTTACTGACATATGTCCTGTCCAGTCTTGCCGCACTAATTCTGCCATTTACTACTTTCACCCATGTGTGTTGTTTCTTCAATACATTTCTTTCCCTCCACATGTCAACTAGATCATACTGCCTAATCATACTTAACAGTGCCACCCCTGACTGTGGGTGTGGCTCCTCCCCTACTCTGTCTATCATAGAATTCGTAGAACAGTTCCAACCCCCCCCCCCCCCACCCTCTCTGCCTCCTTATTAGGAGCACATACACCCTCTCTGCCCCCTTATTAGGAGCAGATACACCCTCTCTGCCCCCTTATTAGGAGCACATACACCCTCTCTGCCTCCTTATTAGGAGCACATACACCCTCTCTGCCCCCTTATTAGGAGCACATACACCCTCTCTGCCCCCTTATTAGGAGCACATACACCCTCTCTGCCCCCTTATTAGGAGCACATACACCCTCTCTGCCCCCTTATTAGGAGCAGATACACCCTCTCTGCCCCCTTATTAGGAGCACATTCCGTACATTTATGAATAAATAGCCTATCCCCTCAAAGTCTGTTTCTACTGCCAGAGCCCGCCCATTCTCAATTTCAACTATGGATTTACACACACGTCAAGCCCAACTGCAACACACATTGCTACTCTCACACACACACACACACACACACACATCTTTTCTCCTTGCTATTCCATACACACACACATTTCATTGTTACTATCACTGTGTGTCTCTACACACACACACACACACATTCAGATTCTTTTGTCTACACACACACACACACACTACACAGATTCTATATGTCTACATAACCCATACACTACATTGTGATTCTGTGTGTCTACATAACCCATACACTACATTCAGATTGTGTTGTCTACATAATGTGTACACTACATTCAGATTCTTTTGTCTACATAACCCATACACTACATTCAGATTCTTTTGTCTACATAACCCATACACTACAGCCCTCTTGTTTTTATCTCTTCCCCCATTTACAGTTAGGCCCAAAAATATTTGGACAGTGACACAAGTTTTGTTAATTTAGCTGTTTACGAAAACATATTCAGGATACAATTATATAATCAATATGGGCTTAAAGTGCAGACTCTCAGCTGTAATTTGAGAGTATTCACATCCAAATTGGAGCAAGGGTTTAGGAATTACAGCTCTTTAATACGTAGCCGCCTCTTTTTCAAGGGACCAAAAGTAATTGGACAATTGACTCAGAAGGCTGAAAAAAAAAATAACAACGCTGCATGGGCTCTTCCCTCATTAACCTGTCATCAATTAAGCAGTTAAAAGGTCTGGAGTTGATTCCAGGTGTGGCGTTTGCATTTGGAAGCTGTTGCTGTGAACACACAACATGCGGTCAAAGGAGCTCTCAATGGAGGTGAAACAGACCATCCTGAGGCTGAAAAAAAAAGAAGAAATCCATCAGAGAGATAGCAGAAATGTTAGGAGTGGCCAAATCAACAGTTTGGTACACTCTGAGAAAAAAAGAGTGCACTGGGGAGCTTGGGAACTCAAAAAGGCCTGGACGTCCACGGAAGACAACAGTGGTGGATGATCGCAGAATCCTTTCCATGGTGAAGAAAAACCCCTTCACAACATCCACTCAAGTGAAGAACACTCTCCAGGAAGTAGGTGTATCAGTATCTAAGTCTACCATAAAGAGAAGACTTTATGAGAGTAAATACAAAGGATTCACCACAAGGTGCAAACCATTAATCAGCCTCAAAAATAGAAAGGCCAGAATTGACACTTGAAGAAGCCAACCCAGTTCTGGAACAGCATTCTTTGGACAGGTGAGACTAAGATCAACCTGTACCAGAATGATGGGAAGAAGAAAGTTTGGAGGAGAATTGGAACAGCTCATGATCCAAAGCACACCACATCTTCTGTAAAACATGGTGGAGGCAGTGTGATGGCATGGGCATGCATGGCTTCCAATGGCACTGGGTCACTTGTGTTTATTGATGATGTGACAAAAGACAGAAGCAGCCGGATGAATTCTGAAGTGTATAGGGATATACTTTCTGCTCAGATTCAGCCAAATGCAGCAAAGTTGATTGGACGGCGCTTCACAGTACAGATGGATAATGACCCAAAACATACTGCAAAAGCAACCCAGGAGTTTTTTAAAGCAAAGAAGTGGAATATTCTGCAATGGCCGAGTCAATCACCAGATCTCAACCCAATCGAGCATGCATTTCACTTGCTCAAGACAAAACTTAAGGCAGAAAGACCCACAAACAAGCAACAACTGAAGACCGCTGCAGTAAAGGCCTGGCAAAGCATCACAAAGGAGGAAACCCAGCGTTTGGTGATGTCCATGGGTTCCAGACTTCAGGCAGTCCTTGCCTGCGAAGGATTCTCAACAAAATATTAAAAAGTAACATTTTACTTGGGGTTATGTTTATTTGTCCAATTACTTTTGAGCCCCTGAAATGAGGAGCGTTTGTATAAAAATAGCTACATTTCCTACATGTTTAATCGTATATTTTTGTTCAACCCCTTGAATTAAACCTTAAAGTCTGCACTTCAATTCCGTTGTAGTTGTTTCATTTCAAATCCAATGTGGTGGCATGCAGAGCCCAAATCATGAAGATTGTGTCACTGTCCAAATATTTTTGGGCCTAACTGTATATTAAAAGAGGCTGCTCTTATATTCCCCATGCAAAAGGAATCACCAAAAACGACAAGAAAGACCCAGAACAGGGAAAGAAAGCAGAACCCATTTGTGAAAAATACAACCATGTTACTTTTTAGTCCCCTTTCTCCCTCTCCTCTCTTTACACACGTTTCTTCAGTCAGTACCGCTTCTGCTGAGCAACACACACACACACACAACTAACCAACGTTTTTCTGAAGTGCTGTTACTGAAGCAATGAATTTATTCTCATCTGGAAAAAACTCTGACACCGTTATTCTCCTATTATAGGTTGTATCCAGGAATGCATCTACTTCTTTAAGAGTATATAAATCCACCTCATCTCCATCTCCAACCTGACTTTGTGTTCCTATATCTGACATGCTTGACTCGTCAGACTGACCTTCATCTGGATCCTGCATCTCTGACTCATCTCCCCCCTCTCCACACTCAACTGGGCCATGCTCCTCACTACACCCTGGTTCCCCCTCAGCTCCTTCCACCTCACCATGGGCACTTTCATCCTCCTCAGGTGCAGGCAGGGCTACAACAGTTAGGTCTCCTGTCTGTCCCCTCAGCTCTTCTACCTCCAGCTCACCATCACCCTGGATCCCCTCATTAGCAGCCGCTGGCCCGCCGTATCCCTCCCTTTAAGCAACGTCTTCTACCACACTCCTAGTTTCAGCTAAAAAAGCCCCTACCTTTGGGTCACCCATCCTGCTGGACTCTCCCTTTGATGTGGTTGCAGCGTCCGTTGTTTGTGGATCATTCCCCTTTTCCGTTTCACTCCCGTTTTCCTCGTAACTAGGTCCGGCCTTTTCCTTATTCTGATCAGTATTTATGCTGGGGCAGCTCGCTCTTTTGTGACCGAATCTACCACACTCAAAACATTGCAAACTCCCCGTACTCGGATAAATAATATATGACAGCCCCTCATGCTTTACATGAAAGGACACGTCTAGTGTGTGAGAAGGCGAATCTAAAAACATATAAACCTGTCTTCTGAAGTATAACACGTGTTTCAGAGATTCGCTTTTACACCCAAGATTTACTTCCTTTATGCCACTAGCCATCTTTCCAAAGCGCGTAAGCTCGCGCTGGATATCCACATTAGGAATGAATGGCGGTACATTCAAATCGTAATGCGGTCTGTAGGTGAAAACAGGGGAGTCACCGGCATAAAAATGTCATTGACTACCAACCCGTTCTCCACAACCCGATTAACGAGTAGTTCGCTCTTTACGAAAACCACAACTGCCTTATTCATACGTGATGCTGAAATAATCTGATCATGCCCTATCTGCTCCCCTACCGCCAGTAATATTTATTCAATTGTTGTACCACCCTCCGGTACACATCTAAATCTGTGGCGAATGGACAGGGAAGGCCAGAGAGAGAGAGAGAGAGAGAGAGAGAGACAGCGAGAGAGAGACAAAGAGAGAGAGACAGAGAGAGAGAGAGAGAGACAAAGAGAGAGACACAGAGAGAGAGACAGAGAGATAACAATGCCACTGTGGATATTGACATGATCTTTCAGAAGGCAGCAATGATTGGTGGTATTCTAAAGAATACAAAGAAACACACCAAAAAGAAGTGCAATGAAAAATGGTTTGATTATGAATGTAAAACCACAAGAAGAGATTTAAGAAAACTATCTAACTTCAAATATTTTAAGCCCAACGACCCAAACAGACGTCTGCAATATTAGGAAACTCTAAAACACCATAAACATATCAGAAAGAAAAAAAATAATTATACCTACAAAACATTGGAAGAAATTGAAAATGCTGTTGATCAAAATCAGTATTGGGACATGTGGAATAATTTGAGTACTACCAAACAACAGGCATTGCCTCTTCAAAATACCACAATTCGGAAAACACATTTTGAGAGTCTCTATAAAGACATCCCTTCCCATGAAATTAACCTATGTCACAACCTGATTAAAGAAAAGCTAATGATTTAGAATCCACCATAAAAAATAACATGAATCCACTTGACTTCCCAATTTCAGGTGAAGAATTGGCTAAAATAATTAAATCCCTGAAAACAAAGAAGGCCAGTGGTCCAGACAATATAAAAAATGAAATGCTCAAATTCAGCACTCCTCCATTAGAGAATGCGATTCTGAAACTATTTAACATTGTATTAAGCTCTTGTTGCTTTATTGACATTTGGAGCTAAGGCCTTATTTACCCAATTCATAAAAGTGGAGACAAATTGGACCCAAACAATTACCGAGGCATCTGTGTGAGCAGTAATCTGGGGAAGTTATTTTGCAGCATAATAAACAACAGAATGACTTCCTTAACAAACACAATGTCTTGAGTAAAAGTCAAATTGGCTTTCTACCAAAACATCGCACAACTGATCACATCCACACTCTGCACACCCTAATTGGAAAATATGTGCACCAGTCAAAAAATGGTAAAATATTTGCTTGCTTTGTCGTTTTAAAAAAAGCATTCGATTCTATTTGGCATGAAGGTCTATATTATCGACTGCTTCAATGTGGTATTGGAGGCACGGTATATCATCTTATCAAATCTATGTATTTGGAAGACAAGTGCGCAATAAGAATTGGCAATAAACATACAGAATTCTTCACTCAGAGAATAGGTGTCCGCCAGGGCTGTAATATGAGTCCAACATTGTTCAATATTTTTATGAATCAGTTTGCAATGGAGTTGGACCAGTCAACAGCCCCGGGCCTCTTTCTCCAAGATAGAGAAGTCAAATCACTGTTCTATGCAGACGACCTGGTGCTGCTGTCTCCAACAGAACAGGGACTACAGCAGCACCTGGACCTGCTGGAACAGTACTGCCAGAACTGGGCCCAGGCAATAAACCTGAAAAAGACTCAGGTCATGATCTTCCAAAAAAGCCCAGATGTCAGGAACTAAGACATCAGTTCAATCTGGGAACCACCGCCCTAGAGCACACAATGAGCTATGTCTACCTTGGCCTAACAATTTCTGCATCAGACAGTTTCACTATGGTAGTGAATGCATTGAAAGAAAAAGCTTGTAGAGCCTACTATACAATAAAACGCAAAATCTATAAAATCAGCATCCCAATCAAAATATGGTGCAAAATATTTGACAGTGTTATTCAGCCAATCGCACTTTATGGAAGTGAAATATGGGGTCCACTCAGTCACCATAGCTACACTAGATGGGACAAGCATCCAACAGAGACCCTGCATGCAGAATTTTGTAGAAATATCTTAAATGTCCAAAGAAAAACTCCAACAAATGCATGCAGGGCAGAATTAGGCCAGTTCCCATTAATGATAAGCATTCAAAAAAGAGCGATACATTTCCTGATGCATCTAAGATCTAGTCCTGAAAGCTCACTTCACTTTAAAGCACTCAAAACCCAAGAACTGAACCCTAAGAAGAGTCCCCTCAGCCAGTTGGTGATGAGACTGACTAATCATGTTCAACTACACTCTCACACTAACACTGCTTTAGAAATACAATTTACAGTCAATCAAATTATCAAACAAAGCAAAGAGTCATATTTGGAACATTGGAATCAAGAAACTAAAACTCAAAGCAGATTAGACTGCTACTATTCCCTAAACAGAGAATATGAATTGGCTGAATATCTCTCCACTGTCAGAGATATTAAGCAGAGGCAGAGCCTTACCAAGTATAGGCTAAGTGACCACCATTTGGCAATTGAGAAAGGGAGATTTAAGAAGTCATGGCTACAAAAAGAGGAAAGGATATGTGGTCACTGCAAGACAGCTGAGGTTGAGACAGAGATGCACTTCCTTTTAACGTGTGAGAAATTCAAAAACACAAGGCAGCAATACTTTAACAAATTTGAATTACTAATTCCAAATTTTAATGAACTAATGACAACAACAAATTCAGAGCTCTCCTAGGAGAGGATAATAATGTGGCAAACCTTGCTGCAAAGTACATTTATGTATGCCACAACCTGAGGGATAGTGAGTGACCAACATACACACACACACACACACACACACTGATATAAACATTAACAATCCCCAAACAGACACATTAAACACATGTACATGCAACACAACACAAACAGAAAAACACGTCATGCAGAATGGGCTTGTTTTGCACCTTTTGTGTGCACTCTCATTCACTCACTCACTCACTCACTCACTCACTCACTCACTCACTCACTCACTCACTCACTCACTCACTCACTCACTCACTCACTCACTCACTCACTCACTCACTCACTCACTCACTCACTCACTCAGCATTTAGTTTGTACAGTACCTGAATCTAAAACAAAAAAAAAAGCATAATGTATTTATTACGTATAATGTACATTTGTAATTGTCTCATTATTTTTAAAATGATCTGTTTCTTATTGTGATCTCTTTAAAGCAATCAAGAATTGTATCTGTATTATTCTGTAAACTTCTTTAGCAATATTGTCTCCTACTGTACAGTCGTGCCAATAAAGCATTGAAATTGAATTGAGAGAGAGAGAGGTTAGAGAGAGAGAGAGAGAGAGAGAGAGAGAGAGAGAGAGAGAGAGAGAGCTAAGTACCTGGACAGGCCAGAGGGGGGCGCTCTCTCCAGCAGAGTACACAGAGTCTCCAGACTGCTCCAGACCAGAGCCTCTCTCTGCACCGCCCCGCTGCTGAACCCCGGGTCACACAGCTGCAGCAGCCTCTGCAGCAAGGCCTGCTGGGGCTGTAGTCCCCCGCCAGGTGGAGTTGTAGTCTTACTGAGAGCCTGGCCAGGGGTTATGTCTGTCTGCAGTGACTCTGTCACACCCTTAGAGAGAGAGAGAGAGAGAGAGAGAAATCGAGAGAGGGTCAGCGAGGGGGAGAGAGAGCGAGAGAAACAGAGAGAGAGAGAGAGAGAGAGTCGGCGAGGGGGGGGAGAGCGAGAGAAAGGGAGTCAGCGAGGGGGGAGAGAGAGAGAGAGAGAGAGAGCGAGGGGGGGAGAGAGAGAGAGAGAGAAAGTGAGGCAGGCAGCATCAACGCATAGTGGACAGCATGGCTGCCCTGCCTACCTACATCAGTCCCCCTGCTAGAGCCACAGCTAGCACTCAGACAGAGAAGAGAGAGAGGAGAGACGGAGGAGAGAGAGAAAGAGGAGAGACGGAGGAGAGACGGAGGAGAGAGACAGAGGAGAGAGAGAGAGGAGAGACGGAGGAAGAGAGACAGAGGAGGAGCGACAGAGGAGGAGAGACAGAGGAGAGAGAGAGAGGAGAGAGAGAGGAGAGACGGAGGAGGAGAGACGGAGGAGAGAGACAGAGGAGAGAGAGAGAGGAGAGACAGAGGAAGAGAGACAGAGGAGGAGCGACAGAGGAGGAGAGACAGAGGAGAGAGAGAGAGGAGAGAGAGAGGAGAGACGGAGGAGGAGAGACAGAGGAGGAGAGACAGAGGAGGAGACAGAGGAGAGAGACAGAGGAGAGAGAGAGAGGGGAGAGACGGAGGAGGAGAGACGGAGGAGAGAGACAGAGGAGGAGAGAGAGGAGGGGGCGTCTAGGTTACCTGTTCTGAGGGGAGGCCCTGTGCGGCCCCCTGAGTCTCCTTCACACTGTGGCCCTGGCTCTGGTCCAGCAGACTGCCCACCACCTCTGGACTCAGCGCCACCATGTGGCAGAGCGCCCTCAGTGCAGCCAGACCAAACTCCTCCTGTCTGGCCACACACTCCTCCAGACTGGAGCTCAGGGCGCCGCTGCGGTGGGCTGTGCCCGACAGAGAGCTACCTGTGAGGGGGCTGGGCGCGGCCGGGGCCCCTGGGCACTGCAGGGCCACACTCTCCAGGGTGCGGCAGAAGGCAGAGATGTGATGTTCCAGCAGGGGGAGTAAGTGGACAGCACCGAAACAGCCACTCCTGTATCCACAGTACAGACCAAACAAAGTAACTAACCCTCCCCCTAACGCCCCACCACACTGTGACTGTAAAGGAGCTGAGACCAGCAGGAAACAGGAACCAGACCAGGTACCACTGAGACAGACAGACAGACCTGCTGGTCCGGGGGCCGGGTTGCGGGCTGGGCTGATCCAGGGCCAGCGTGTTGAGCCCAGATAAAGCCATGCTCTGCAGCAGGCTGAACCCAGAGCTGTGTGTGCCTCTCTGCAGCGGGCTCAGGTCCCACGATGAAGAGGAGGAGGCGGAGGAAGCGACTGAAAACCCCCTGGGAGATAACAGCACGTTCAACATCAACTAACAAAAAGCTGCTTTATACAGCCTCAAAAACACTGAAATATATATACTAACTTATATATAATAATATATAACAGCATGTTCAACATCAACTCATACAAAGCTGCTTTATAGAGCCTCAAAAACACACAAATATATATACTAAGTAATATATAATATATATAACAATATATAACAACATGTTCAACATCAACTCATACAAAGCTGCTTTATAGAGCCTAAAAAACACACAAATATATACTAACTCTAATATACTGAATGTATTCATTATGGTAAAATATATATACTGAATGCAGTATTTCTTGTGACTTATAATAAAAGTTGCATTGTCTTCATAGTATATATAAAACATTTTTGCATGTGGGGTGTGTGTTTGTGTACGGGCTGAGGTGGGTGTTGCTGAGGAGAGCGGGCAGGGTATCAGGGCTCAGACACAGCAGGTGGCACAGACCCAGGTTGCTAGGGGACAGAGGCTGCTGCAGCAACAGACTCAGCAGCACTGACCCTGGACCAACAGACAGATATCACTGACATTAAAAACACACACACACACACATCACTGACATTAAAAACACACACACACACACACACACACACACACACACACACACACACACACACACACACACACACACACACACACACACACACACACACACACACACACACACACACACACACACACACACACACACACACCACTGATATTACACACACAGCAACAGTTCCACCTGAGAGGACATGAGCAGGACAGAGTCCCTTCCTGACCTGGAGGTGGACCCTCTGTAGTGCAGAGTGGAGAGCACCATGGCAACGTGTGTGTGTGTGTGTGTGTGTACCTTGGTTGTGCTGAGGCGGTCTAGCAGGACTGATGAAGGGGTCGGGGTGTGAGGAGGGCCCCCTGCTCTCACTGGCTGTTCTACGAGGCAGACTCTTTACATCCACTGAGGAACACAGAGAGAGAGAGAGAGAGAGAGAGAGAGAGAGAGAGAGAGAGAGAGAGAGAGAGAGAGAGAGAGAGAGAGAGAGAGAGAGAGAGAGAGAGAGAGAGAGAGAGAGAGAGAGAGAGAGAGAGAGACGTCACAACACACAGGCCTGAGAAAGACTCTCCTCCACTGGCACTCAGAGAAACCACCGGAGTACAAAATAGTAACCTTTTTCCCAGTGTGAAAGACTACGTTTGCTTTACATTTGACCTGTGGCCTACATTCCTAAGAAGGCAGAGCTGGTGAAATGACTTCAGATAAAGAAGTCAACCAACTTCACTCACAATGTTGACAGCACAATGTGAGTTAGCGTAGCAGCAAAAGTATTGAACAGGCCTTTTAAGAGCCCATGTCAGTAATTGAACAGGCCTTTAAAGAGCCCGTGTCAGTAATTGAACAGGCCTTTAAAGAGCCCGTGTCAGTAATTGAACAGGCCTTTTAAGAGCCCGTGTCAGTAATTGAACAGGCCTTTAAAGAGCCTGTGTCAGTAATTGAACAGGCCTTTAAAGAGCCGTGTCAGTAATTGAACAGGCTTTTAAAGAGACCGTGTCAGTAATTGAACAGGCCTTTAAAGAGCCCGTGTCAGTAATTGAACAGGCTTTTAAAGAGCCAGTGTCAGTAATTGAACAGGCCTTTAAAGAGCCCGTGTCAGTAATTGAACAGGCCTTTAAAGAGCCCGTGTCAGTAATTGAACAGGCCTTTAAAGAGCCCGTGTCAGTAATTGAACAGGCTTTTAAAGAGCCCGTGTCAGTAATTGAACAGGCTTTTAAAGAGCCCGTGTCAGTAATTGAACAGGCTTTTAAAGAGCCCGTGTCAGGGTGCCACACACCGTCCCTGAGCCGGGCTGAGCCGGGCGTCTTCACTGGCGTGGTTCTGCCAGCCAGCTGGGCGCCAAACGTCTCCTTGGTGATAAAGACTCCTCCCACCGGGGAGGTGGAGCTACTGCTGCTCCCATGATGCAGTTGGGCAGCAGCACTGAGCACCCTGGGGCTAGGGTTAAAACAACAACACACATATCATTAATGCTGCGTCACTTCACCATTATTAATGACATTCTCTGTGATAACGCGCTGCAGTGAGAACTTAAGCCCAAAGCCTGTGAATCTCCTCCAACCTGCTCCTAGGACCAGGCGACGCTAGAGGCTTCACCCTCTCAGTGCACTGCAGCTTGCTCTTCATCTCATTCATCTCTGCCTCTTTGAAGTCCAGCTCCGACTGGAGGGACTGCACCTGAAACAATACACACTTTATATATGACACAGACATCTTCATACAATGAATGTTCAGAACCGCACAAGATTCCCTTCAGTCAATGTCCTTGAGAGTCCAATGCTAAACAGAGCTGCAGCACTCAGACCGGCCGACACCCTGCGATGGTTTAGAAAAACACATTCCCTATTCATTCCTCAGGGCTGGAGACTCTTGGCAAACATCAGACAATACTTCACTATTGTTTCTGATAACAATATCAACGACCTGCGTGTATTTCAGGATATCTTCCAGAACTCAAACTCCAGTCCTTCTTGGGGAGGTCAGGCTCAGGGTCAGGGTTAGGGATAGGGTCAGGGTCAGGGTTAGTATTAGGTTCGGGTCAACCTCTGTCTACCTTCTTGGAGAGCTCCTTCTCCTTCTCGCTCTGCTGCAGGGCCTTCTCCTTCTCCCGGAGGAGCTGTGTTTGTCGCTGCGCCTCCTTCTCCTGCTGGGCCACTCTCAGGGAGTCCCTGAGCACGCGGATCTCCCCATTCCTCATCAGGATCTCCTCCTCCACCTCCTTCAGCTAAACACCACCACCACGCGTTACACCAACAACATGAATACTGGTACATACAGCACAGAGAGGACTCATATACCACTCACTTTGTTTGCTATATTCCATGTTCAGGCACTTCATTTACATCCACAATGCTACCATCTAAACAGTCATTTATATACAAGTCTACCAGACACCACAGGTCAAATTGGCATGGCATGTATTGCATTTGTTTACTGAAACCGATCTAATAAGTAATTCAATTAATATTAACACATGGTGCACATTTTGACAGGCTGTGTGTATGTTTAACAGGAAGCCAACAGGAAGCCAACAGATACAGGAAGCCTACAGGAAGACCACAGGTACAGGAATCCTACAGGAAGACCACAGGTACAGGAAGTCTACAGGTACAGGTAAGCCAACAGGAAGCGTACAGGAAGTCTACAGGTACAGGAAGCGTACAGGAAGTCTACAGGTACAGGAAGCCTACAGGAAGCCTACAGGTACAGGAAGCCAACAGGAAGCCTACAGGTACAGGAAGCCTACAGGTACAGGAAGCGTACAGGAAGTCTACAGGTACAGGAAGCCTACAGGAAGTCTACAGGTACAGGAAATCTACAGGAAGTTTACAGAAAGCCTATAGGAAGTGCAGCTTTGGTTCGGTCTAACCTTTTTCTTCAGCTCTGCTTGCTGGGCCTCTAGTTTACTGTAATACTTTTGCTCCCTGGTCGATGTGGCCGGGTGTCCATTACCTGGGGAAAACGTCAACAATTTGTTTCACATAATTCTAACATGGGGAAAGTATAATGTACAGCCATGAAGGGACATGACACAAGCAGAAGGCGGTAAAATATTCAATCTCGCTCCAGTCCACACACCCACAGCTTCTTTAGAAGTGAACACCTCTGGCTCGTTGCTTCGGTCGTTTCTAGTAGCATTGTCTCTCGTTTGATTGGTCCAGCTCCCTCCTCTTGACAAAGGCTTGTCCTGCTTCCCCTGGCCAGTATGGTCTGAGTGAAGGGGGGGTTTGGAACTACAATCTCCTCCGTCACCGGTGACGGCCTGTGATGCGATGATGTCAATCTCATTTAAGTCATCCTGGGTGAAATCTTCGTCGTCTCCAAAGGTGTAGTTAAAGGCTGCCCCCTGCTTTTCCAGGCCCTTGTGACGTTTACTGGGTGGGTAGTCCATGGCCAGCCCACCTAGCTGAGGGATGAGACAGAGTGTGGGGTAATAACCATGTTTCTCTCAGGCACTAAACTCAAAGGAAACAATTTTTTTACTGTACAATGGACATTTTCCATATCTGGGAAACATTGGCTAGCTGGGATGAGTTTAGGTAGAGATGGCATAAAATAAACTGACAACACAATTGTCAGGCACTGTGTGTTTGTGTGTTAGATAGACCCAGCCACGCCACTTCTATTATAACACTTTACAGTTAGTTATTGCAGAAGATATGGTCCCACAATACTTCGCGAGTAGTCTCTACTAGTAGTCTAATTGAGAGTTAAGTTAACGATCATCAGAGACTGACTCGCAACAAAAGATGACTTGTGATTTCCAAGTTAGAGGATCCTAGCAAATCAGGCTAACTGATGCTTGATGAACGTTATAAGGTAACATTTAACAGCCAGTACAGAAGGAAGCTAAGTAGCGTCACAGCATCATAATAACCAACACATCGACACTTCACTTGCAACGTTACATTTTCACTAGACTGTAAGTAAACTACTACTAGTGCAAATAACTAGGCTAACGCCACATTAGCTTAGCTAGCTAGCTTATTTAGTTCCAACAAACTGGACTCTTTCGCGTTTTAGGTCTGTTTATTAAAGAAAATGTTAGCATTAGTAGTTATTACATTCTTTTTGCTAAATCCTGGACAACAAAAACTCTTATTTGCTTTAAAATACCTACAATATATGTGTAATTATAAGGAAATTGAAGGCAACACATACAGGCAGACGCTTTTCGAAATTTCCCAGACCGAGCCAAACGCTCCACTGTAGCCTACGGCAAGCTAATCGGGACAAAATAGTTCAAAAAGTTGTGCGCGGACACAATTCCTCGACGGAATCAAGTTTGGTACGCTAACCACCGATTGATAAATTAGCACACCAAGTGGCCAACGATATTGCCACTCCGGTCTGGACCGATACGAAGCATTAAATAATAACGGGAAATTATTGATTTATTGCTTCTTAACAACTGCTGCAAACTGAGAGAAATTAATGTCCCTCAACAGCAACTTCTTGCCCAATTCAGATTGATATTTAAATAGGTTTGCGTCCTTGGCAAGGTCATAATTGGTTTTGTGCAGGAAATTAACAGACAGTATACCTAGTTAATAAAGGCTAAATTATAAGTATATCACGTACACATGGGTTGTTTAAGTTAGGCACAACTGTCTGTTAACATTAATGTTGTCTGCCAAGCTCATGAGAACTATTCTATTAAAACCTTTTATTTTGAAGTTAGAAGTGTAGGCCTGTTTTTAAAGAAATGCACTGCCTATATTCAGCAACATAGACTTAGACTGTCCTCAGTCCCCACTATGACCAAGGTGTCGCTCACGGGGAGCCACGCACCAAAAAATAAATGTTTAAGTAAAAACAACAATACATGAAGTATTGCCCAACAATCTATCAAAGTCGCTGGCGCTTCAATAGCGATAACCTAACATAACCTAACCTAACCTAACCTAACCTTGCCCGTAACTTAAGTTTAACCACTGAACTGAATGAATGACCAACATTTTATTCCTCCAAAAAATGCATGACGCTCCTAATTGTGACGTTCGAAAAGATGATTGGTTGTTATGTTAATGGAACTTTAGAATGTTTGGTATCTGCTTGTGCATCAGCTGTCCGAGCGCCGAAGAGTGCAGAGAAAGATTTATTTTGCGCCGAAAATCAGCACTGTAGATTATTGCAATTAAGAAAGGAGCTTCCATATCTGCACAAAAAAAAAATATTCTTTTGGACCAGGTATGTTGACATGACCTACATATTCCAAATAATTAACTTGATATGATTGATTGTTTATTTAGATTTAAACTATTGGTAGGCTACAACAAAGCGTGTCTGGCCAGTGTTGTTGGTACAATTCTACCATAGATAATAGCCAGCCAGTACCTATTTGCACAACATGAATACGTTGATAATATTAAATCGTATGGAATTCACAAAGTATTTAACATTTATTATTCAAAAGTGTGCCACTGTAAACATTCATATATCATTGTAACTTTGTTATCATAGCTGAAGAGACGGGATCAAAATGAAAATAGAGGTCTCCACAGCAGCAAATTTTGTCACAAGTCTACTGAGGTCTAGACGGTGTCTCACAGAACTTCAACTACAACATTTTAGCCATTCCCTTGAGGCTTCTTTGAGAGGTACAGTTACTTTCAAGTCATAGACACACCAACTCACTTTGATCGTATCAACAAACTCAAACATACTTTGATTGTATCAATAAACTCACATATACTTTGATTGAATCAGTACATTTTCCTTTTTGTCTATCTAGGGGCAAGTGCAAATCTATCATGTTGTTTTCTATGGTCCGTTAAAATATGTAAGGCTTTCAGTAACCTTAAAAAGGCATTCAAGGACTTTGCTGCTGTCCATCCTCCACCCTGCAATTAGCTACTAAGTCCCAGCCTTTCTTTCCCTGAAAAAAACCCAATAAACTGTTGTTCTTTTCTTTCTCTTGCTGTAGAGCGTTACCAGAACCACTGGTTCCCCAGCAGTCCATGTCGCGGCTCGGGATACAGGTGCATCCGGATCAACCACAAAATGGACCCTGTGATCGGACAGGCCGCCAGCACGATTGGTCTCAAAAAGGAACTCGTCTACTCACAACTACCAAAAGAGCTCACTATGTGGGTGGATCCTTTTGAGGTGTCCTATCGAATAGGAGAAGACGGGTCCATTGGAGTTCTCTACGAGGCTGCTCCTCCCTCGGCCACCAGACCGAACCAGCAGGTGTTTGGCGACAGTCACAGAGACAGAGCCACCTGCAAAAACCACATAGGATTTGTTGTGAGGAACGGCATGTCAAAGCCAGTTGGAATCAGGATGCCACTCATCATCTAAATTGACTGCCACGAACATGGACTATACCACACACACCATCACTGTTTTTAGACTCTATTGATTGCTCTTTTTTTAGAAAAAGATTAAAGATTTGTTAGTACACTACAGAAAATACTGTTCAGTTTAATCTTGTTTCCCCACAATTAATTAACAATGGGCATGCAATATTTTAAATCATGTTTTTATTGGTTTTGATATTTTATATTAAAACAGAAACTTGGATTAATGATTGTCCTTGTGCTCAATCTTACTCTCGGTCTACTGTTGTATATTCAGTACAAAATAACATGTAGGCTTTAAGGGTAGGTGTTGGATCTATCTAACTCACAAATATCTGAAGCATTTAATTTAGAGGTAATGGGCTGAAAACCACGAACAAGGCCTACTTATTCCCTTGGCTTTCGTTACTAATAGGAATTTCTAGTTATTTATATAACTGACAAACAACAAGCTAGCATTACATAGTCCGTTTTCTGTAAAGAATAATTTTTGTAATATATTTTTTAACTACATTACTGAAAGAATTCCGTTTAGATGCCATCATTTACAAAGAGGCCCTCCCTCTTAACGATTGTCCGATAATATCCAATGGGGACATTCTGAAAAAAACAAAACCACGACCCAATGGTAGCAGAGGGGGAGGGATATCCTATGAAAGCGGTAGTAGTTAGTCTGTCGGTG
>JAPMUY010008237.1:0-15000 GCA_026901105.3 Galaxias olidus
TCTGGTTTGAGTTCCTTTTTGTGTTTCAGGTGTGAACGGCCCAGGGACAGCTAGAGGCAGACCGTCAGTGGTGATTAAAGAAGAGGTTAGCTTTTTTTGATTTAAAGTGGTGGTCCCCAAATGTCCTAACTGTCTATAATGAAATATCAAGGGTCAGAAAAAATCCTGCATATGGTTGCTTCCCTTAACTTCCCTTTAAGACTTTTCATTTGGTAGTATTCATTGTCATCAATAACATCACTGAATGTTTCAGACCCCATCCACACGCAGCCGGGTATTTTTGAAAACGGAGTTTTTTTTTATCCGTTTTGGCCTTTCGTCCACACTTAGACGGCGTTTTCCTTTACTGAAAACGGAGCTTTTCGAAAACGCCGGCTGGGGTGGATTTTTTTTAAAAACGCCGCTTTCAGTGTTTACGTGTGGACGCCAAAAACGATCATAGCCGGAGGTTTTTTCTTTGTTACATCAGCAGAGTGTGCGGATTTTGGTCCTTAGATGTCATTTGTTTAAATGTAGCCAAACTGTCAGCTGTCGTCGGTTGCCTTGGTAATCCCTAACGCACCCTTTTTTTTCAAGCTTATGATTGGCAAACATGGTTTGGCGTTCTCTTGACAGCGTTTTTTTTTTGCGTTTTCCTGTGGATGGATTTTTTTTTTTTTAACCGTGCTTGTGTGGACAGAGATTTTTTTTTAAAACGAGGGAGGAAAAACCTTCGCTTTCAAAAATACGCGGCTGCGTGTGGACGGGGTTTTAGTGCGTTTCCAACTCCTCTCCTAACAGGACCTGGTGTACTCCGGGATCCCCACTTTCCTACCAACCAAGAGTCCGAAAAAGGGCTCGTCCGACCAACCGAAGGGCAAGCACGTCGACGATGTCACTTACTCTGAAGTTGCAGTGAGGTGTCAAAACCCAAAAAGTGATGACGCAGTGGTATATGCATCGGTTGTAAAGAAGTGACCTTCCTATTGGCTGAAACCGTCCAGCTATCGGAGATGAGACAGAGACTTGTACAGTCAGGTGATATTATTTGATGTTATTATTAGTGGTATTGTTTGTCATGGTAACACAATCTCCACCTTTGGCAGTCAGTAAAAAAGACTCATTACAGATTTTGAGTATACATTAAGTCTCCTTTTCATAGAAAAAATAACTATTTGTTTCACAATGGTGGTGCTGTTAACAAACTGCAAAAAATGTTGTGAAGCCTTGACAAATTGTTGAAGTTGAAAACATACTGCTGCTGTTGCTATGTTAAGCAATTTACTTCCCCAATTGCGGAAGACAGTGGCAGAAACACAGCACAGCTGAAAAGCTGTTTCGGTCACCACCACTTTCACCACAAGCTAAAATTACAAAACGAAAAAGAGCAATACAAAATTATTAAAGAGGGACTGTCACTCAATGTGGCTCAAAGAAAATGTTCAAATGTCACTCTCATATGTCAGAAATGTAAAGTATTACATTATTATTGTTTTTGCCGAATAAAGTTTTTTTGTCTCAGTAAATGTTTGACTTTATGTATTCATTGCCATCAAGCAGAGTAGGTGACTCTCCAAACAGAAAAAGCATGAGGGAGATAATACACCAGCACCTTTGTACTGGATCAAAAGAGGCTGTGGCCTATAGGTTTGGGACAGCAGGCCTTGGACCAAAGGAGGGTGTATAACATGAAAGGGAGGCAATTTAACTCAAGGCAGAAAAGTGAGCAGACATAGCAAACACATAATGTCAGATTTGTGCGCGTGCTTGTTTCTTGAGATGGTGTGTGCTTGTGATTGACACCACACGATTACATTAGTTCACTTCCCTTCGCATGTCTTGCTTTTAACCCACATTTAACCCACAACTCAAAAGTTAGAAGAGTCCATCACATGCAACTTATTTCCCCATGTGCCACAAACAGAAACACAGCTGATAGATGTAGATGAGATTTTAGAGGTAGCTAAAAAAAAAAAAATATATATATATATATAAGCAAATATACTAAATATATGAAAATGGAGACCGAAAACAACCAATATTGTCTGTGAACCAGAGTTTTGTAATTGACTGATGGGTGATAAATTCAGGGACACCACCAGCGGGCCAGCTTTCTTATTCCTCTCACCCAAAATGGGAAGCACAAGATACTTCTCAAATTCTGGTGGCGTGTTCCGGCCCTGAGTATGTTCCGCCTGTTTTCTGTTTCCTTTATCTCTACGGCCCTGCTTCCCTTCTCTCTCCACAACCCCTTCCACCTCTCTCTCTCTCTCCGTCTCTCTCTCTCTCTCTCTCTCTCTCTCTCTCTCTCTCTATCTCTCTCTCTCTCTCTATCTCTCTCTCTCTCTCTCTATATATATATATATATATATATATATATATATATATATATATATACATATATATATCCCCTTCTCGCGATATCATCACACAGTCCTTATAGGGCAAAATCGTTTGGCTTAGGCCTGAGTTCCTCTCAATACAGACTTGGACACTCATCTCAATACAGACTTCGACACTCACACACAAAGTTGGACACAGATGCGCACACAAACACACACACACACACAAACACACACAAAAAACACGCAACAGTGACAGTATATTGACTAACACCTATCAGAGCAAACAAATACACAAACATCTGTACACACCGGCAATTTGGCATATTTCATTCTGACTGAGTTTTTTCCACTGCGACCTTTTGTATATTACATTCTGACAACGTTTTTTCCACTGCAACCTAACAACCAGTTTGCTCAGTTCAAACCTTGTGTATCATCAGATACCACAGAAGAAGGGGTGAGGTTTGAGACAGGAAACTAGATGGAATTGCTCTAAAGAAGACACGTTGTGTTTTTCTTTTGTATGCATAGAGAAGCTAGCACAGAGACTAGCTCTTACCAGTTGTACAACTACATACGTTGTACGCGTGTTGTATTACACCATATTACAGTTTTTTCTAATTGCTTGCACACTAAAAGTGATTATTCAGGCACAATCACTGAAACCATTAACACTTGTAGCCAATGCATTTACCAAACTGAATGCACATTCTTGGCTTAACGCTCAGTTTATCATTTTATAACACACTTTTTGCAAACCTGTAAACACAACTCACTGCTTTACACTCAGTTTGCAATATATTAACACAGATTTAGCAAATCTGTAAACATTGGTCTCTACATTGCTACACTATTTTGCCAATTGCCTTTCCACATTGACACATGCAAAAATACTTTTAGATGAAGAGTTCAGTTACGAATCTGAGCTTGAGCAATATAAATAGGCCACAGGTAAATATTCAGTTTGGACAACAATGGAGGCCAATATTGGACAGAGTGTTAGCGAGGCGAGAACTAGTGGAGGATGATGAGCACGAGGACAAGGATGAGGAGGAGGAAGGTGAAGAAGTAAGAGAGGGAGGAGGACGAGGAGGAGGAAGAGGTGAAGTAGGACAAGGGAGTAGAGGACAGGGAAGAGGAAGAGGAAGGGGAGTCAGGAACTCAATACAGTAACTGATTACTGGAAATCAGAGTGACTGTGGTTGACCATGTTGTCAGCAGCCATGGGATGAGCATCAGGGATACTGGGACATGGGTTCTGCCCATGTTTGCTTTTGCAAGAGATGTTTGACGTTTTGCTGGTTTGGTGTAAGATTTTGTGGGTAGTGTGTAGAGTTTTGCAAACAAAAGTTTCAATGATAGTGCCTAAGCAATCAGAAAAAAACTGCAATTAAACACAATTTTTCACAAGCTTTTCATGGTTTTTCCAATCAGCTTTCAAAATTAACCATTCCAGTAAACTGAATCATACTATACCCTACATCACAGATCTACTGAGACCATACACCACTCCCAGGCCTCTTAGGTCTACTGAATTAGGACTACTGGCCATCCCACACTCCAAACTAAAGCTCAGAGGTGACCGCACATTTGCTATCACAGTCCCTAAATTATGGAACAGCCTTCCCTCTCTTATCAGAATTGCCCCTTCTGTCGATTCCTTCAAGTCTCAGCTCAAAACTCATTTCTTCTCATTAACCTTTGCATCTTAGTGGTTTTCTATGCACTTAGCTTGTATATAGTGTGTTTATGTGTCACAACTGTTTTTTGTTATTGTTGTTATATTTGATGTACTGTATCTGAATGGATAGACTGGCGACCTGTCCAGGGTGTACCCCGCCTCTCGCCCTGTGTCCGCTGGGATTGGCTCCAGCCCCCCCGTGACCCTGTACAGGATAAGCGGCAGAGCTAATGGATGGATGGATGGATGGATGCATCTGAATGCGTTGTACAGCACTTTGGTCAGCTCTGTCTGTTTTAAACGTGCTCTATAAATAAACATGATTTGATTTGATTTGTTTTATGTATTTTTTCAGTGGAGATGTTTGGAAATTTTAAAAATTAGTTTCCATCTTGGAAAACATGAGGACAGTGCTGTTTGCGGATGTGGTTGCCTGGCCTAGTGTGCGTTACAAATTCTGCAAGCCACCTAAATCCCACATTTGCGTGACATAAACCAAGGTTTTGTGGAGCTTATCATAATAGAGGATGACACAAGTGTTTATGTTCTTTCAGATATTATTACGTCATTCTAATCTAATTCTAAATTCTAATTTAAAGACAGCTTATCTCTTGCATTTGTGTCTTCTTTCAGTCAGAATAGCCCAAGAGGTCAGGGTTCACCTCCAGACGATGGGTTACCTAAGTTACACTCTGTACACATCCAATGACTGCTTTTCCAGAGAAGCTTAACCCAAAATATCATCCGTGTTCTGTCGCAGGCAACAGACAGAGTGTACTTAACGGAAGTAAAACAATCGTAGCCGTATTGCACCCTCAGTTTGGGACGTTTTGTTGAGACCTACCCCTGAAAACGGATGCTTCAAAGAACTGCTTGGATGATACTGTAGGACAAAGATCAGAGATGTAGAATTTCATAAATGTTTTGTAAAAACAATGGTTAAAGATCCTCAAAATTATATTTATTTTCAAATGTAATATCAATAAAATGAAGTAAATATTTATTGGTGCCAGCCTCTATCACTAAAGCTCTGTGTGCTTGTTTGTTCAAAAACCATTGTCAAATGTAGTTCTGATATTATTCATACAATACCCCTATTTTTTTCCTCACCATTGTGCATTCTTCCGGTCACAATAGCCCAAGAGGTCGTAGTACAATTTATAGCATTTAAATAGAGGGCACAGAAAAAGAAAAAAAATAAGTTTACTCAAACGCAAAGAAAATGCAACTAGTCAAGGTAACAAAAAATCCAAGTGCTCCAACTAACCAAACATCACCATCAAATCAAACAAGCAAAGGGAAGCCGAGAAGAGCTGCCAGACAAATACTTGTATGTGTGATCTCACAGTAGCTTACTTCCCTTTCTCTGCTTGTAGATTTCCCACAGCATAAAATTCGATCAGAAGTCTTGGTGCTGCATGTATCGCACACATCATTTCTGAATGACACTGCTTAGTTTCAGTCTATAACGCCTTGGAAATAGTTTCTGTTGGATGTCTTGAACAAATTTTTTATTTAACAGACTATTAAGCACAATATTTGAGCTTCATGGAAACTTGTCACAGATTAACCTCTACCCTGTGGATGCTGGCATGCTCGTTCTCAGGTAAATGTATTTTAGCATTACTATTACCCCAGTACAGTTTACTCCATGTCAATATACGTATTTCCTAAACGTATGATAAACACACAGTGCTTGTACGGTAATCGCTGCTTACTGACCTTGCTTTCACTCGACTCACTGCCTGCAGTTGTCACCGTGTTGCCCCATTGAGAACAAAAATGTCAGTTTTATCTGCATGAATTGTATGTATGATAGTTGGAAGAATGGAACTTAATATTCAGCTTAAATAATGGAAATGGAAGCAAAAAAAAATGTATTCTAAATTACTCGCTTAACTTGTACCCACGGAAAACACTGAAACTTAAAGGACTGCTAGGATGGTACTGTAGGACAGGGATCAGAGACGTCAAATAAAAAATGTAAGATACTTTTTAAATGGAAAAATTTGTGCGAGTTCGTTTTCATATGTAATATCAGTAACTTCCATTAAATAACCCATTTGTCCACGCTCTGTGTGGTCTTTGTTCAAAAATATGTAGACTCAGTTCAAAGGTTATGTAATTATGTAAATCAAGTACAAATCAAGATAGCAATTATACAATGCCACTCTTTTTATCAAACCATTGTACTTTCTTCCAGCCACAATAGGCCAAGAGGTCAAAGTTCAACCCCAGGTGATAGGTTACCTGGGTTGCAACGTCACATTGCCATGTCAGCTTCACCCAAGAAGCCTTCCCCTAAATGTTACCCAGGTTCAGTGGCAGAAAACAGGGAATGAGACAAACACGTTTGTATTGAACGCTCAGTTTGGGTTTTCAGGTTACAGTTCTTCCCTTAAAGGAAGAGTTGCGTTTTCCAATACATCCCTAAAAGATTTCACCATGACGATTAGTGATGTGAAGATGAGTGATGCAGGGGTGTACATCTGCTCCATGACAACATTTCCTCGTGGTGTATTTAAAGGAATGACTAACCTCACCATATCAGGTGAGTGTGTTTGCAAACACTGTACAGCATATTTCTTTTTTAAATATCCTTGAGTGAATTGACCAAAACAAAAATATAAAACTAGACATTTTCACGAATTGTTCTCAAATGCTACATTTGAATGACAATGATGTATACATTTCACATAAACAATAAAACACACAAAACGTGTAATCTATGTTCGTATGTTTCTCCTCCAGCGTCTCTTTTTCTCTCACCAGAGGAGGTGGTTAGAACTGTAATGGTTGTCTTTCTGCTTTTGGTCCTAATCACCGTAGTAACTGTTGTCACCATCAGAAAAAAAGGTATTGTGTGTCATTGACGGTGTCTGTGTGTGAATGCCAGCACTTCCTGACACACAGCAGGCTGAAGACATCTATTGCATACGTTAATTGTTGCTTTTCCTTGTTGTAACATCACTGCAACAACATAGTTCAGCTGCCACTATGTAGGAGGCTGTGTGTACGCAGTAGGCCTACAGTATGCATTCCTGCTTCAAATCCGAATCTCATATAAGATTTCATTAAAGGGGACCTATTATGCTTTTCGGGTTTTTCCCTTTCCTTTAGTATGTTATATAGCTTTTTGTGCATGTAAAAGGTCTGAAAAGTTACAAAGCCCATTGTACACGCCAAAAGGAGCTACTCTTTCTCACAGAACTGCTGAACTCCTGAACTGCCTGAAATGCATCGTTTGTAGTCCGGCGTTTTCCTCCATAACTTATTTACGTCACTAAGTCACACATTTACATAATTCCCACCTAGCAGCTAGTTTGGCACGCCCTCAAACAGAGCCAGTCAGCGCAGAGGCCGGGAATTTTGTATAGTGGTTTCGCTGTTTTTGTCAGTGCGAAGGCAAATTCCCTTAGTTTGGCCAGCTGACCAATCAGAGCAGACTAGGCTTCTCGGGAAGGGGGCCTTAAAGAGACAGAAGCTAAAACGGAGCGTTTCAGACAGAGGGTGAATAGAGGTGCTGCAGACTCAGGCAGTTTAGAAAAAATACATAGTTTATTGAACATTAAAACCCGTAAACCTATTCTAGAAAAACTCCTAAATAAAGGTATGAACCTAAAAATGTGCATAATAGGGCCCCTTTAAAAATAACTTTCCAATACACTCGGATTGGGAATTTTTTTTTTCGACTGGACGTATTTTAAATCAATAACACTGTTTGTTTTCTCTTCATCCTCCTCTAATAGGGCCTGGACTGCCCCTGACATCACTAGGTTCTAGCCAATCAAAGACAGTACCTCAGTCAGGAACCAATCCCGACGACCAGAGGCTCTCTATTGGCTAACAAAGCTGACTTCAAGTCATGGAAACCAGTCAGAAACGATTGAATGGCACAATTATTTGAGTCTGAGTCACACATTCTGAAGTTTCAGACGTGATTTTAAGGAGCAGTTTGGTATTAATACTGTTTTACCATGTCTGTGTGTTACTCAGAGATATCTTGACTTGTTCTAATTGCGTTTTACATACATTTGGGCAGTTTTAGAGAAATTCTATTTTTACATTTAGCTACAAACTAACAGTTTGTCAAATGGGAGAAACGTATTTACAGTAAAATGGCCTGAATTAATTTAGTATGGACGAGTTAGGACATCCCACAGATAAACTGAACTATTTCTTTAAAGATTACACATTTTGATCAACTTTTTCTTTAAGCACTATACTAGTGATCATTCAGTAAGTATTGCTGATATGGAAAATAAATATTGGTGTTCCTAGTATGACTGCAAAATCTGTCTTAACTATAGTCTTACCCAACAGCAAAGAACATGTTTTCAAAATGTTATAAGTCTAAATGTCAAAGCAGATTAGTAATGGCAAATTCTTTGGGAATTTTAACAAATAAATTACTTGTGTTGCCATAAACAAAAGAATCAGGGGAGTTTGATGGTGTTATGATGTTTGATGGTAAAGATGTCACATATATTGTAAACACATCGGATGTGAACCAAGCAGACTCCAGACAACAAACCATGACCATTTGAGACTGTTTGAATATTTTTTTTTCTGTTTAATTCAAAAGGAGTGTGTTGCCTGTGAGTCTTAGACAGCCGGGCTTGGACTTCTGGCCTTCACAAAGACCCAGTTTCATCATCAACCCTCCTCGTTGGTTCCTCTTCCTCTTCCTCTCTTCATCCACCTATAGGCCCCAGCTGGTCTTAATCATAATAATAACAATTATAACAATTTAATAATAACAATAATAATAATATTCTTTATCATTGTTTCCATAGTCTATTTAGCAGTAGTATAGAAATTTGAAAAAAAACAACAAAGTTAAAATGTCAAAGTAAATAAATAAATAAAAAATCGTTTTTGACTGGTTTGCTTTCTCTATAGTGATCCATGCCCCTCCCCTACAGGCTTTTGTTTGTGACCCTCCTCTCTTCCCCTAGACAAGATTAGACAAACAATTGTCCTCCAAAAGACTCTCTTTCTATGCTGACCTTCCTTAAATGGAGCAGATAGGCCATGTCTATTTACACATCCATTTCCTGCTTCTAGCAGAGGAAGAAAGCATGGAAGGGATGAAATATAAATCTGGGCAGAACATTGAGACTGACACAGCAAACACATAAACGTAGATGTTTGTTTGTGTGACGGGGAAGGGAGGGGGCTGTTGGAACGGAGGTGCGGCTGGGGCGGGGGGCGGTGGCTTATTGTCACAACATGTTCACTTCCTTGCACATCCCTTCCCTCTAAACCACAGTCAAACATTACAAAACAATAATTCAAACATTACTAAATAAAACATATGCAACTGAATGCTGGGGACTACCAAGAATGCCTGCTTGTCTGCCACAACGAGAGAAAGAGAGAGAAAGAGACAAAGAGATAGAAAAAACAGATAAAAAAAGAGGAAGAGGAGGATGGCTCTTCAGAAAGCTGGTCGAAAAGCAAGTCCTTACAGAACCTCCAGATCAGGACAGATTTCACAAGCTCAATCAGGCGACTGTCATTTCAAAACGTTCTCTTAATTTTCTTTCTCTTTGTCTCTTCATGTCAGACCCTGTTCCCTACTGTCTGTACATCCTCTCTCTCTCTCTCTCTCTCTCTCTCTCTCTCTCTCTCTCTCTCTCTCTCTCTCTCTCTCTCTCTCTCTCTCTCTCTCTCTCTCTCTCTCTCTCTCTCTCTCTCTCTCTCTCTCTCTCTCTCTCTCTCTCTCTCTCTCTCATCGTACACTTCTTGGATTGGTAAATCATTGGGCACAACAACAAATGCAGACTTAGACACTCACAAGGTTTTTGCACAAGCGTGCGCACACACACACACACACACACACACACACACACACACACACACACACACACACACACACACACACACACACACACACACACACACACACACACACACACACACACACACACACACACACAAACAACTGTTCCAGTACATGGATTTACACATATCCGAGCACACCAACATTTGCACACACCAATTATTCTGCATATTATATAACGACTGTGCGTTTGTCAGCAAACTCCTGTTACCTTAATCTTTGTCAAAATCAGCTACAGAGTAGGGAAAGGATACAAATCATGTTCGATACCCCAAACTAGTTTCCATAAACTGTCCAAATGAATCACAAATAGTCTTGTACCTTCTCTGTAAGTCTCACATAGAACAACGATTTAAAAAAAAAAAAGACCAAAAATAACAGGAAAGTTGTATAATTTTTTTTAAGTCTTCCTTGAAGTCATGTAAAGTAAGGTTTCTTCTTCTTCTTCAAAGAGCTGGCCGGTAGAGGGGGGGGGGGGGATCCTGATCCCACTCTGCGATGCTGTAGCAACAGCAGCTGTCACAGGGAAGTGAGATAGGAGGAGGAGAGACAATGGGGAATCAATAGAAACCAATTGAAACAGCCGCTCAGCTCTTTATCGTCTGTGTTTCCATTTGACAGTTTCGTTCAGTTTAGCTCTGTTCCTAAAAAACCTGGTCTCTGGAATGGGCAATTGGGAATCTGGCGGCCATCTTGGAGAGTCGTTGTTGACGTCCATGTTCCATGGACAAAATGGTGGTCACAGAGTGGGACGTCTCACGATGCAGAAAGCAACCACAATAACCCAGTAACTCAGACCATTGATATCTGTACTAACTTTAACAACTTCTTACTGTTGCGTTACAGAAAAAACAACATTTATTTCTTTTGAACCCCCTCTTGTCTCTCCATTGTTTTCTCACCAAGATCAGGCAACAGGGCGAGTCAAGTTGTCTTAAGTACGTAGAACACCTCTAGACCCTGTTGTCCCTCTCCATTGCCACTCTCTCAAACCAATCGTCTCCAAACAAACCCCTCCGGCCTCAGTTCTGCTCCCCTAGCAGGTCGGTGGCGGTACTGCTGCTCTGTGGGGAGGGTAAGGGTCTGGGGCTGTGAGCCGGGGGGCTGTGGTGGCGCCGCCTCGGGCTGGGGCCCCCTCCACCCTCGCTGTCTGTGTTGGAGGAGGACGGGACCGGGGCAGGGGTCGGCGGCACTAGCCGGGGCAAAGGTGCCGAGGACGGGGGTATCCTGGTAGAGGGGCCCCCCAGGGGGCCGGGGCCCAACCTCAGGCTCTGGATCCTCCGACACTCCTGGCAGATCCTGACGTGGGAGCAGCCGCGCCCCGGCAGTGTCATAGGGGTGAAGACGGGGCAGGGGGGAGGGGGGGTGTTAGCGCCGAGAGGGTCCTCCAGCAGGCGCTGGGGCCCTGGGCTCATGTCTCCTCCTCCCGCTCCTCCTCCTCCTCCTCCTCCTCCTCCTCCTCCTCCTCCTCCTCCAGCGCCGCCCGTCAGAGGGCCGGAGCCGCTGTAGAGCTTGCCGTTGCTGAGGCGCATCTCGCGGACCAGACGCAGGGGCCGCGGGGCCCCCAGGCCGAGGCGCGCCGGGTGGCGGAGGGCGGCAGAGCTGCTGAGGTGTCGGCGACGACGGGAGCGTGAGCTCTTCTTACAGGAGACGGCGTTTCGGAGCTCGCTGGCCATCTCCTGACAGACAGACACCTGGGGAGAACCGGGGGAGAAGAACGGAAGGAGCAGAGGAGGAGAGGAGGACAGGAGGAGCAGGGGGAGAATAGGAGAAGAGGAGAGGGGGAGCAGGGGATAGAGGGAGTGTGGAAAAGAACAGTAGGAGGGGCAGGGGGGAACATGGGATAGAGGGAGTGTGGCGAGGAGGAGAGGAGGAGCAGGGCAGGAGAGAGGAGGAGTGTGGAGGAGTGTGGAGGCAAAGAATGCAGACAAAGGAGCAAAGACAGGAATAATAAACAGAGAGAGGTAGAGAGGAGGGAAGACGTGGAGAAAAAAGAAGCAGGGCGTGGCGATGGAGGGAGGGAGTGAGGGAGGGAGGATGATGATGGAGAGATGACGAGAAAGAAACAAGGAGGAGGAAGAGGAGGAAGAGGAGAGGAGAAAAAAGGACAGCGTTGGAAACGAGCCGTTTGGAGATGGTTCAGGGAAAACGTGGAGACAAGAGGACAGAAATGGAAGAATATCCATGGGACAGGGAGAGTTATTACAATCCAAACACGAACCGCACACTTAAAATGTTATTTTGCGCTACGCTTTACCATGGATGCAGCATGAATGGACAGGCAGCCCTGAAGACTAGAGTGCACAATGACAAACTCTCACACGCAAACACACACACACACGACATGTCTTTCTGCATTCCAGTTGCATAACCAGCTTGCACACGGGTCAAACCAAAGGCATCAGCAGCACAGACAGGACACTTAGACAGCCACATTCTGGTCGCCCCAAATAACAAAGCAAATAGAAGTAATATGCTCACAGAAACAGAAACAGTATTCATTATCGGAGAACAAACACTGGTGGACAAATGATGAAGGGGTGTGTGTGTGTGTGTGTGTGTGTGTGTGTGTATGTGTGTGTGTTTGTGTGTGCGTGTTTGTGTGTGCGTGTGTGTTGGGCGAAAGAGAGAGAGAGAGAGAGAGAGAGAGAGAGAGAGAGAGAGAGAGAGAGAGAGAGAGAGAGAGAGAGAGAGAGAGAGAGAGAAAGAGACACAGACAAACGATGGATTGATGGACGAGAAGTGACCCCAGGATGGAAAGGGAGAATACCAGCGTACATGTGAGGCATGTAAAAGAAGACACATCATGACCTTTAATGTCAGAGGGAAAAAAATCACACACAAAGTCTTTTATGCAAGCAAATATTGTCATCCCTTCAATATTGCTTATCCATACTCTGCATTGCTAATCACAGTCAATCTACAGTCACGTTGCCACGCGACAATACTAACAGCGTGTTTACATACACAAGAAGACATGCAACTATGAGATTCCAGCTCTATTCACGTTAATTCTACCGTTTGGCCACTGGGGGGCGCTACAGATCAAACTTAATTAAGCATACTTCAACTCATTCTGCTGACACACATGCACGATCAACATGGAACCGCACGGGTGAAATAAACACACGCAAACGCACACGCACGCACAAAGGAACACATGTAGATGGAGGAGGAAGCTCCACACACAGACACACACACACACACACACACACACACAAAGACACACACACACACTAAACAGTAAATGACAAAAAGCGATAAGGGATGGCGGGTTGCCATGGGGACCTACTGGGGTGGGTCTGTGGGGTCGGCGAGGGCAGGGGAGGGGGCGTACCTCGTCGGCCTCAGCGGAGCGCCGCGTGGACCAGACAAACTCCATGACGGCCACGAACACGGCAATGATCAGACCGCAGATCAGAACCACAAAGATACCACCTATGTTCTCCATGCCCAGACCTGGAGAGGAGAGGGGAGACTGAGGTCAGTACCCACACACACACACACACACACACACGCACGCACATGCACACACACACACACACACACACACACACACACACACACACACACACACGCACGCACGCACGTAAGCACGCACACGCACACACACACACACACACACACACACACACACACACACACACACACACACACAGAGTTACACACACACACACACACACACACACACGAACACACAGAGTTACACACACTCAAATACACACTCTGTCTCATACACACAACAACACAGTAGGATTTAGATTCAAACGGATCAAAACGGGCAAATAGCCACCATTAAACATTGTAGAGGGCAGCAGGAAAGACACTCGGGGCGTTGAGTTTTGTTTTGTACCTCTTAGAAGGACATTACACCCCACATTAGCCATTAGTCAACACACAGACAGAGAAATTACAGGAGAGGAGGAACGCTGTTAGTCTGGACATAAAAACAAATTACATTTGAGGACAGAGAGAATGAGACAGAGAGGGAGAAAGAGAGAGCGAGGGGGGGGGAGTGAGGGAGAGAAATAAAAAGGAGAGAACGAGAGAGAGACAAAGAGAGAGAGAAAGAGAAAGAGAAAGAGAAAGACTGAAAAGGAGGAGCAAGGCAGAGAGAGAGAAGAAAGAGAGAGAGAGAGAGAGAGAGAGAGAGAGAGAGAGAGAAATAAGGAGACAGTGAGAGAGAGAGAGAGAGAGAGAGAGAGAAAGCAGCACTGACCCTTTGCCCGGTGGTCCTCCTCCTTGGGGCACTGGCCCCCCTCCCACCACCTCCTCTTCAGGATCTCCAGACGGTTGTTCTCATGCAGCTGGAGGATGGCCAGGGTCAGCTCATCACGAAACGGAGAGCCTGGGGAACGACAGGAGAGAGGGATGAGAGAGGGGCTGACAGAGGAACTACAGGAGAGAGGGAAAAGAGAGGGATGAGAGGAGGATGAGACGGGAGCGGCAGATGAACGCGTAGATAGAGGAATGAGAGGGGGATGAGAGGAGGATGAGGCAAAAGAGAGGAATGAGATAGGGGCTCGTTCAATGGGAGAGAGGAATGAGAGAGGGATGAGAGGAGGATGAGACTGGGGATAGAGGGCTGTAGGGCGCACAGAGGGCAAGAGACCACAGCAGATAGACAGAGGGAAAAGGAGAAATAGAGGAGAAGAAAAGAGAAGATAATGAGAGAGTGGGTGAAAAGGATGGAGATAAAGGATTATGGAGTGGTGGTCGTCGTAGCAACGATGAGATAAGAGATGACGTCATCAGGAAGGAGAACGAGGAAAAAACAGATTAGAGGGAGATTAAGATGTGGACGAAATCCAGGAACGTTTTCCTATCGGAGGAACCCCCCCCACATAGAGTGAGTGAGTGAGTGAGTGAATAAGTGAGAAAGACAGAAACCTCACCCACATAGAGTGAGTGAGTGAGTGAGTGAGTGAGTGAGTGAATAAGTGAGTGAGTGAGTGAGTGAGTGAATGAATGAATAAGTGAGAAAGACAGAACCCCCCCACATAGAGTGAGTGAGTGAGTGAGTGAATAAATCAGTGAGTGAGTGAGTGAGTGAGTGAGTGAATGAATGAATAAGTGAGTGAGTGAGTGAGCGAGTGAGTGAATGAATAAGTGAGTGAGTGAGTGAGTGAGTGAGTGAGTGAATGAATGAA
>JAPMUY010008237.1:17500-27500 GCA_026901105.3 Galaxias olidus
ACACGCACACATATCCACACACACACCACACACACACACACACACACACACACAACACACACACAGACACACAAACAAACACACCACACACACACAACACACACACAGACACACAAACAAACACACCACACGGACACACACACACACACCACACGGACACACACACACACACACACACACTTTTCCACTTCCAGGCGGCGCCGTGACAGAGAGCGGGTCGTACCATGAAGAAGGTCATGGTGCTCCCCCCGTGGATGGTGCCGTAGCCGATGTTGGTCTGGTCTGCCAGGTCGTCCGGGGACTCGATGGGGACCTCCATCCTCTGCACGGTCAGGAAGGCCGCCAGGTTCGCCGTGTAGGACGAGATGATGATCAGCGTGAACGCCCACCTGCAGCGAGGAGAGGGGAAAAAGAAATTAAAGTTAAGAATAATTATAATAATAATAATAATTCATTTTATTTTGTTTTTAGCGCTTTTCTAGATACTCAAAGCGCTTTACACAAATTGGTCGCCAATTAATAACACAGAACGAACAACAAATGGACTGACAACTATCAAACACAACACTCAGTCTGAGTGATACCACGGCAGCCAATTTGCGCCAGACTTGCTCACCCAACATATTGCGACAGACTTGCTCACACACATAGGACACACACACCGACGCCAGTTGAATTGGCAGTGACTGGTCAGAGCACTGGTAGGAGGATGCGGCATGTGCGGTAATAGTGTTCTACTAGTTAGTATATGATAGCAGTGGTGTAGTAGTGTAGTAGTAGTTGTAGTGGTGTAGATGAAATGTGTGGAGGAGGAGAGAACGCACAGCTAGGTAATAAACCTATGTTAGGAGCAGTGCATGAGTTGTCAGAACAGTGCAGGTCACATTCAATCCCCATGGAGATCGTTGCTCAAATCAATTGTTACAATCCAAAAATTTGACGAAGTGTGAAACTTCCAGATAGATTCACTCATTGATTTGTGTGCAATAAATGCAACCGGGGGTTGCAGGGTTTGGATATTTGAGAGAAAATCAGCGAAACAGAGATAAAATATGATGTTTTACCGCACACAACCCTGGACACAACTTCCACACACATCTAACATCAGCGCCCAAACTCAACAAACTCAAACTGTCCAAAATACATTAATACATAAACTCTCCAATAACTTTTTCATGACTAAAACTTTCAGTACTATAAAACTTTATTTGTTGAGATATACACCTAAACTAACTCTAAAGGTCTATTTATTTTTGATGAACTACTGTCATATCTGACTGGGCAATACTGTAATAAACCTACTAGACCATTGTAAATGATCTCAAAAACTGGAATATGTCGAACAGCACTGTATGTCATGAAGCAGGTATTAGTAGAATGCCTCCTCTCCTCTCTCTCTCTCTCTCTCTCTCTCTCTCTCTCTCTCTCTCTCTCTCTCTCTCTCTCTCTATCTCTCTCTCTCTCTCTCTCTCTCTCTCTCTCTCTCTCTCTCTCTCTCTCTCTCTCTCTCTCTCTCTCTCTCTCTCTCTCTCTCTCTCTCTCTCACACACACACACACACACACACACACACACACACACACACACACACACACACACACACACACACACACACACACACACACACACACACACACACACACACACACACACACACACAGAGCACGCACACACACACACACACACACACACACACCCTTGACTCACCAGACCCCACTGACGCAGCGCGTAGACAGGGCGCGGGGCATGATCTCTGAGCCCTGCTGCATGAAACCGCCCACTGGAAACCACAGGCTGTTCCCCAGCGTGTACTGGTTCACCAGCAGGTCCCCGGGCTCCCTCGAACACGGGTGGGGGTTGTACCACTCGTAGGGACTCAACCTGGTACAGGAGGAGAGGAGAGGAGAGGAGAGGAGAGGAAAGGAGTGGAGAGGAGAGGAGAGAGGGGAGAAGAGAGGGGGAGAGAAGAGAAGATAAGAGAAGAGAGGAAAGGAGAGGAGAAGAGGGGAGAGGAGAGGAGAAACAAAATAGAGAGGAGGGGAAAAAGACAGGAGTGGTCAGTCATAAATAATTGAATGTCTGCCTGCTGTGCAGCCCGGAGCGTTAAAAAATACAGCAGGGCCAGCATTATGTGTCTAATGACTCTGACCTGCAGCGCACCGTGCTGCAGCTAGTGTGTCTGTGACCTATAACCAAACCAGCACACCACATACAGAGCAGAATCCCAGGGGGGTTGATAAGGGGATTGCAGTGTTTATGAAATGTGTGCACCTCGCAGCTAGGAAGAGCACGCAGCTAACGGCCAGGTAGGCCAACAGCATGAACATCCACACCGCCGGAGAGAAAGGGTCCAGGAAGGAGAAGTAGCCCGGCTTCCTCCCCTGGTGGAGAGAGAGAGAGAGAGAGAGAGAGAGAGAGAGAGAGAGAGAGAGAGAGAGAGAGAGAGAGAAAGAAAGAAAGAAAGAAAGAAAGAAAGAAAGAAAGAAAGAAAGAATGAGAGAGAGGGAGAGCGAGAGGGAGAGAGAGAGAAAAAGAGAGAGAGATAAACACAGAGGGAAAAGAGGAGAGGCATGTGGCCGACACAGCACGTCCAGTCCACAAGAGGGCAGTGTTCCCTGCTGCGCTAGATCTACTGCATTACTGTAATACTACACATTCTATCACTGGTGCTCAGAGGATCACATGGGAGTGTGTGTAAGTGTGTAAGTGTGTAAGTGTGTAAGTGCGTAAGTGTGTAAGTGTTAGTGTGCGTAAGTGTGTAAGTGTTAGTGTGTGTAAGTGTGTAAGTGTCTAAGTGTGTGTAAGTGTAAGTGTGTAAGTGTGTAAGTGTAAGTGTGTAAGTGTGGAAGTGTTAGTGTAGGTGTGTAAGTGTGTAAGTGTGTAAGTGTGTAAGTGTTAGTGTAAGTGTGTAAGTGTGTAAGTGTTAGTGTAGGTGTGTAAGTGGAAGTGTGTTTAAGTGTGTAAGTGTGGAAGTGGTTAAGTGTGTAAGTGTGTAAGTGTGTAAGTGGAAGTGGAAGTGTGTAAGTGTGTAAGTGTTAGTGTAAGTGTGTAAGTGTGTAAGTGTGTAAGTGGTTAAGTGTGCAAGTGTGTAAGTGTGTAAGTGGAAGTGGAAGTGTGTAAGTGTGTAAGTGTTAGTGTAAGTGTGTAAGTGTGTAAGTGTGTAAGTGGTTAAGTGTGCAAGTGTGCAAGTGTGTAAGTGTGTAAGTGTGTAAGTGTAAGTGGAAGTGGAAGTGGAAGTGGAAGTGTGTAAGTGGAAGTGGAAGTGGAAGTGTTTAAGTGTGGAAGTGTCAGTGTAAGTGTGTAAGTGTGGAAGTGTGGAAGTGTTTGTCCGCTGCCCCTCATATCAGGGTGCTGCCACAAAAACACAAACACAATGTATCACTGTAGCGGCTACACTATAAGTGGATCGTATAGATTCCTATTGTACTGCATAAGGAAGTGGGTGGTTTACCAGGTGAACTCTGTAGAGGATGCTGATCCCTAAGGTCATGAAGGGCTTGGAGAAGTCGATGACCTTTTCCCTCTCGGAAGTGATGGTGAAACCGGCCACAGCCAAGTCGGCCTTCTGCCAGGGTAAGAAGAGAGAGAAAGAGAGGGGGAAGAAAATGAACAAAGGGAAGAAGAAGAAGAGAGGAAAAAAAGGTATTTTCCTGAACACTTGTCATGGTCAAACGAGGAGAAGAAGAGCGAGAAAGAGACAATTAAGAGGAATTAAAAATAAGAAAGAAGAGAAAAACACTTTCCAATGCCTTGGTCAAATGAGGGTCGGGTATTCCACCTACCCCCTCCCCCCTCTCTCTCTCCTCCATTAGCTAATTGGGGGACATGGGATATTAACTGCAGAGGAGTGATCAGGTGGGAGGGCAGGGAGTGAGCGGGGAGCAGGGGAGCTCTGGGCCCCACACAGGGACCGTGGGGTTGCTAATTGAAGAATAGCACATGGTAATTAACTAAAGAGGATCTCTCATTACCCTGCTTTAACGAGTCTGCCCGTATTTCTGTCAGACACTGTGGGCCCTTAGCCAGAGGGGAGGACAGGGAGAGAAGGAGGGGAGAGAAGGAGGGGAAAGAGGAGGATCTGGAGGGCAGTCAGAATGGATGGTTCAGTCTTTTTTCGGTGGGCTGATTCTAGCTGTGAACTCACCTACAACACTCCGATTGGGGAGTTGTCAAGTGAAGTTTTGTCCTAGTTAAACGTTTGGTGTGTGAGTGTGAGTGTGTGTGTGTGTGTGTGTGTGTGTGTGTGTGTGTGTGTGTGTGCACGTGTCTGACTGTGTGTGTCTTCCTCCAGCTTATTAATGTGTGTTAGATTTAAATAAGTATGAATTTGCGTGTGTGTGTGTGTGTATGTGTGTGTGTGTGTGTGTGTGTCTGTCGGTCTGTTTTTTTTGGGTGTGTATTATTATTTGTTTCTGTGTCAGTTTTAGTGGGTGAGTGTGTGAGTTTCTGTGTTTCTGTCTGCCTGCCTGCCTGCCTGCCTGCCTGCCTGCCTGCCTGCCTGCCTGCCTGCCTGCCTGCCTGCCTGCCTGCCTGCCTGCCTGCCTGTCTGTCTGTCTGTCTGTCTGTCTGTCTGTCTGTCAGTCTGTCTGTCAGTCTGTCTGTCTGTCTGTCTGTCTGTGCGCCAACCTATAAATGTGTGTTAGTCATAGGTATATATTATTTTATATATATGTAATGTTTCTGTGTTTGTGTATGTGTCTGTGTGTGAATGTGTGTCTCTCTGTGTGTGTGTCTCTCTGTGTGTGTGTGTGTGTGTGTGTGTGTGTGTGTGTGTGTGTGTTGTGTGCTTGTGTGTGTGTGTGTGTGTGTGTGTCTCTATGTGTGTGTGTGTGTGTGTGTGTGTGTGTGTGTTTGTGTCTGCGTGTGTGTGTGTGTGTGTGTGTGTCTATGTGTGTCTGTGTCTATGTGTATGTGTGTGTGTGTGTGTGTGTGTGTGTGTCTCTATGTGTGTGCGTGTGTGTGTGTGTGTGTGTGTATGCGCGTCTCTGTTTTGCTGCGTGTGTGTCTGTGTGTGTGTGTCGCTATGTGTGTGTGTGTGTGTGTGTGTGTGTGTGTGTGTGTGTGTGTGTGTGTGTCCTGTGTGTGTGTGTGTGCTCCGTACAGTCCATCGTCCACCAGCTTGATTCGGAAGGAGAACTTGAGGACGTGTGCATGTCCACGTGTGTGTGTGGTCGTTCCCCTGCAGTGTGTGTTGTGTTACGCATCACATGTGTGTGTGTGTGTGTGTGTGTCCAGGACACACACATACTATCAATCCAGGACACACACACACTGTCAATCCAGGACACACACACCATCGGTCCAGGACACACACACACTATCAATCCAGGACACACACACCATCAGTCCAGGACACATACACACCATCAGTCCAGGACACACACATACCATCAGTCCAGGACACACACACACTATCAATCCAGGACACACACACCATCAGTCCAGGACACACACACACTATCAATCCAGGACACACACACCATCACTCCAGGACACACACACCCTATCAATCCAGGACACACACACCATCAGTCCAGGACACACACACACCATCAATCCAGGACACACACACCATCAGTCCAGGACACACATACACCATCAATCCAGGACACACACCATCAGTCCAGGACACACATACATCATCAGTCCAGGACATACACACCATCAGTCCAGGACACACACACACCATCAGTCCAGGACACACACACCATCATTCCAGGACACACACACACTATCAATCCAGGACACACACACCATCAGTCCAGGACACACACACACACACCATCAGTCCAGGACACACACACCATCATTCCAGGACACACACACACTATCAATCCAGGACACACACACCATCAGTCCAGGACACACACACACACCATCAGTCCAGGACACACACACACACACACCATCAGTCCAGGACACACACACACACCATCAGTCCAGGACACACACACCATCAGTCTGATCACTCTGGAGGCCGCTGGATCACTGTACTGCATGTATGATAATTCCGTGATGGAGGAACTGTACACGTGAAGCAGATCCTCTATCATGTGTAAGATAAATAAAAGTTGTTGTTGTGGATGATGACTGTAAGCAGCTATCAGTCGAGTGCTGGTCATTGACTGAGCAACAGTACAGTGTCCTGTTTAACTTGTAAAATTTCATGATTATCACATGTGTGTTAATTACTATTATTATTACAGTTGTCATGATTAACTATTTGATGTTTGTCATATACTAACATATATGGTTATTATTATTATCCAAGATGTTTCTGTTTTTGTCCAATGCTTGGACAATAACTACAATACAGTATTTAATGTCAATAAAGCTTTTTGAAATTGAAAATGTAAAAACTGACTGATGACATGCAAACATGACGGCATTGAGAGCATAGAGGTTCAGATACCGTACCAGGATGGTAGTGACGATGAGGGTCTTGTTGGCCAGCGTCTCCGAGACGTTGATGTCCAGGCTGGTGGAGTTCATAGCCAGGGTGTTGTTGGAGTACCAGATCCCAATCTGAGCGAGACGGAGAATTTATGTCATTGCAAAAATACTCTTATTGTGAAGTATCGTCTGAAGTACCATATCCCAATCTGAGTGAGACAGAGAACTAATCTCATTGGAAAAAGTACTTATTGTGAAGTACCATCTGGAGTACCATATCCCAATCTGAGTGAGACAGAGAACTAATGTCATTGCAAAAAGACTCTTATTATGAAGTAGCGTCGGGAGTACCAGATCCCAATCTGAGTGGGACAGAGAACTAACGTCATTGCAAAAAGACTCTTATTGTGAAGGATCGTTTTGAGTACCAGATCCCAATCTGAGTGAGACAGAGAACTCATGTCATTGCAAAAAGACTCTTATTGTGAAGTACCATCTGGAGTACCAGATCTCAATCTGAGCGAGACGGAGAACTAATGTCATTGCAAAAAGACTCTTATTATGAAGTAGCGTCGGGAGTACCAGATCCCAATCTGAGTGGGACAGAGAACTAACGTCATTGCAAAAAGACTCTTATTGTGAAGTATCGTCTGGAGTACCAGATCCCAATCTGAGTGAGACAGAGAACTAATGTCATTGCAAAAAGACTTTTATTGTGAAGTATCGTCTGGAGTACCAGACCCCAATCTGAGTGAGACAGAGAACTAATGTCATTGCAAAAAGACTTTTATTGTGAAGTATCGTCTGGAGTACCAGACCCCAATCTGAGTGAGACAGAGAACTAATGTCATTGCAAAAAGACTCTTATTGTGAAGGATCGTTTTGAGTACCAGATCCCAATCTGAGTGAGACAGAGAACTAATGTCATTGCAAAAATACTTTTATTGTGAAGTATCGTCTGGAGTACCAGACCCCAATCTGAGTGAGACAGAGAACTAATGTCATTGCCCAAAAAGACTCTGTTTGTGAAGTTTCGCCTGTCAGAACGCATGGCTTTGCAGCCAATTCATTAGCTGTTGGTAATATCAATAATGCAATTTCTTGAAGTGCCTTACTTATCATTTACCCAGTGCTTTCCGGCTACTTGCACAAACACTTTTATTATTCACAAACCATTTATTCTAACTGACTGAGAAGAAAAACAAAAACCATTTGTGAGGTGCAGTTAGTAAATAGAGGGACTATTTACTGACACACATAAACTGCCATAGCAATTATTTTACCTACCTGACTTGTAGTTTTTACCTTATCTTTTTGTAGGCACTATTTTTTTTAAGTCGCTTTGGATAAAAGCGTCTGCTAAATGAATGTAATGTAATGTCATTGTAAACTATCCAATAAATGTCATAGATATCCCTGGTGCTGATATGTTTGATTGGCTGATTGTGTTAATCTGTTTTCGTACACCTAGTATTTCTATTGGTCAATTTACTTACTTGTATATTCAAGTCCTGCCTTGAATTATTTTCTTTTCACGTTAATCGCTGTATGCTGCGTGTGTTTTGTGCTTGTAGTTGTTCTTGTGTGGAGCTTTCAGCTACAGTTCAGCCAGATAACTCTGAAGTCCGTGCGCTGCTGCCTTAAGTGTCATACAGCACGTGCAACACACGCTAATCACTGACACACCAGTTCACAATCAAATATCAGCTCATTGAGGGAGGAGGTATTTATATGACCTGATGTCAAAGCTAGGTTCTTTGCCTGTTGGATGAGGTGATAGGAAATGCTCCCATTTCCACCCAACATCCACCTCGGGTCTGCTGATATGTTCTGCTAATGTGGATTGAAGTGGTCCCAAAGGGGATTGATGTACAGCATGTGTGCTTCCTGCTTTGGAATGGTGTACAGCAGGGAGCTTCAGTATGTAGCACGCCCAACCATGCTAAAACTGACGCGTATTAATAACATTCAGTTAATGATTTAAGACGGATGAGTTTGTCTGACTGAATTAACGTAGTGAACTTTAACCCTCAGAACCCCAAACCCGGCGACGGGATAAAAAATGCATGTTGTCTTTAAAAAATCGGCTAAATTACAACATTTATCATACCCATGATTGTACTGTTTCCATAGAGGTGCAGGACTTGCATGTGCAGTGGATAATAAGCCCACAGTCAGTAAAGATGTGGCTTTGGGTTCAGAGGGTTAGTAATCAAGTTCAGTTTCCTCAAGTCAATGTTCTTACGGTTATATTTTTCAGGATCTGTGTCTTTCCTTCCTTGCTAGGTAGAGACAAAAGCCCAGCGGCCCCCTGTCAATCAATCCTATATTTCCCTCTCTCGTCCGTTTTACCAAAGAAACGCGGCGAGTATCTTTCTGCTGAGTGTGTGGAAAGCTTTAAAGGGATAGTTCACCCTTAAACCATACATGTTGTTGTTTAGGCTGAATTCAGTACGTAAGTAAGTAAGTATATTGAACAAGTTTGGTTCAAAGGATTAATGTGATTGAAATTCACATATTTTTCCGACCACCGGCATTTAAATGGTTAATTCATTGTGCACCACAATGCCCATAGATATCTGCGCGAATCAAACTTAGAACCAGCAAACGCTCTCTCCTTGGCTGGAAAAGGTGGTAGTTAAAAAAAAAATCAGGAGCCCTGATGACACAATAGTCATTTTCTCAACTTCTTTGACATTCTGTCATTTGATTGCGAAATGCAAAAATACGATACAATGTTTAAAATACACAAAACACTTCAAAAATATCGAAAAATGGGTGAACAATCTCTTTAACAATAATATTAATCATACAAAGCATTATTATTCCAAGTTGCTAAGTGCGAGCCGCAGACTGAACAATGGCTGCCTGCTGTGGAGAAATAGTACAGTACATTTCTCAACAGGGCAGCTCCACTGTAATGACTCCACAGGCACAATCACAGCCTACCCTGCCCCATGACATTTCAGAGTGCTATATTTCTTAGAGGGGCCCCCCATTTCCTCTCGTCACGAGAGGAGAGGTCGCCACCTGTTCCGAATGTTAACGTGCGCCGTTTGTCACCGAAGCCTTCCTTAGAGGTTTTTAAAAAGACTTGACAGGATTACTGTTATCAGGGAGTATTCAGTGCTTCGCAGGGATGGCGGGGCAGCCTGTTAGAGGGAGCTCACACAGAGGGGGCTGGCACAGTTGGTTAGGATAGTTTCATGCTGCCATTGTCCACCTCGCCTCCGTTGACATGAGGTGTGCTTGTTGACTTTGCCCCCTTGATGGTTCCCTTTTCTGCTAAGCCCTCGAGGAGGCTCCCCGCCAATTCCCTCTCCATTCTGCACTTGTCATCATTCCTTTTTAATCGCGCACCTCTACATTTTCCCTCCATCACAAGCCGTTTTCTCTTTTTGAACTCTGTTGAAAAAAGTGGATGTAACTGAAAACTATTGTTATTTCGTCAACTGACGAAAAAAAAAACTGTATTAATACTGTATTCGCAAACTAGCACTTATCCAAGACTAAAACTAAATTAAACCAAATCTGATATCAATCAGTGCATGTTTTTTTAATTGATTCATATACAGTATATATGTAATAATATACATATTATTTGCACA
>JAPMUY010008237.1:40000-47500 GCA_026901105.3 Galaxias olidus
AATGGTCTTGACAAGCACCCAACATGCACTTTATTTTCTACAACCGAGCCTGTGACTGGAAACTTGAGTCGGAGAAAAATAAAAACTGCAACATGACAAGTGTTGGTAAATTGCTAGCATAACTGCTGGGTCGTAACCGATGCAAACAGGGTTGTGAAGTATAGGGCCCTGTGTTGTGTTGTGAAGTATAGGACATTGTGTTGTGAAGTATAGGGCTCTGTGTTGTGTTGTGAAGTATAGGACATTGTGTTGTGTTGTGAAGTATAGGGCTCTGTGTTGTGAAGTATAGGGCTCTGTGTTGTGTTGTGTTGTGTTGTGAAGTATAGGGCCCTGTGTTGTGTTTTGAAGTATAGGGCCCTGTGTTGTGTTGTGAAGTATAGGACATTGTGTTGTGTTGTGAAGTATAGGGCAGTGTGTTGTGTTGTGTTGTGTTGTGAAGTATAGGGCAGTGTGTTGTGTTGTGTTGTGTTGTGAAGTATAGGACATTGTGTTGTGAAGTATAGGGCATTGTGTTGTGTTGTGTTGTGAAGTATAGGGCAGTGTGTTGTGTTGTGTTGTGTTGTAAAGTATAAGCCATTGTGTTGTGTTAGCGTCAATGGCTGTTTCGAGGTCGCTAAACCACGCTGTTTTCTGCTGAGTAGCTCGTGGGAGTCGTGTTCAGTCGCATGCTGAAATCATCGATCCGCTCCTGTTCTTTGATCAATCCCCCCTGATAGACAAACATGCTCTCCTGCTACTCCCAATTAGACACAACAACGGCTCCATAATCCGTGGGGTGTCACTGCCCAGCCTCCGGGGCTGGCAGGTAATGGATCTCCTGGCTTGGAAACAGGTGGAAAAGGGGCTGCGCTGCCATTTACATATTCACATGAAACAGACAGTGCTCTCTCTGTCCTCTCCCTCACATCTGCTCTGATGTGAAAACAATGGACGTCAGACGGTTGTGTGTAGGGGCGCTGGAACGCTGTGACCAGCCGTGCATGGCTGCTACACCCACCAGGGGAAAAGAAACACACGATGCTTGATGGAGCAATTGAGATGCCCCTATCTCTGTCTAGGCCTGACAGCACTTCACCCATCATTCTGTCTTTATTCACTGGCCTGTGCAGCAGCAGACTGTGTGAGAGTCCGTGTATGTGTGTGTGTGTGTGTGTGTGTGTGTGTGTGTGTGTGTGTGTGTGTGTGTGTGTGTGTGTGTGTGTGTGTGTGTGTGTGTGTGTGTGTGTGTGTGTGTGTGTGTGTCTTTGTTGTGTTTGTGTGTGTGTGTGTGTGTGTGCGTGTGTGTGTGTGTGTGTGTGTGTGTGTGTGTGTCTTTGTTGTGTGTGTGTGTGTGTGTGTGTGTGTGTGTGTGTGTGTGTGTGTGTGTGTGTGTGTGTGTGTGTGTGTGTGTGTGTGTGTGTGTGTGTGTGTGTGTGTGTGTGTGTGTGTGTTTGTGTGTGTGTGTGTGTGTGTGTGTGTGTGTGTGTGTGTGTGTGTGTGTGTGTGTGTGTGTGTGTGTGTGTGTGTGTGTGTGTGTGTGTGTGTGTGTGTGTGTGTGTGTGTGTGTGTGTGTGTGTTTGTGTGTTTGTTTGTGTGCATATGCGTGCTAGCCGTAAGAAGTGCTATGATCCAGAGACCAACACCCCTGCTAGCATGCAAGCCTGTCAGAGTCTCCTGCCCATTGGTCAAGGACAGACAAGCACACACACACACACACACACACACACACACACACACACACACACACACACACACACACACACACACACACACACACACACACACACACACACACACACACACACACACACACACACACACACACACACACACACACACACACACACACACACACACACACACACACACACACACACACACACACACAAACACTCTCTCTCTCTCTCTCTCTTTCACACACACACACACACACACACACACACACACACACACACACACACACACACACACACACACACACACACACACACACACACCAAGCTAAATATACTCACACACACAGATTTGCCAGTAACCAGTTGCCGGGTCTGTGACCTGTTACTGTGCCACTGTCTGTGTGTGTCCTTGGTGGGGTTGTGTTTACACTCTAGCCCCCTTTCATCTGAGTCTCGTCCAGTCAGCGACCTCAGCCTCACTCAAGCTGAGGCCTCATTCTGTGAACTGAAGTGACATCAACAGCGGCTCCACGCTGCACCTGCATTTTCCTCGGAGGAACCCAGACCAGACCAGTTCAGTTTGGTTCAGTTTGGTTCAGTCCTGTTAGGATAGTTACACTATGATATGGTGTTAGGATAGTTACACTATGATAACAACAGACCATGGCAACCAGCTCGTGATTGATTGTGACAGTTCAACTCAGTGACGCCATTGGCAACAAAACACATGCGCTACAACGTTAGACAGACATGTTTTCTTTGAACTGAACAGGAATCTATGGCTCAATCGTATCTTAGACTAAGGGCTTTAGTCTGAATCAAAGCCCAAAGCTGGGTCCGGCCCATTCTCCTGGGTTTCTCGGAACCACGTTATCCCCACAGAGCTGCAGAACCACGTTCTCCCCACAGAGCTGCAGAACCACGTTCTCCCCACAGAGCTGCAGAACCACATTATCCCCACAGAGCTGCAGAAACACCTTATCCCCACAGAGCTACAGAACCACATTATCCCCACAGAGCTGCAGAACCACATTATCCCCACAGAGCTGCAGAACCACCTTCTCCCCACAGAGCTGCAGAACCACATTATCCCCACAGAGATGCAGAACCACATTATCCCCACAGAGCTGCAGAACCACATCATCCCCACAGAGCTGCAGAACCACGTTCTCCCCACAGAGCTGCAGAGCCACATTATCCCCACAGAACTACAGAACCATGTTCTCCTTACAGAACTACAGAAACACGTTCCTCTCACAGAGCTACAGAACCACCTTCTCGTCACAGAACTACAGAACCATGTTCTTCTCACAGAACTACAGAACCATGATCCAATGTTTCTCAGAACCACGTTCTCGTCACAGAACTACAGAACCACGTTATCCTCACAGGACTACAGAACCACGTTCTGCTCACAGAACTACAGAACCACTTTATCCCCACAAAAAACTACATAGCCCAGGCTCAGTGTGTCTCTGGGTGGATGGTGTATCCGGCCCGCTAACTCACTGGTGTCCGTGGTGTCGTACTGGGAGTCCTTGAGCAGCTCGTAGATGTCCACCTCCACGCGGGCACGCGACGGGCCCTCCATCACACTGTTGATGCTCTCCCTGGCCAGGGCCAAGGCCAGCCGCTCACCACGACCACACACCGACTGGTCGTCCAGGATGGCCGCTAGAAGGGACGAGAGAGAGGGGGGTAGGGGGGGGGGGGAGGAAGAGGGGGAGAGGAGTAGGGGGAGGGGGAGGAGGATGAGGAGGAGGAGGAGGGGGGGAGGATAAGGGGGAGAGTAGGAGGGGGAGAAAGAGGGAGGTGGAGGAGGATGGGAGATGGGGACGAGGGAGATGAGGATGGGGGAGGAGAGAGAGGAGGGAGAGAGGAGGAGGGTTAGAAGACAGAGGAGGGAGAGAAAGAGGAGGAAAATGAGGAAAGAAGAAGGGCAGTGGGTGTACGGGGATCAGAAAGAAAAGAAAAGAGGGGGAAAGGTGAGACAGAACAAAAAGGAGAGGATCAAAGGAGAGGAGAGGAGAGAGGGAGCGGTTATGTATATATGTGTCACAAACACAGCGGGAGAGAGAGAGAGAAGAGAAAAACATCATTTTGTTTTTCAGTCTGAAAGCACCCGGTAAGTCACCACAGAGTATGGGTCAGGGGCCCGAGGGGGGGGAGGGGGGAATTAAAAAAAGGGGGGGGAGGGGGGAATTAAAGACCAGGGGGGGACAGGGGGGATGGGGTTCAAAAGGGCAGACAGGCATGGAAGCAGGGGGGGGGATGGGGTGGCAGGGGGGATGGGGGAGGACAGGGGGGATGGGGTGGAGGGGGGGATGGGGGGAATGGGGGGATGGGGGAGGGACAGGGGGGATGGGGGGCAGGGGGGGATGGGGGGGACAGGGGGGATGGGGGAGGACAGGGGGATGGGGTGGCAGGGGGGGATGGGGGAGAACAGGGGGATGGGGGGACATGGGGGGGATGGGGGAGGACAGGGGGATGGGGGAGGACAGGGGGGATGGGGTGGCAGGGGGGGATGGGGGGACATGGGGGGGATGGGGGAGAACAGGGGGGGGGATGGGGGAGGAAAGGGGGGATGGGGGGGGGAAGGGGGACATGGGGGGGATGGGGAGAGAACAGGGGAGGATGGGGGGGATGGGGGGGACAGGGGGAGGGGGGGATGGGGGGGACTGGGGGAGGACAGGGGGGGATGGCCATGGGGGAGGACAGGGGGGATGGGGGAGGACAGGGGGATGGGGGAGACAGGCCTCCGAGGGGAGGGGGGGTGGCCATGGGGGATGGGGGAGGACGGGGGGATGGGGGAGGACGGGGGGATGGGGGAGGACGGGGGGGATGGGGGGAGCCATGGGGGTCACTCACCCATGCGTACGGAGGACAGCAGCGGGGCTTGGCCGAGGCAGCGTGGCGCCATGGCTGCTAGCAGGAAGAAGGAGAAGTGTATCGACAGCAGCAGCGCTGGCAGAGCCGGCATCTTCTACTGCTCCTCATGGGGAACGGTCTGCTGGCTGCCTGTACCGCCACCTGCAGGACAGGAGGAGACATTACACTCACGATAGCATGGGGGGGGGGGGGGGGGCATCAGGTGTTGGGTTTGTGATGCATGAAAACAAGAACAACACGTTCAGGATTTCACGTTTATATTCTTGCTTGTGTTTCTCTCTGTCGCACCTCCTTACACGTATATTCCAACCCAAATGTGACATAGTGTGAGGATATAAATATGCTCACACACACACACACACACACTCTCTCTCTCTCTCTCTCTCTCTCTCTCTCTCTCTCTCTCTCTCTCTCTCTCTCTCTCTCTCTCTCTCTCTCTCTCTCTGTCCTTCCCTCTCTCTCTCTATCTCTCTCTCCTTCCCTCTCTCTCTCCTTCCCTCTCTCTCTCCTTCCCTCTCTCTCTGTGTTGCTGTCGTTCTCTCGTCACACACACAGCTCATACAGTCTATCTGAGCCTACGGTATAAAGATGTTGACTGTCACATCAGAGAGACCCTCCAGACACACACACACACACACTCTATCAATAGGAATGTGTGAGAGACACACACACACAAACTCTCTCTCTCTCACACACACACGCTCACTCTATCAATAGGAATGTGTGAGACACACACACACACTCTCTCACACACACACTGACGCACACTCTACCAATTGGAATGTGTGACAGACACACACACACACACACACGCTCTCACACACACACACACACTCTCTCACACACACACACACACTCTCTCTCACACACACACTCTCTCACACACTCTCTCTCTCACACACTCTCACACACATACACACACACTCTCTCACACACACACACACACACACACACACACACACACACACACACACACACACACACACACACACACACATCTGCATAACCCAGTGGTAACTAACCCATTTAAAACTGACAGGGCTGTTCCTCAGAACCCATCTCTGGAGGCTAGTCAAAGATGGCGCCGAGCCCACGAACACAGCACCAGAGAGTTCTCTAGTAGTTAAAGAAACTAGTCACACAGACAGACACACACACACACACACACACACACACACACACACACACACACACACACACACACACACACACACACACAATGCTACACACACACACACACACACACACACACACACACACACACTGGCACACGCAGGATGCTGTTCCACATATCCTGACTCAGAGTGACAACTGTGACGGTTTGACAAGGCAGCAAGGGATACAAGGACGAGTCGAGGACTGGGAGGGAGGGAGGGGGTAGGGCGGGCACCGACAGGATGAAGGGGGAGGAGGAGGAGTCTGCAGACGCAGGGGCGCCAGGTACATGGAGGAGGTTGCAGGAACCCTGGGCAGGAGAAGGAGATGAGGGAGCAGGAGACGAGGGAGCAGGAGACGAGGGAGCAGGAGAAGTGAATGAGTGGACAAGGAAGCAAGGCAGCAGGAGTAGTGAGTGACTGGACCTTTGACCCGGCGGGGGGGGTGGGGGGGGGTATGTGTTTTTTTCAACGTGTCTGTGTTTGATTGGACATTGGAGCAAAGGCGCTCGTGTGACAGTCGGGTTTTTATCGAAGTTGATTTTACAGCCCGATCTTCATCACATCATGGCCCTTCCTCGTTCCGCAGTCATCCTCACCTCCATCTTTCTCCGCCGTTTCTCCGGCACACCTTGTGTTTGTTTTCTCGCTGTTTGCGGATCAGAAGTCTGTTCTCTGACTTCTCACGCCTCTCCTCCTCCTCCCCCTCCTCCTCTTCCTCCTCTCGTCTCTTATTTCATTACCTTCTTTGTCTGAATTTCACTTTATAACGCTTTCTTTTGCGTCGGTGCGTGGGCATGTCTTTGCAAGGGAGAGTGCATGTTTGCGCGTGTGGCTTTGCATGTTCCAGAGGCTGCAATCCGTGCCAAATGCGTGTGTGTGTGTGTGTGTGTGTGTGTGTGTGTGTGTGTGTGTGTGTGTGTGTGTGTGTGTGTGTGTGTGTGTGTGTGTGTGTGTGTGTGTGTGTGTGTGTGTGTGTGTGTGTGTGTGTGCCTGTGCTCGTGTGTTTGACTGGCACTCAGAGTGCTATCTAGACCATCGTGTTCCCATCATCAGCTGCAGGCCTAGATATTCATTCTCTGAACAGGGGTCCTTATGCAATCCATCAATATCCAGTAGACTCTTTTTTGGCAAACCCATTGGTATCCAGTAGACTCTTTTTTGGCAAACCCATTGGTATCCAGCAGAACCTTTTTTGGCAAACCCATTGGTATCCAGCAGAACCTTTTTTGGCAAACCCATTGGTATCCAGCAGAACCTTTTTCGGCAAACCCATTGGTATCCAGCAGAACCTTTTTTGGCAAACCCATTGGTATCCAGCAGAACCTTTTTTGGCAAACCCATTGGTATCCAGCAGAACCTTTTTTGGCAAACCCATTGGTATCCAGCAGAACCTTTTTCGGCAAACCCATTGGTATCCAGCAGAACCTTTTTTGGGAAACCCATTGGTATCTAGCAGAACCTTTTTTGGCAAACCCATTGGTATCCAGCAGAACCTTTTTTGGCAAACCCATTGGTATCCAGCAGAACCTTTTTTGGCAAACCCATTGGTGCTGGTCATAAATTGTCGATGAACGCTCCTCGGTTTGCACACCCCAATACTGACCTCTTTTTCCCCTTTTCTTCTGTTTGTGTGTGTTTATGTGTTTGTGTGTATTTCTGTGTGTGTGTGTGTGTGTGTGTGTGTGTGTGTGTGTGTGTGTGTGTGTGTGTGTGTGTGTGTGTGTGTGTGTGTGTGTGTGTGTGTGTGTGTGTGTGTGTGTGTGTGTGTGTGTGTGTGTGTGTGTGTGTGTGTGTGTGTG
>JAPMUY010008237.1:55000-57500 GCA_026901105.3 Galaxias olidus
AATGACTCAGATGGCATTTGCTCTCTCCCTCTGTTTCATCCATTGTCAGGATGTGCTGCCGTGGCAACAGAGTCGAGGATGGGAGGAGGAGGGAGTGGGAGAGAGGGGGGAGTGTAAGGCAGATGGAGAGAGAGAGAGAGAGAGAGAGAGAGAGAGAGAGAGAGAGAGAGAGAGAGAGAGAGAGAGAGAGACAGAGAGAGAGAGAGAGAGAGAGAGAGAGAGAGAGAGAGAGAGAGACAGAGAGAGAGAGAGACAGAGAGAGAGAGAGAGAGAGAGACAGGGAGAGAGAGACAGGGAGAGAGAGTGATGAAGAAGGTAAATGAGAGCCCAGTGGTCAGATCAGGCGGGGCCTCACTCCTGCACCACAATATGTGTGTGTGTGTGTGTGTGTGTGTGTGTGTGTGTGTGTGTGTGTGTGTGTGTGTGTGTGTGTGCGTGTCTGTCCGTGTGTGTGTGCAGTAAAGAGTTTGAACCACAATATCCCTGTGCTCAAAATACAAACATAGCGAGAGTGTGCGTTGCTCACACTGGGGGGGTGGGTGGGGGTTGTGTGTGGTTGTGTGTGTGTGGTTGTGTGTGTGTGGGTGTCTCCATCTGACATGAGGGTGTGTGTGTGTCTACAATTCAAAACGTTGTGTAATTCTGTCACCCACGACCAGATCTAAAATTGGTCATCTCATCTGGAGCCATCACACTATTCAACATGGTGGAGGGTGACGGGGAGGAGGGAGGGAACGCACAACTAGATCTCATCTCGAGCCATCACAATATTCAACACGGTGAAGGGTGACTGGGAGGATGGAGGGAACTGAGGAGGGAAGTACAAATGGAAAGCAGGAAAGAAAAAAAAAACGTTTTGAGCTGCCCGCTTGCATGTTAGGGGCATGATTTGTGTGTTCGTCTGTGTTAATTCACATTGCAGTCGGCAGCAGGTTTGTGTTTGTGTGTTTTTATTTTGCTCCCCTTAGGCAGTAAGTGAACAAAAAGAAACAAACCTTTTTCAAGATCTTAAAAAGGATCTCACAGCATTTGTAGAATCTTTATGAGGGTCGGTTTACTCTACGGGATATTAAAGACCAAAAGGACTTCATTCCTGTACGCATTATAAGGCTCTTAATGAAAACTCCGTAAGATAAGCAATAAACACATTGGAAAGACCAAAAGTAAAAACGAACGAGGCTCCATTTTGATAAGACGAAAGTAACAAAATCAGATCAACCCTTATCAGAAGTGTAGAGGTGTAGCACATGCAATTCAATTTTGAACGGGGTGCTTTCACAAAAAAAAAACAAAACGTTAAAATAAAGAATACAAATACAGGTAGGCTTTGAAGCTTGGCTGGATTTTAATTCACTGGAGCATGTTCTTGTGCAGTATTTATAGCCTGTATAAAAATGAGAGTATATTTTTATTTCCATGAAATGCGAATGATGATTGTGATGATTTTTAAATAAATGTATTCTGATAGCATCTCTGTACCATGTCATTTTTGTAATTAAATTATCACCAAGAGTATCAGTTTAAGCACACCACTTTTAACATTCCACAAATCAGGAAAGACATGCACATGCATAATAAAATGCATGAGGTAATGAATTTGATCTAACTATGAGAGGTTCCTGAGGATCTAATGTGTTGGTGAAGCACAACATCAAGTTAACACTTAGCCGTATATCTGATGTAATATGACACATCCTAGATACAGCACATCGTAAAAACATTGTCTCTATGGCCGATCAATGCCAGAGAAAACTGCCAATAACATATATTTGAATGAGTTTCACCAACGAGATCCGTGTCGATAAATCCAGCAGCCGTGGCGATGCCTCTCTACATCTCCAGTGATTTCAGAGGAGAAAAGGAAACGCAGTAGAAATAACGCAGCCAGCCGACGGAGGGTGTGTGTACAGTCAGAAGCGAGTGGTGCTTCTAAGAGACAAACAGGTGAAAGCGGAGGTCGGTGTGTGTGTCTGCGTGTGTGTGTGTGTGTGTGTGTGTGTGTGTGTGTGTGTGTGTCTGTGTGTGTGTGTGCGTGTGTGTGTGTGTGTGTGTGTGTGTGTGTGTGTGTGTCTTTGATCCTGTGGCCGGGCTGTAACCTGTGGGATAGTAATTAGCCAGTGCACACCTCTATCCTTTGCTGCACACTACACCGTGCTCCTGTCCTAGGGCTAAAATGGCGACGCGCTTCCTCATCCCCCCCCCCCCTCCAACCTAACCCCACCCCCCTGCCATTATGGTAATAGCAGTATGCTCCAAACCAATAGGCAAATAAAGCAACGCGTGCATATTTGCACACTGGCACAACATTTAATGGAGGATTAGCATCAACTTGTTTCATAGTCGAGTGAATCTGCCCGGCAACACAAAGAGTTTGCATTGGGAATATATGCATCGAGGATGGGGTGTATGTGTGTGTGTGTGTGTGTGTGTGTGTGTGTGCTTTCGTGCTCCCGAGCACATACATATACATGTCTGTACCTCAAATGTGCGGGTGTGTGTG
>JAPMUY010008238.1:0-35000 GCA_026901105.3 Galaxias olidus
GCACCTAGGAGATATTGGAGTCCACAGCTCTAACCCGGGAAATGAGAAGGGGTCTAATCTCCGCAGCTCATCTGGTAATGAATTCTGCTTCATGGCAAAAAAATGAAACGCTAATCATTTACTGGTCATAATTCACCATGCATCAACAAGGACCCTTTTTTCTGCCCACGTGCACCCTGACAGGAAATCCTACGCGGACATTTTATCTGCCATTTTCTATGTCACAACTGATAACCTTGAAGTGAATCGGAGAGGATCAATTCGTGTATTTTTCCTCGGCAATTGACAGTTCATTTTACTCAACTTTATCCGGCCCATTTCCCCATAGGGTACTTGCGACGGGACCCAAAAGACACGTAGACAAAACGGAGCAAACTTTACACATCAAAGTACCTCTCTCTCTCAGTGGTACTGTTTAATATTTTTTCTAATCTATTTATTTGTTTGCGCTCTGAGCTATTCATGGAGCAAGACGGCAACAAACACTGTAGCTCACATCCTATCATCAGCCTCGTGAAAAATACACACACAGAAAACTGAAACATGAGTGGCATGTTGATTCCATGCAGCCGCCTAATCGATGATGTAGGCTTCTGCTGTGTGCTGCGGTCGGGTGTCTGCTTGCGTTAGCGTAGACCGTCGCCTGAAGACAGCTGCGTGTTCTGGTCGTGTTGCCGGCAGATATCCCGAACCTCACAGGGAGGTTCATGAGCAGGGTGGGAGGGGACGAGAGGGATGGCTGGCAACGAGATAGAGAGTGAGAAAATGGAGAGATTTACATAAAAACACAGTGACGCGCACGCACGCACGCACGCACACACACACGCAGGAACAACACAAGGTGTATTTTTGAGCGCAGGCAAATACAATATGCCTGTAGGGAAATGATTTGGCCGGTACTATCCGAGAGCTAGTACTATCCATTAGACTCACTGTCCTGTGCCTTTGTGTGTGTGTGTGTGTGTGTGTGTGTGCCTGTTAATGAGATTTGCCTCACACAGAGACTCCCTGTCTTACCCTCGTCCTGGAGCCTGCCACTGAGAAGGCAATATGAGTGAGAGGCAGCGAAAGGCTCGTCGGAGCAAAAGGAGCGCGTGATGCATTCGATTGGGTGAACGTGAACAAACACCAACGCGCACCTCAATCTCCTCCGCCCGCCCCACCAGCCCACGCTCACGAGACCGCAAACACACACAGTCACACACACACACACACACACACACACACACACACACACACACACACACACACACACACGTGCAGACCCGCAGACGGAGCGTGTGGAGGAGAGCAGCGCTGCCTGGGGTCCTCTACATGCCTTTCCTCTTAACCTTGATGTTCTCTCTGATTCCCACACCTCTCCAGAACTCATGTAGCCCTGAGCACTCTCTTCCCCCTGACAAGAAAGAACATGAGGAAAAGGAGGGGAGGGGGGTTATTGTAGCCGCTCCCACGGGACAGCCATCGGCATTCCGAGCCCCGGTTTCCTCCGTGCCAGGCATCCCAGAAATCTCGGCCGTGCAGCCAGTAATGAAATGGTGAGGTGGTGGGACGTAGCAGAGCTCCTATGTGGAGACAGACACTAAGTCTGTGATCGCAGGTAGAGCCTGAATGATCCTCAGAGGATGTAAGTCTGAGGCGCTTTCAAGTTTTTTTTTACCTGTGCTCTAACAGGCAGTTTGGAGTTTTTTTTGCTTCCGGTATTGTTGTTTTAAAGCGTTGCACTTCTTTCTCTCTTGACAGAAACGGAGTACCACAAGAAACAAATATTACCTGGCAACTGTTGTGGCCCATGGGCCGTTTTCAATTGGACACAACAGCAACTTGGAAACCAAAGTGGAAGAGAAGGCTACTCTGACGCGTTCATGTTTTTCTTGGGATCATAAGCGAAAGCAAACCCAGTGCACGCCATATTCCCTGTTCCTGAAAGGGCTCAGTGCGGTGGAGCGCAGGGATGAGGGAACGCAGTGGGACATTCCCTCCACTTTCTCCCAGAATGTTTTACAGAGGGACCCTGTCTGCCCTGCTGCTCATCTCCTCTCCCTCTCCCTCTCCTTCTTCCTCTCTCTCTCTCTCTCTCTCTCTCCCTCTCTCTCTCTCTCTCTCTCTCTCTCTCTCTCTCTCTCTCTCTCTCTCTTTTTATTTATCTCTCCGGTCATCACCATCCCTCAGCCTCTCTCTCTCTCTCTCTCTCTCTCTGTGTCCTTCCTCTCTGCCTATTCATCACGCTTTGAACTGCGGTCTGTCTTCACTCCTCTTTGTTTCTCTCCTTCCGGTGTGTTGATCTCTCTTTGTGCTTTCTCTAACCCTCCTCCGTCTCCTTGGTCACCGGCGGTTTCTCTCTCATCCATCTTTCAGTCTCCTCTCTTTCTCTCTCTCTGCCCCTGGTCTCTCCTCTCCTTGGACGGAGGCTGTCTCGGCTCACCAGGGGCTTAGCAGGCGCCTGGAGAGAGAGAGAGAGAGAGAGAGAGAGAGAGAGAGAGAGAGATAGAGAGAGACGCGCATGCCCTGTAACTGAAAGCGGCACCTATGAAAGGAAAAGGATGAACTGTGACATCCCCCCCCCCCGCTGATGTGGTAACACACATCACACGCTGTGTCTCATGGGGCCCACACAAACTACACACACACACATACACACATACACAAACTACACACACACACACACACACACACACACACAGTCAGGCCCCCCGCTTGTTACCATACCGTGTGTTCCGTGGGACAGATGTGCCTCGCCTCACGCCACCCCAGTCCCCGATAAACAGCACTTGTCATCTTGTGAGGCGTCCTCCATTCGTCACCGGCCTTTGACTGGTCCAAACGGAATTATCCCCCCACAGCCCGCGTGTGTGGCGGCGTCCATTTTGAACGGAGCAGTGGCTGGCGGGCCCCCCCCCCCCCCTTCAGCCGTTTGTGGACTGCATTAGACTTCCCATGCTGCCTCACTGCTTTCACACTACATTTCCCCTCTATGGCTTAACACGCCATTGGGTCTCAGGGAGGGGGAGAGAGAGAGAGAGAGAGAGAGAGAGAGAGAGAGAGAGAGAGAGAGAGAGAGAGAGAGAGAGAGAGAGAGAGAGAGAGAGAGAGAGAGAGAGAGAGAGAGAGAGAGAGAGAGAGAGAGAGAGAGAGAGAGAGAGAGAGAGAGAGAGAGAGAGAAATTGACTGGTAATTTGATTTTGAGTGATGCTCGTATCATTACTTTACTTCAAAGTCAGCAACAACAACACATCAATAAAACACACTCAACTTCCCCTGATACCCAGGCCCGGCTTCTAATGGGAAGGCAGGCCCTCTGGACCAGGAAATAAAGATGTTTTCCTACTTAAAATATTAAAGATCAACTCAAATTGCTATATTCACGCAGTCTGAAACTGTGTCTCTCTAGCCAATTTCAAACAGGAAAATAATATGGTAATGCTAAGTGAGAGTTGAACATAGTCATAATTAATTGCATATAATTATATTGTCATGTCAACCTACTTTCTCTCTGTTGCCCATGCAGCTTAGAGCTGCCATTTAACTGTCAGATATAATAACATGAAAACATAAAACATTTTGGTTGTTTTTATGTAGCTTACAGTAATATCTTAGGGCCTGTCTGAGGCTGGTTTCTCATGGTTACGCTCAGAAACAAATGGAGGCTGTGGGAAAACAACGCAGCTGTGGTTTCTATGTCTTTCAACAAAAACCCATCCTCACTGAACTTCACATAATAATGAAATGTTCAACTGTGATTCATCCACATTAAAGCACCACCAAACCCTGGACAGAAATAGACTGCTTGATTGATTTGTGAAAGAGTCATATTCAACAAAGACACATGACCTATCGCGATTCATGAAAAAATAATTTGCCATGGCCAAAGATATCCGGAATGACTCAAATCATTCATCAAATAACCATATTTAAACCCAAAAGTATTACTTTTAGTGCCAAACTGTATAGGCATCACTGATTACTTACAAGGTATTTTAATAAAAAGTATGTGTTTGTGTTTGTCTGTGTGTCTGTGTGTGTATGTTTGCATTTGTGTGTGTGTGTGTGTGTGTCTGTGTGTGTGTGTGTGTGTGTGTGTGTGTGTGTGTGTGTTTGTGTGCGTGCGTGCGTGCGTGTGTGTGTGTATCTGTCAGCATGTGCACATGTCTGTGTGTTTGTTTGTATCTCTATTTTGTAAGGCTAACAGTGTTATTTTTTCCAGACATCAGGGCTATGACTGTAGGCTATGGGCTAAGGACCAGGGGACCTTGACAGCTTACAGTTTGCTTGAGTGTAAGGCAGTAGATGACCATTCGTTTCAGACCATGCCCCGTGGTCAACACTCAAAAACGTCCACAAAATATCATACAGGAACAACAGAGCCAAAATGGCGCCCGCTGCCATTACATGCACATCGACTGGCAGTGCCACACTTATACTCCTCAGCATAGCATTGCCAAACACGCTCCTTCAGCGCCAAAGCCATGTCACGCATGACTGCACACACATTCGGACCAACGCCACATAATCCTCTCATCATTCCAATCCGCTCCTATTCAGTCATTGATCCCTCAAATCCAAACAGCACGTTCACAAAAAAAAGAAAGCGATAATGTAGCGGCTATGACAGCATTAAGTGTTGGCACATTCCAGCTGGACCTGATCATGAACGCGTATCAAACATTTCAAAACCCAACAGCAGGGTTCCTGTAGCGTTAAGCCTGTATAGAAAAATATCATGTTGTATTTGTATTTATTCGTTTATCATAACGTGGACAGGTCCCATGAATTGACTGTATGATAGTAAATGGAGCAGCTTCAGCCTACCTGGCTGTTTGCCAGCCATTGTCCCTGGGCCTGTTGACAATGGGCAACCTAAAACAGATAGCTTAAAAGGAAAAGGTGAACAGAACAAGCTAATAAACATACAAACGGACAAAACAATGTGCAAACACAGGTCTACAGAAACAGAAAACATGGCGGTACCGCATCAATAAAGTTCATTAGCGATTTTCACAATACAAAGGGAACAAGGGAATGAAAAAGAAGAGGAAAGGAGACTAACGTGTGCAGTTGAGATGGTCAGGAACCCCATGCTTTAGGCTGTGCTCTGAAGGTGGAGTGTGTATATATGTACAGCATATCTTTGATGTGGGTGGGCTTTGACAGAAAAAAGGTGACTGACCAAAATGAACTTTTCCTTTACTGGGACTAAACAGTCTCCTCGTATGGTGCTTCTGGTGGTCTGACTGGGTATTGATGCTTTGGATTATTGCATGATTTAAGAGGAGGAGAAACGGTGTAATGCGCGATTTTGTTGACCAGACAGAGTTTTCTATAAGTGATTAGATTTTTATGACAATTTTGAATAGTCAACATTATGTAAACAGTCAAATATATATAAAAAAATATTGAAACCGTAACGGAAGCTGTTAGGGTTCTGATCCAGAAAATTGATGGTTTGTTTGTACAGTGTGTTCAGAGGTTTCCATGTAGAGCCTATTAGTTTGTCCCCAGCATGTCAGACAATATGTTACAATCATTGCATTTATATATAATTTGGCTGCAGTAAAGGTCATTGCTTTTCTAATGTATTTAAAATTTGCTAGATTAAAGTTGACCCTTGTTGTGGCCAAATTTGGGCATCCTAGCAGATGTTCCGGCCTGGGATGTGGTTCAGGGGGGAGGGGACGGTCAGAGCGAATGCCAGGCCACCAAAGAGACAGTCAGTGCCTTTTGGAGACACTGAAGGCTTGAAGTTTGTGTTTTAAGTCATAACATTAAGTCATGTCGTATTTTCCTGCATACGTGTCTTTAGATATGCTGATTATGAACATGTAATCCATCTTGTCCAATGGAATGATTGTTTATTTTATAGACCTATATACTCGTTACAACCTTGTCAACTAATCAGAACGTACTATGTCGTTAGACTGATCTAACTGTAGCTTTTTCTCTGTGTATATACTCTGACTCAGACTGTAGTCATCAATAAAATTGTACTTGATCTTTTCATGGTTTCTCCCTCTCATTAATTGTTTGTTTTCTGTCATAGATTGAAATTATCCATAACACCCTTTAAAAACGTTCTTAGTAATATGTGCTTTGAATGAGAGATTAGAATCTAACGATACCTAGGTATTATGCCCAGGTATCTGTATTTCTTTTTACGTGAAATTGTTATATTCAACACTGTGTTACGTTGTTTCTTTGTGAAAAACAGTCACAATGCTAACGTCAGGTGAAGTGCCGCACTAGTGTTCTCCTCGTGTGACTATTCGGCTTAGTGGTGGCAATGGTGGTTTATTCAGGAGTGACATGCATGAGAAATACAGAGACATCCTTCTATGGACTCAGGTGAGCGCTACCTGTATCGCAAAAACGACAAGGACAAAACAAAACAGAGTCTGAGCAAAATGAGGTAGAGTCCCAGCGTCAAGAGAGAGGGAACGACAGAGAGAGAGCCGAAAGAGCAGCGTTCAGCCAGCGGGGCTGTAGACTGAGTCTGGGAGGGATGCCAGGAGAACAGCAGAGAGCGTCCACCAGCCGCTCAGGCCGCACGGTTTGGTTTATTGGCGTTAAAGCACTGTTTATCTACTGAGATGAGAGCGTTTGGCCTTTCTCTCTCACACATACACACACATACACACACACACACACACACACACACACACACACACACACACACACACACACACACACCTGTGGCCCCGTGGCTCACGCCAGCCACCTGCAATTACTGCAGGATGGATCTCTGGCCTCTCCACGGAACCCCAGTCTGCTCGATGTTGAATGAAGTCAATGTGTGTTTGTTGTTTGTGTGTGAGTGAGTGTTTCTGTGTGTTTAGGTGAAACCATCATGTCTATCGCAGGTAAAACGAAAATTATTTCCACATACTGTAGGTCAGTGTTGTAATCGACAGACAGTGCGACCCAAAAGAAAACACACGCACACGCACGTTAACAATGACTCCTCTCATTGATCACAACGCCACTGAAGGGAAATTGCTGACGGACATGCCATGGCAAAAAAATAAATAAATAAATAAAACCTGTGTTCTTTTGTCGACGTGAGTGATGAATCATTCCTGAATCATTCTCATCACCAGCCATCCCACTACGAAATGAACGGAGATGAAGATTATTTCTCATGGGTTCCCGTGTGGCACACCCCCTCTTTGTCCTCCTCCGTCCCCTGCTTGGCCGGGGCTAATGCGCAGCAATGTAACGGCAACGGAGCTCCGCGGCCCACGGTGCACTGGCTCACTGGCTCGCGGGCTCGTAGCTGGCAGACAAACCGATCGATAAGCAGCTCAGGCCGATCCATTACCGAGCAGAGAACGTTAACCAACACAACACACACGCTTGTAATAAGGGAAAGGGAGGAGGAGTAGGAAGGCGGACAAGAGAGGGTGGACACCGGCAAAGAACACAAGATGAATTCCTAATCTAGCAGGAGCAGGGAAAAGTAACCAGGGCGGGTTATCGATTGAGGGGCAGAGGCCCCTGTGCAATGCCACCAGCGCCACCCACCCCCACCGGATATATCGGATATGGTATTAAAGTTATGACGGGAACAGATTGGCTGAAACTTCCAATCTGTGGTTTATGTGGCCTTCAGGTCCCAGGGTCTACCTGAGCGTCGGGAGGGAATGCCAATACTTCCCTAATGCCTCATAGGTACAGTTCATTCCTTCCATTTCAAATGGTGCACCACTACACAGTGGTACATCAGTGGTACACTTCCAGTGGTGCTCAGTCTGCAGGCATCGTAACCTCAGACAAATGATCGTCTTTGCTCGTGAACTCAGCCTGTACACGGACTCTCATGGATCATGCCGTCGGCTTTGGAGGTCAGGTAAAATACGAATGAGCTGTTTGACTTTCAAAGCAAAAAAAAAACTGTTTTTAGAACTACAAGCGTCAACAACTGGTTTATGAGGTCCACGATTGCATGTGGTCCTGGGGAGACTAGGCGAAAAGGACCCGCTGCTCCTATTCCAGTTTCTGATGTGCGCCTGGATGCTGCGGCCCACTGGATGATTATGGCTGAATAAAGGCGAAATGCAAGGTACCAGGGTGCGCTGTTGCACCAAAGGTGGCGTCCACCTGTGTTTCACATCTACCAACAACTGCTTCCTGATGTTACTCACAGAATAGGAAATCAGAGTGTGTTTTGTCAAAAAGAGAAACTCTGATTCAAACATAAATACCCCCACACACACGGGCTAACCCCTCCAGACACACACACACGCACACACACGCGCACACACACACGCGCACGCACACACACACACACACACACACACACACACACACACACACACACACACACCACAGACATTTGGATGTTGGGTTATATATTTAAATGAAATGTGAGAAATATTTTATACATGAGGAGTTTGTTGTAATCAGTAGTTGTTTGTTTATTTGCTTGTTGTCCTTACGTATCACATGTAATATAGAACACCTTGGTGTTTCAGTACCTTCGTAGCACATTGTGGCCCTGAAGCAACAAACCGATATCTGGTTGAGAGGGGCAAACGTTATGATGGATATAGCATCAGGAAAAAGCTCCCTCAAGCTCCCAAAAAATTGTGAGAAACATATTTCCCCCCCAAAATAAAAATGTAATCCATAGAGGGTTAAACTAAAGTGTAAGCTACTTCTTTTTCTTTCTGTTTTTAAGGAGAACAAGGTTGTACCTGCCACGCGCCGCTGTAACCTCTCAATGAGAGCCACTCGCTAATCAGCAGGGCCGGCCGACAGATTTGTATAATCACTCTCCCCTCCGCTGCCGAAGGCTGGAGGCCCCAGGAGGGCTGCTTTGGCTGCCACGCAGGCTTTTCTCCCCCCACCCCACTCCGGTCCTCTCCTCCCCCACACCTGACAACTCTCACTCCTCCCCTCTGTTTGGTCCTGTTGCTATTTTTACAGTTCTAACAAGGTTGCTTGGCCACAGAGGGCCGTGAGGGGAGTGAAGGGGAGAGTGTTCTCCAGGATCAATGGTGCCAGGAGGGGAGGAGTGCTGGCTGCCCCTCCGACTGGGGGAGTGCTTCCCTGGGCTGAGGTAGGCAGGCTACTGCACTGGGAGCTGGACTGGGAGTTGGACTGGGAGCTGGACTGGGAGGTGGACTGGGAGTTGGGCTGGGAGCTGAAGACAGATGAAAAGTAGCAGCTTGAGGCCTTGAAGAGGGCATACCACAAGAACAACCAGACAGGAAGTGTTTCTTTCTTCTCCATGCACATTAGGTTGTGTCGCAGTGTGTTGCCCTCTTTGATGTGATCAAAAAGAATGGCTTGAACAAATGGGTCCCCGATGACAGTGCGCAAACAGTAATCTAACAGGCAATAAAGAAATGCACTTCAATAAAGGCTCTCGGTAATGAGGCAACCGCACGCTTGCATTATCAGCCGTGAGAGGCCCTGTCGTTTCCCACCACTTAGGATGAAATCCAATACTGTGGCGTTAACCAGAGTGATGGAAAGGAACTTACCGAGGGTCACGCACAGTCCATTCGATACATTCCATTGGCTCCACGTCCTATGAATAACTCATGCCCGGATAGTCACACAGTTCAATGTTGAAAGCTCCACCCCTGTCAGTCTGTCGGACCCCGAGCTCACATTCAAATCCATTTAACCTCGGCCCTCTCGCCGTGTCCCGTCAGCGAAACCCAGGCGGGTCCACGCACGCGGGGGCCGAATGGAGGAGTGATCAATTATTCAGTGCTGTAATTAGGAACACGGGAGTCAATTTGCCCTGTAAAATGGTCCGTCCCAGTGAGAGGCAGAACAACGAGCGACAGGGGAGAAACAGAGCGACTGTAAGGTCATGGGACATCAATATTAATAGATGCAAAGCCGCAGGGAATATCGTCACGCCTCAGGTTAGGGTTACTGACAGGGAACTCACAGGACATGGCACGGTTGCCAGAAAACTCTATCCAGCGGCACTCTCTTTGTGGTGCTGCTGGGTGGTGGGACCAATTAGACGATTTAGACAACGGCAAGGCAAGCAAACACAGGGAAACGAGTTCAAACGCTGCCTGCCTATTGATCATCCACAACAGAGAACGCCTAGTGCCTTTTTTTGCCATGGGACTTCGTAACTTTGCATTGCTTCGGAGCTGAATAACAAATGTTTTTGAAAGTGCATCGTTCGAATGTGCGTGCGGGGGTTTTCAAAACGTGGGCGCCTAGGGGGTAGGAGGAGGACGACTGCAGCCGGAGCAGGAGTGACAGGAGTGTGCCGTCGGCTCAGTGGAGCTGTTTGGTCCATTCACACCCTCCATGGGTAACGACTGGGGTCCGCCGGTATGGTTGGGCCCTACTGCTGCTGCTGCACTGGGGGGATTTTGTATCTACCTGGCGGTACGATGGCGGAAAGTGCAGCATGCGAATGTGAGAAAAGCAGCCTTTTACCGCATCGGTTCCCTTATGGATACACCCATTATAAATATCACCCCCCTTCCCCCTAAAATGCCTCACTGCCACCCAATCACAACCACCCACCCCAACTGCATACTCTCCCTCTCTCTCACACACACACACACACACACACACACACCTGGGATAATATCAACTGAATTATACATTATGTAAAGGATTAGCCTGTGCTGCCATTGAAAACATCTCAGCTGTGACAAAGGGGGGGCTTTTGTGTCGCCACTCACCAAACTATGACGAGATCGATGTGTGTTTCTGCATCAACATCCATATGTTAAGGGGGGCCCATTTGAGCAGGACACAGGCATAGCCTCTGGTTGTTACGTATTACAATCTTAGGATCTGTTTCACCCGGTGTCCACTGTTTCATTCACAAGAGCAAAGCTGACCTTAGACCCGTAGTACAGGGTGAGCTCATTCCACACTTCAGGGTTGTAAGCTTTCAATTTGCTAACACACCGACTTGCTCTCTCCTGCCCCTTGCAAAGTCATTACAACGTCAGCAGAGCACACGGCTCAATATAAACCCTGCACAGTTACGTGAATACCACAAACGCCACAATACAGGACTGTATTTCCCAGCACTGTAGCAATTATTCTATTCAGCCGAATGTATTCAACACCGCATGGTTTTGCTAAAACCGGGGGGGGGGGGGGTTTAGGAGATACTGCACACAGGCAGAGCGTACTGGGAGCATTATGCATGGCGCCCCCTCTCCACAGTAGCCTCTATGGTCAGCGTTTATGTGTGTGTCTGCCCATCAGACTGTGGGAGAGATCGGCTCTAATTAAATTCATCGTTTGCAGCCTTGGGGACAGGTAACTATTGCCTCGGCAACAGTCCGCCTGCACCGTCCCCAGGGCAACGAAGCAGCAGCTAATGAGAGACGAAATGATGGCTCTGTAGCTGAAGGAATTTCAGCTGCCAGCTCTCTTTCTTTATCTCCCTTCTTAACATTTTTTCCCGCCTTTTATCTAAAACCTGGGCCTGTCCCTTCTTTTTATCCTTCCCATTTTTTTGTCCACCCCTCATTTTCTTTTGCTGTCGTGCACTTTTGATCCTTTGCTTTTAAGCTTCTTTATCCCTTCCATCTTTGTGTGTTTTCCTCCTGCACTCCAATTGCGCCTCTGAAGTTCTTGCTCAACCTTTGTTCTACCGTTTGTTTCAGCCAGGCCTCGTCCTCTGTTCTCCTTCTCCCTGTCCTCACCGCCCCTCTCTTGCGGTGTCTCCCCTTGACAAAATCATCAAAGAAGATGGGAAAATATCTTTGGAATGTCTACGAGCACAAACGCATTTAGAAATTCAATGCAGCCGTTATCTGTGTGTGGTCTGCGGCTTTATCTTCTTGGGACAGTGACATCACGGGCCCTTCCTTACCCAGACTGCCTTGCCTAAAGGGCAACACCTTGTTAATCAAATGTGTGATGTCATTCAAATGGTGAGACAGTCAGATAGGTATTGAATTGCCAATGAAAATGGAAATGTGCACGAATTTGCCTTACAGACTCGCTGTAAAAAGCTGTTCAAATGATTAACAAAACACAATCTGAATGTGTCTAATGAAAACATCATAGGAACCACAGGAAGGGAAGTGTTATGTTTCAGCACGGTCCCAGGCATGATTAGGATACACTGACATAGTTTTTTGTGTCCAATAACTGGCTTCACTTGTGCCCAACTTAAAAGTTCATTGTATTCCTGGTGAAGGCCAGTGTAATGGGGGAACTAATCAAATTGTTCCCGAAATGATGAGAGAAAATATAATAAGAGTTTTGTGTTGCTCTGTTGCTATAGTGAAGGGGAAATTGGCACTGGTTGTACTATCTGCTTTAATTTGAGAGTAGGACATAATTTCTTAAAATACCAGAAGATGTAATTCTAAATATGGTTGAAATGTATACAGGTCAGGTCAATATAGTATATATATATATATATATATATATATATATATATATATATATATATATATATATATATATATATTATTATTATTATTATTATATACCAGGTCAACCTTTTATTAGCAAGACAGCCTTTGGCTATTTTTTCTTTGTTTTCCTTTTTGAGTTGCTGTTCAGCTTTGTGGAATATTTTTTTAAATAATGTGTTCCTTATGTGAAAAAAAAACCTCAATCTCCCTCTGTAATTTATAATTTAGATCACACTGACACATTAAATATGCCAAGCTTGTTTTCAATAAGTATGTTCCTTGTTTTCCCTCCCAATTATCCTATTTTTGCAATAGCCATCAATTTGTCAGAGAATGTGCAGCTAGGGAATTGGCTCAGTACACAGCGGTTTGTCTGTTATCTTATTTATTCACCTCTGCGGTTCATTCCCCTTAAGCAAAGACCAAAACGGCTTTAGACATGGATTTCCACGTTGATAGTGTCAACACGTTTGTTGACTTTATTAAAGGCAGCAGTGTGTATTTTTCTCCTTGTTACGGCACCCAAAGTGCAAGCTCTTCCTCAGCATTTGCTGGTAATTATGAGTGACTGAGGTGTCCTGGGCATCTGGTTGTTAGGAAATTAGACACAGTACACAGGGAAAATAGGTCAAATAAGACATACCCCCAAAAAAGAAAATCAATTCCAGTTCTCAATACAAAACAAGTTACAGTAATTAAACAATGCTGTGTGGTGTCCCCAAACCCTTCCCCTCTCATAGGCCTGCTGTATGTTGCCATTATGATAGTTATCTCAACCAAAGAGACAAACGTTAAGTCAAACATGATTCCTAAACCCCTCCGGTTTACAGCGAACAATACAATTTGCCTGGTATTTTGACAATCTTAGTAACCCAATAGACCTGAGGTAGACAATAATACAAACGAGCTACACCATACAGTAAGTAGTGTACCTACGTGGTAACAAGAAACTTTTGGTGATAATCTCAGGTATAGTCAACTTGCATCCACATTGACCACAGAAGCTGCAGTCTATGGCCCCACCTTCTGAGATGATGTAAATTATTTCAAATTGGCTGCAATAATACACTTTCGTGAATGCATGAAAATGCATGGTTTTCTTACCTGCTATTTTATTGTATCTGTCAGTAGCATAGACTGTAGCAGACTAGACATCATCATAGATAATACAAGACTTGCCTTCTCTGTCATTCTCTTCCAGCAGTTGGTCAGTGACATGGTACAATTTCTTACAAAATTGTGTCTGCAGATTTGATCAGTTTTTACTTTGTGTGCATGGATTTCTGAATCCTAATACAAATTGTCCATGTCTGGATATGTTTCCCAGAAACAAATCATATTAATTTAATGATTGTGACCTGACCGCTATCCATAACAATAGGGATGAGAACTAATGGTTCTCGAGGAGTAGTTTTCTAAAAGGAAGCCTGAGAATATTAGTATGATATTAGATTATGTTAGTCCTGAAATTCATCAAAGGTTTGGTGTCAAGATTCACCTACTTTTTGCACTACAGGTCTTGCTCTGTAACTTCTTTCTATTCCAGTAGGATGCAAACAAACGCACAACTTTCCTGAGCAACCGGGCATATTTGCCCCCGCCAAGCCTCCAAGCGCGACGCTGGTGACAACAAAATTCCGCGAGACAGCGTCCACTAGCGTCTGTATAATTATATCTAATTAAAATCTGCATACTGGAGATTGGGGAACCAGTCCACTAACACCATTAAGGACTTACACATGAGAAAGATATGTATTCATGTGTATAAATCAATAGACTAAGATGTGTGGTTAGACAGGCTACTACCCCGCTGAATAACGTGTAGTCCAATATTTCTCTGTCCATGAAACTGATGATGGCCGCAATATGGGTATGAAGAAAGTAAGACTTTTATCGACAGTACGGGAATTGGCTCGTACATGCACAATGGATAACTGATTGGAAAATCTGGCCAACATCTGAAGGTCCTCGTTTCACCACAAGGTGGCCCTGTGTCTCTCCCTCTCGACGCTCCTCTTTGCCTCAGCCATCGTGAACTGAGGGCTCAATGTCCTCCCTCCCTCCTCCCTCTCCCCCTCCCTCTCCCTCCTCTTTCATTGCCTCCTGCTGTCGCGCTACACAGAGCCAGAAAGCCGACAATCTTCCACTCTCAAGCCCAGTGTGAAGATGGTTGGCGGCTCATGCGCTCGCAGGTTGGCCCGCCGGTCGCGGTCCGCATTGATAGCGGCTCTTACGGTGTTGCTTGTGCAAACGCTGATTGTGTGGAACTTCAGCAGCCTTGATTCCGGCGAAGAGGGAGAAAACGGAGTCTCCAGCCTCAGAGAGAAGAGAGACCGAGTCGCAGGCAACAAAGACAGCAGCGAGTATTTCAAACGCGGGGTTCAGCAGCAGCATCAGCCTCCGCAAGGGAAAGGAACGGTTCGTCACATACAGCAGCCGGTAAGACAAGCAGCCCGGCAGATGGTTTTTAGCTCTTTTGCCTTCTGTATGGCCCGAATAAAAGGCTGTGTTAGCAAACAAAACATATACGACCAACGGTCGAATTTAGACCTTCTTGCGCGTTAGATGGACACGGCACCCACTGAATAAATTGTAAATAATCTCTGCGACTGCCATGGCAATTCAATGTTGCAATCCTTGAAAAATACGTTCACAATTCACATTCAATAACATTGGTGTCGTCAAAAACATTAGTGCGTAAATGGATAGAGATAGCAATAGTGATTGAAAAGACATGGCACAAGGGGTTTGTTTGGGCAGGATGTCATGCCACATTGGAATAAATGTGTGATGAGAACAAACCTTGTTAACAGGCTAAATAGGGTGCATCCTACTCAAGACAGATTCATTAGAATTGTTGTATGATATTATCGCGGGTCCATGAATAGCAGCTTCAGGGTAGCTTTAGCTTGCCCTCTCTGATGGGTTCAGAAATAATTATTATCTAATCAGAATAAAAAGTTTAAATGTTCCATAGACACTAATATCAATCAGACAGTGGCTAAATACAAGTCTAATTGTGTTGCGTTATCAGAAGTGTATGCGGGCTTTGCATTTTGAAATTAATGCACTGTTACTGTGTTATTTCATGATTTTTCAGAATTGTGTAGATGTTGATGTTATTCCCTGTCATGCCTCACCTTCAATTTCTTACCTACTCTGCTCTTTGACTAAACTAAACCGATTTACATAGATATGACTCAACCCCTTATACAAATTATTCATAAAGACAGGTTATTGTCCAGTTGTTCTTACAAGTTAAGTTAATATTGTCTTAGAAAAGGAACTATATTATATTCAGAACTGCCTTTTGTAGTTAGAAGGTCTTTATGTAGGTATCTTTATTATCATGAACAGAAAACTAGCTTTCAAGGCATCAATGCAATAATGCATATACTTTTACACCCCATATCCTCATAACGTATCTCCCACCCAAAGGGTATATGGTGTAGCACCTATGCATTCGGTTTATGATTGCTTAGAGACCAAATGAAACAGTGTGTGTGCTATGGCGTCTCCGCATATAGAATAACTCATAGTGCGCTATCGTCTGTCTCCTACGGTGATTTCAGCGTGACTCACCCCATCCATCCAGTGAGTGGGATTGTTCCTCTGTGCCTGCCCGCCTGCCTACTCCTCCGGGTATAATCCCAAATGCAATGTATGGAAAGAAAGTCATTCCAAGGACGGGAAAGGGTGTATGATAAAGTTCTCATTGCCAAACCGGCTGGGTAGAAGTTATATAGACACGGACCGTAGTTTTCTGAAGGGACGAGATGTGGTTTGTATTCGATAGTTTTGTCAGTCAGCCGCTTGTTTCAGCTCACATTGGTCTAGAGTCTAAACCATCCGCCGTCTGACACACAGGGAATTCATTATGACTGCTCGGGAAATGTGTCAGAGACCATTCCCGCCGTGTCGACAGTGATTCCTCGAGCAACGTTTACCATTAGAAACAGCGTATCGGCTCCTCTGACCTTTTCAGTGTAATAGGGAGAGCTTGCTACTTATGCCTTCATCCACGCGCCTGAGGTGGCCTGATATATGCCATTCTTCTTCCAACTCGCCGTGGACTGCCTGCCTGCCTGCCTGCATGTCAGATTGCCTGCTCGTTTGCTGCATTTCTATTGCCCCCAGTATCACATTCAACTGGTACCCTGTGGCCACATGGCCACATGCTTCTCTCAGCTGGTCAGCCTCTGGCATTTCCATTCCCCTGTGAGATGTGGAAGTGTGTGTGTGTGTGTGTGTGTGTGTGTGTGTGTGTGTGTGTGTGTGTGTATGTGCGTGCACAGTTGATCCAGATAGAATGGTTTTCAGCCCAAGGCAACACAAAATCTAGCCTATGTGCCGCAACACATTGCTTGTGGGAGGGCAGGAAGATTGAAGAAGGAATGTGTCCGGCAGCGCTGACAATTAAAGCGTTTATCAGAGGAGTAAGGTAGATGGAATTATTCCATACAGGAATAGTCCTATTATTATTCAAGGAGAGCGGGGCTTCGGGTGGGATTGGTTGGATCCTGTGTTGAGGAAAATATTTGCCATGTCCGTGACACCTGTTAGAGACGCCTCCTGAAAGCACGCCTTATACACTTAATCATATTTGTAACGGGGACTCAGTAAAGTTACATTCTGGAGGCATCGTGTTAGGAGCCTCGATCAATGATTGTCTTGGCATAGCGGGGCAAATATATTTACCTCATCGGTATACTATTGACGTAGAAGGCTAGCAGAACAGGTGTTTGATTGTACGCCTCAGCAAACATGCCCCTGTGTTCCTCCAGCCCCCCCCCCCCCCCCCCCTCTACGCTGAACACTAGAGTCATCGCGCGTTCCTTTTTTCTCATCTGGAGGAGCGGACACGTCATGCCCTGTCGCACAGTCCTAGGCCGCTCTCGCGCGTGCGTCGCACGCCTCTCCACGTGGCTCCGGCTGCCGCGTCCCCTTCCCCTCTCCCTGGCACGCACGTCTCCTTTGCTCCCCCCGCCTGTCGCCTGGTGACGCGCCGAGCAGATGCGGTTCCACGGTAGGCTGGGTCCCGGGGACCGCAAGCCGCTTGCGACTCGGAAATTCAAATAAACGGTTCCCACCGTGTTCCTGCGTCTGTTGATATGGCAACGGCGCCGGATGTGATGATCCGCTATGTGCACTGGGAGGGCTCCAGCAGATGGGGAGCCATAACCGCGCCGAGGAACTCTCCAATACCGGCACACAGCTGCCTTCCCAAGCACGGCGGTCCTCGCTGAACCAGGTGTCTGCCTCTCGGCAGTGGAGGATGGGGGCTCGCCACTCTTCAGTGGACGACGGCGCAATGTTTCACCCTGAGTGGGGAGCCGCTATTTCCTGCTCTTTTAGCTGGAACGCTTTTTCAAATTGGGAGCTATTGTTACTCCCAATCTATTCTTCCGGCAAAGCCTCCTCCCACAGCGCTCTCCACCACACTCAGGCTGATTCATGCCACTCTTGTCGCTGATCACAGTGCTGACTCACGCACACACACACACGCACGCACAGGCACACTAACCTATGCGCGCAGGATGTAGACCTATAGCTGAATGTGAGTGTATGGTGCTCCACTTTCCCCGGTGAGACCCCCGCAACCCAGCCTCGATTCTCACCTCATAGCTGGGACTGAGTGGGTACGATCACAGCGTGCTGCAACACTCAAGGACAATATGTGTGTGTGGGTGTGTGTGTGTGTGTGTGTGTGTGTGTGTGTACGTAAGCGACTGAAAGGGAAAGTACTGCCACAGAAAGAGGGCCCTTGTGTGTTCCAGAGAATAACTACCGAAGGAGCTATCAATAACGCAGTAACTCTTCTGGTTTTAAGGTTTCAGTGCTAGCCTCTCCACTGCTCTCTCCGGCGGATATCTCCCTCGATATCACCCGCGCGATCAAATGCCTTCCCTCTCGTTCGAACGGGACGATGGCTGCCTTTTACAACGCCAGCCACGTTTAACTCCTCACCCATGCGCCGTCATTGGCAGTTTTTCCATTAGCATATTTCGACTCAAAGGACGGGGAGTGGGAGACAAAATGTCTCTCCGCGTGAGTTATTGTGCTTGGAACGGGGCTTGCGTAATTAAAGGCTCGGGGCTCAGCCCGCGGATGTACAGTGTGATTTAGTCTGCCCCACAATTCCCGATAATTACATCACTGAAGGATAATTCCATCCTTAAAAATCTGATGCCATGGGAAAAGTTAAGTACAGCGCGCGGCGCCCTCCATCCGCCCCTTGTGATCTCCGCTTGTAGTCGGTGCTTCGGCTTCACGCTGGCGTAGACACAGAAGGATTCAGAGGGAGACACGGTCGGATCTAAGGGAACCCGTCTACCTCCGACTTGAAAGGGGCGCTTGTTTTGATGTCGCATTTGTACACGCGGCGCCATCTCCTCCCCAAAACACATGCTGACACGTCCCACACACAGCAACATATCATTTCACGACGACAACACTTGACTGTGCTGTATGTACGATATGCGCTGTGTCTGTATTTGTATATTTGACATGCAGTACTCAAGTCCTTGTTCAAATCGGACGTGTTCACATTTCACAACACCTCCGGAACGACTTGGTGCCTGGACCGTCTCTATGTTCCCACGGCAGCCCCGTCAAAGCGCGGACGGCGCCATCTTGTTCCCGCCGCTCGCCTGGGCTGTGTCGTCGCACACGCACCTCCAGGTCAAGTGCTACGTGGAGTGGAGGCGCTAACTGTGGGCCTCCCGGGCGAGGTCCTCATGGAACAACGGCCCGTGTCCCGGGCAGGACAAGGAGGACACACGTGCGTCTCCGTGTCGGCGGCCCACGGCCACACACCGACGGTTTGCAAGAACCTGTCGGGGTCCCGTTAGAAAGAGAGAGAAAGAGAGAGAGAGAGAGAGAGAGAGAGAGAGAGGGAGAGAGAGGGAGAGAGAGAGGGAGCTAGAGAGAGAGAGAGAGAGGGAGAGAGAGAGAGAGAGAGAGAGAGAAAAGAAATGTGAGGTAACGGCGACGGATCAGCACGTAACCCACCGCACAAGTTTGAGTGCTGCTTGTTCACGATGACATGATGAGGGTTACAGTTTATCTCTCTCTATATATAGATTCAGCGCTAATTTGCTTCTGACATGAAACCATGGAGACAGCAGAATTCGAGTTTTAGGTTGCCTTAGATAGTGTTGTATGCCAACACACACACATACACACACACACACACACACACACACACACACGCGGTGGGAGCCTTGCAGTAACAGCTGTTGTGCAGCAGGGTCAAAGGCAGTGCAAGCTCGCACAGTCAGTGTCCTCTGAATCACTGGGCAGCAGTCGGAGGCACAGTGTGGAGTCTAACCAGGGGTCCTGACAACACCAACACGCGCGCACGCACACACCGCGTTTGACCCCCACAATAGCAGGCTCCAGAAGAGTTTGTGTGCCGTGTTTATTTTGGCTGGAGGTTTTTTGCTCGTCCACTCCGAAAACCAAAGAAACAAACCTTATAACTCACTGCCTCACACGTCTAAATACTCTATGGGAAACGTGGCCGTGGTGAAAACACGACCCCCTTCATCCCTCCCAGTTCCTCCGTGCATCCTCCTAACCCCTCCTGTGGCCAGGCAGACATCCCCATCCTCCCATCACCCAGCATCATTACAGATGGTTTCATTCCCCCGACACGTTAATATCACATCATCCTGATGAATAAAGCCATATAATACCCAGCGATGCCAATAATCCCATAGGTAAGAGGCTTACGAGACAGGCCTCCGAGCGTAGGGGGGTGGGGGGGGGCCTAGACTAGGCTGGCGCGGGACGGCTAAATTAGTTCTGTCTCCAGTCCCCGTGCGCGTTTTGTATTCACGGCAAGGCTGGAACAGCGTGCCTGGTGCCGGAGGTCACCCTGTTGGAGGGATTTGGAGGTACGGACTATACCATCGTCATATGGAGGCGGGGGAAGTGGGGGTTAAGTTGATTATCCTATCTAGTCACTGTTCACATAGCCCGAGGTAATCTCGTTAAACAGATATATATTTGCCCCCTCGTAATGCACATCTTTCCAGATACCGTAGGAGACGTCTTGAAAAGTGAACTATGGTTAGCATCAGATTGTTTTTTCATATCTTCGGATCAGTCACCGTAGTACAAATAGTATATTGTGTGGTTTTATATATATATATATACTGTTTCTATCACAGCTCTTACTGTTTGTGCTTGTGAAGTGCAGTGTAACTGATCCAGATCCAGCACATTCTTCCAGGGTCACATACCATACTGTATGTGCATACGGTCACATGGAATCATTTGATCTTGACCTTTATGCATTAGTTACAGTTCAAAACAGCCCAGCATGCATTGGACACAACATTTATAATCTCAAAGGTAATAGACAGTTGTTCCACAATATGGACGCTTTCAAGCACGACAGCTACGTTTGCGTGTCTCACTGGATTGCTCATTGGAAACCACTTGACAGCTCCGTCATTGGAAAAACACCAGATTACCCTTCTCCAGGGAAATCATGGCAATACTACACCCCCCCCCCCCTTCTCTCTCTGCTCGAACACACACACACACACACGCACACAAACAGATGCACACGCCTAGACTAGCTGATGACATTTTGCGTGAGCCACTCTTGCGCTATCGCCTCCCCGACTCATTCCGTTCTGTAATCCCCTCGCATTGTGTCGTCCTAATAAGACGGGGGTTCGGTGGCGGAAACGGAGAGGAGCGCGCGGCGCCGGAGAGGGAGGGTGACTTGCCGGCGTGCCACAGATAGCGCCATCGCGGCCCCTTTTGGAAACCAACCTTTTGTCCTTCCAGTCCAAGGAGCCGCGGGCTGGTAATTGCCAGCGGGACTGACTGCCGCTCTTTTTTAGCTCGTTTTTTCCCCTCCGCGTTTGCCGCCTTTCTTCCTCCCACCACTGGAGCCGAACGCTATCGGTCCAGAAGAGTTGCCTTTCTCCGTGATTAGAGAAAGTCAGCGAACAAGGGGGGGGGGGGGGGGGAGAGCAAATGAAGGCGAGAAAGCAAATGTGAGAGAAAGCGAAGTGACACGTAAGACATAAGAAAGCTTCAGTTGAAAAAAATTGAGGGGAGTGGAAAAAAAAGAGAAAAAAACTGTTTCATCCTCTTTTTAAATCCGACATCTACTCAAATCCCAGGCATAATTCTTTGGGAATCCGGTGGGTTTGGAGGCTATTTAGTGCAGCGCCGCAGAGCCGCGTTGGAGACGTTCCACAGAGGCTGACCCTCTGGCACAAGGAACCTGCCAGCCACGCACAACATGGCCACCCAAAGGCCATTTCATCACATCTCCTCTCACCTCAGCTTTGAACGGTTGTTGTTTTTTTGTACCTCCATGGTTAACGAGAAATACCATTTCACACCTTATTTGTTTTATTTTCTCTTCCAAAATCAGGATATAGTCGTGGTGTTTGTGAGAATGTTTGTGTCTTTCTAGAGCTAGACCTTTGCCCTCCAGCTTAGGGCTGGAAAAGTGTTTTGCAGTAGCCCCTTGATCTGAAGTCAGTCTTGCGTAACCCCCTCCATTGCAGTGAATGGTTTGGCTGCAAAGAGAGTATGCTGATCTGGCATCTGTGCTAAAGGGCAGCTTACACTTAGGATCAAGCTAACAGTACTCCCACTGTTTAAAACAAGAACTGTTAAGTTGTCCTGATCCTCAACCCCAGCTCTTTCACTCTCTCTCTCTCTCTCTCTCCCTCTCTCTCTCTCTCTCTCTCTCTCTCTCTCTCTCTCTCTCTCTCTCTCTCTCTCTCTCTCTCCTCCCGTGGTTGTGTGTGGGGGTTTCTGGGTGAAGGTGAGAGCGGAGGTGAGGGCTGTATCTGATTGCGGTCCGCCTTGGGGGTGAGCGAGGCGAGGGCCGACTGAGCACCTGCCTCCAGCCGACGCTGACATTAACGCTTCTGAAGGGGTTGCACAAGGGGGACTGATTATTCAGACACGTCGAAACACACACACACACACTCGCGCGCACGCACGCACACATCCACTGCTTTAATCTCAATTTCTCTCCAACTCTTGAGTGTGAAGCCAATGAGAGCTCTAAAGCCCTCCACGAAGAGCCAGAAGTGGCGCGGGCCAGAGTGGTCTGGTGGGGAGCGCTGCTCCTTGTTCCAGCAGGTGTTTACCGGCTGGCTGGCTGGCTGGCTGGCTGGCTGGCTGGCTGGCTGGCTGGCTGGCTGGCCGTGAGACGCAGCGTTCCCCCCTTCCTAAACACTGGCTGTCCTCGGCGCCGTCCTCCCCGCCTCTCCTCTCAGCAGTCCTCCACAGAGCCGCTCAGCCACACTCCAGGCTTAATATAGACGCACGTACTCCAGCACCCTCTTAGATACACGCGCGCGAGCGCACACACACACACACACACACACACACACACAGTGACAGTGTACTCCTGCACTGTTCCAAAGTCCCCTCCCCTCCCGTCGCTCACTTTGACACCAGCACCCACGCGCCCCTCTCCCATCTATCAACGCGTCCCGTCCTACTTGAGCCTTTTCGTCGTGCCGCCGCCTTCGACGCCGTCTTCACTCTCTCCTCGTCTCAAGGAGGGATATCTCATCCCCACCGCTGGGCCGCTGGATGGTCCTCCAGCGCGCCGCAGGGCCCCCCCGAATCAGCCTCAACGAGGAGCCCCGCAGAGGTTGGCGCTGTTGGGGGAAATTGCGCCCGTAATTGAGCTGCATGATAACGATGCGTTCTCCGTCTGATTTTCCACCGCCGGCGAATCACCATCATCGTCGCGCTCGTCGTCGCCGTGGTGTTTGTTGCCGTGGCGTCGCGGCAGCGTCGCGCCGCCACGCTGATTTCGGTGACTGTGTGATCACGACGTCCGGCGCCCGTTGCTATTTAAGGCGCCCGCGCTAATATGGAAGACGGGAAGGACACGTGTCAGGCCGCGATGACTCATCCTTCGCCGTGCGGCCGTTTTACGAGTTGTGTTTTCGACACGCCTTGCTGGTGTATTCACGCGCAGGCATATTGGGAGGCGGCGCACACTTTCCACCCCTCTCCACACACTGGGGCCAGTGTAGGGCCAGTGGGCTGTGTTTGTCTAGCCATGTACTCATGGTCATGTATACTGAATCACACATTCATCACACGCTCACAAACTTTTTATATGCGGCATAAAGGCCCCTGTGTTTCTCGTAGCGGCTCTGAAAGACCCTTTGAGTCAAGTCGGTTGGTGTAAGGTGAGGGTGAGGGGGGGGGGAGTTAGTAAGTGGGAGAGAGAGAGAGCCAGAGAGAGAGAGAGAGAGAGAGAGAGAGACATGGTTATGCGTTATAAGAAGCATAAATGGATGAAAACATGACTAGGAGACCGGAGAAAGACGTTTGGGGAGGCAGAGGAAATGGCAGGAGACAACGCAAGTGCAAGTAAAGTGGGTAACGAGCTAAAGAAAAGAAGGGAGAGACTAGCAGGGGTGCCAAGTCAAGATGTGGCTCAAATAGCTCTCTGTCTCTCTTTGCGTCTCTTTAGTCTCTCTCTCTTTCTTTCTTTCAGTGTGGGCGTGGTTTGGGCATTTCCAGGAGGGGCTCTTAGGGCCTGAATCATCCTCCAAAGAACTGCCTTTCCATACACGCGAGAGTGATTAGGGAAACCATTGACTCCCTATTGGTTTCAGCGCTCTCTGTAATAGCCTCTACGTTTGTGCGTGCGCGTGTGTGTTTGTGTATATCTCGGAGCTGAAACAAAGAACGATATTGTTTGTTTTTTTCTCTCCCCTGGAATGGCCAATCTGAATTGTAGGGTGGGTCAGTCCCCTTTGGCCTCACTGTCCCCCATGACTGCTTTGCGTAAAACCCCTTCCCTATCACGTCCCTGTGTTTGCCGCCCCCTACCTCATTTAGGCTGCTTGGTTTTACCGGTGGCTGACATGTGTGTTTCTCACTTGGCAGAGGTCAGAGGCTACGGCCCGCGGCCCTCGAGCCACTCCCGGGTCCACGTACAGTGCATGCCTCATGGTCTGTGCTGTGGGCAAATCTCTGGGCATGCCTTCGTGGCGCGTCCCCCGTCTATGACGGAGGAGTTGACTGGAGCCAAGAGAGAGCGAGAGAGAGAGAGAGAGAGAGAGAGGGAGAGAGAGAGAGAGAGAGAGAGAGTGTGTGCCCTGCAGCACACTAACCACAAACCCTCCCTACGCAAGCAGAAAAAGAGAAGAAAAAAAAAACAGAAAGCCCATCGGCTGCTGACTCCATAGTCAATTCCCAGCGCCCAGACAGTATGGTGGATGTACTTTGTGGACAATCTGTAACCCTACCCCTGGAGAATGGAGGGCCGTGCGGTTAGGTTCCATGGGCCCTTGGAACACATGGAAACATAATTGTTCCGGGCGCTCCGGGAGAGACTGGATAAGAACAAGGCAATTATAATTCTGCCAGGCCACCTCCACTGGCTTTAATACGGCCTCTGTTTGGTTAACAGGCACAAATGACTGTAATTTACCAGCGTTGGAAAGCCCTATTATGAGCTAGTAACTATTTGCCTTCTGCGCCCATATTGTCTTTTAGAATGATCCTTACGAGGGAAATAATAGCACTCTTCCACTCCCACCTATGACACACAATGTTGCGTAAGGATATTAATGATGCTCCGGCTTTATAGCTCAGGAAAATAATATTGGCTCAATAAGATAAATAAAATAAAAAATGTATAATGCTTCGGATGTAACATTAGAAGAGAATTTTGCCGTGGAGATGACTCACTATGGAGCCCGAAAGAACCCCCCCCCCCCTCTCCGAATTTATTTGGTCTTTCTTAAATATGCGCTTTATGCATGAGGCAGAGTCATTAGTGGGGAGCAAGGCTTCCAGCCACCCTGGGTAAATGGAAGCCTGGCCCAGACGGCCTCCCCTGCAGAGAAACCAACTGCTTCTCTCCCACAGACGCCGCAGGATCAAGCCTGTGTGACGGACATGCGGCAGGCGTGTGATGTACATAGGTAGGGTGACAGTCCCTGTGATGGTTTATGGATGTTTAGGGCAGTCAGATGTCAGAGGGGTGTGGGGGGTGTAAAGGCCTCCTACTGGTATGTTGTGGCCCCCCCGCTGTGAAACCGTTAACCGTGCAGGGAGCATCAAAGGCGTCTGTGTCAGTGCGTGTGTTGTAGGATGTCTGGGATTTGCACGTATGTCTTTTATGTGTTTCCATGAGTTAGGGTGTAGTGTGTGTGTGCGTGTGTGTGTGTGTGTGTGTGTGTTTGTGTGTGTGTTTGGGGGCCAGTGCCTGTCCAGTCACCATCAGCCCCCCCACGCCCCGTCTGCCCCGCCGTCCTCTCACTACCTGAGGCCCCCGTGGATTTTGGGTAAGATGTGCTGACAAATCGATGCTGCCTGGCTGGCTAACTGCTCCCACTGCAGCCGGCCGACCGACACGTGCCGAATGCCAAGTGATAGCCGAGGGCTTACACACACAAACAAACCAACACACACACACACACACGCGCGCGTGCGCGCACACACTGTCTCGCTCTCCCTATTTCTCTCTGACCCGCAGCGCGAGCCCACCAAGCTATATCGTCGCACGCCACTCCGCATGGATCATCCTCCCAAAACCCGGGGATAATCTCTGTCCTTTTGTCAGCATTAGCCTGGCAATAGAGTCCAGGCTGATCAGGGGGCCATAGAACCAGGGCCGGGCTGGGCCGGGCCGGGTCAGCCCAGAGCCTAGGCACCGCTTAAAGCTCGCCTCTTTGTTTTCCGAGGGGCGCGTTCTTCTCTGCCGGGGCGTACAGTCAGTCGCCGTCCATAGGAGGACTTATAAGAGACACATGCCTTAGAGGGACTGTTTGAATCTCTGATTGTTCATTAAATAATTCAAAGCGGGGATTAGCATAGCCACGGATGTCTGGGGAAACCTTGTTTAATGGAGCAGGCTGCCGTTCTTACCGGGAGTGAGTCCGGTTCCAGTCGGGGGGGGCGGTGCCTTGTGCCCTCTGGCTGGTGGATTAGGCCCTGGGCCGGCCAAACCATGGAGCCACAACCAAGCTGCCTGACTGGCTGTGCTGCTCGGTAGAACCCCATGACGTCCTGCTAACCACCAGAACCAGGGCTGGAACCGGAGCCGAGGTTGGAGAGGAGTTTAAATCCAGTGCAAATCCGGCTCAGGACCCAATCCCCGACTCTGGGGATCCGATCACAATCAATCCTGATTCGCACCAGGTTATCAAACCAAATTCATCCCCACTTTTTCTCTCTCTCTCATTCTCTCTCTCTCTCTCTCTCTCTCTCTCTCTCTCTCTCTCTCTCTCTCTCTCATCTCTTCATCCCCTTTATGTATTTTATTTTCTCCTCAGCCCAACGAGGTTTGGACAGCTGTTTCACATACAGAGACAAATAGTCAGTCATTTTAATTCAGGCAATAATTACATAGTTTGTCAATGCTCATCTGGTATTCTTGAATTATCAGCAGCCTGTGCAGATGCAGCCTTTATCATTGTGACAAGCCCATATGGCTTTGGTATAGAGAATACGAGGACTAATATGCCATATTTTACTTTGGCTAACAAGATGGTTACATTTTGACTACACAGATTAAAGGAAGTGAGTACTAAGAGTTTGGTCAAGGCACCGGGAATGTCTCTGTAGTGTTCCCTTTGTTATGTGCGTGAGTGTGAATATGTGTGTGTGCGTGAGCATGAGCGTGTGCGTGTGTGTGTGTGTGTGTGTGTGTGTGTGTGTGTGTGTTTGAGTGTGAGTGTATGTGTGAGTGTAAACGTGTGTGTGAGTGTGGGTAGATGGTTAGATGTGCATGGGTCTTATACACACACATACGCACACACAAATCCATACATACCCAGACACGCACACACACTGTGTGAAGGCAGGGAGCGGAGCTTATGAAATGCTAGTGATGAAAGGGAAGGAGCCTGGTTCTCTCAGGTGTTCCGCTCTGGCCCTCTGTTCCTGCGCTCATTCCACAATCTGGATAGTTCACATATTGTACCGCTCCGGGGCTTTGGTGGAGTTCTTGCTGTTCTGGAAAATAATTATAATCCTATTCACAAGACAAGCTGATGAAGTTTACTTTTACATTCATACATTCTTAACCCCTCCCCCCCTTTATAGCACACACACACACGCACACGCGCGCACACACACACACACACATGCCAGAGAGATTTTTTTTTTTAACCCATTCTCCCTAACAAGCAGATTGAAGTGGGATCATGTTGCAAGGGTAGTTCCTAGTGTGTATTCAAACTTAAAAGTACTAAAAGTCAAGCACAGAACCCTAAAGCACGTGCAGCTCGATGTGCATTACCCTTTGCCTTTAGGCTAGCACACAGCTTACCTCCGGCGGTGCGGCGACATGTGCCGTGGTGGCTAGCCTGCTAACGTAACAGCTCAGTCCAGTGCGGCACGGACGGTGTAGCAGTCGAGCTGCGGTAGGAAAGTTGCGGGGCTTTTATCGCGTGTTTGCTGGCATTTCCATAGCGGCCTGTTAATCTGCTCTCTCTGAGAACACATAGGGGCTAGATAGAGCTGTGCACGTGTGTGTGTGGGAGTATAAAACAATAGTGCGTCGTCTGAATGGGCAGTAAAACCTAGTGGTTGAGATCAAAGTGAGAAAGACGTGTGTGTGCAGAGATTGATGTGTTTTTTCCCTTCCCTCTGCATCCCGTCTCCAAAAACAGGAAGTGCGTTAGCGAGCGGGAAGTCCGGAACTACAACGGCGGTGGAAGTCGGAGCCGTTCCCCCTTTGCGACTCGTCACGGCGGTCACATGCCGCGGACCGCGTGACGCAGTGCTCTGGCGCGTCTCCACCAAGCCTCTGCTCCGCATGCTCCTGTTCCAGGAGAGGGTGGCTGACAACCAACCCGGGGGGGGGGACGGGGGGGGGGTAATCCCGCTGCTCCTCTGAAACTCACAGGCAATGGGGCGGTGGTCCGCGTTTGGCGGTGGTCTGCCGAGCCTCCCACCCAACGACGCGTCGCCGGGGCTCCCGCCGGGCTCCCGTTTCACGTCTTTGTTTGGCCCTCAAGCCAAGCACTTAAGCCGTAGTAAAAGGCCCCGCTGTGCTAATGGGAAACATGTCAAACAGTTGGCCTGAGCCGGCTCTTTGTAGACCAGTCACTTCCTCCTGTTTTCCAGCACGCCTGGAGATGAGCCAGGCCTCCTAGCATGTACAGACATATTGTCACTTATTATATACAGTACCAAGTCAAAAGTTTGGACACGTTTTCCCATTCAAGTGATTGAAAGTACACACACTACAGACACTCGTCATGCCTTTGATGATTTCGGACACTCTAGCGCCATCAGGTCTCTCCACCACGATCCAGTGTAGCTCCAGCAGGTCTTTCCACCTTTCTCCTGTTAAGATGAATCAGGTCTCTCCACCTTTATCCTGTTGGGATCAGGCAGGTCTCTCCACCTTCCTCCTGTTAGGATTAATCAGGTCTCTCCACCTTTATCCTGTTGGGATCAGGCAGGTCTCTCCACCTTTAATCCTGTTTAGATGAATCAGGTCTCTCCACCCTGATGCTGTGTGTGCTCCAGCAGGTCTCTCCACCCTGATGCTGTGTGTAGCTCCAGCAGGTCTCTCCACCCTGATCCTGTGTGTAGCTCCAGCAGTGCGTCACCATCCCCCTCTCCGTTGTCCGCCCCAGAGATTTATTTATTTTGCCCCGCTCGTTTATTTAGCTCTGTGATTCAATTATGTATTCTGTGTATCCATGATTTACTGGCTTTGATTTAAAAAAAAGCTGCGGGATTCAGCGGGAAACACCACAGATCCTTAGCGGGGGGGGGGGGGGGGGGACCTACGGCGTGCGCGGCTGACAAAGTCGAGAGGAGCGGAGAGACAGAGGGGGTCTGGGGGGGGGGGGGGGGGGGGGGGGGGGGACCTCTTCGTACAACAGGCGAAATCCCAAAAAGTTTTTTTTTTTTTTTTTCTGAGCGAGGCTGCGTGGGAGGAGATTTGGACTGACCTAATTAAAACGTTGGAATCCTGAGAGGAATAAATTAAGTAAATGTCAGTTAGGCTGAGCTGGAGGAGGAGAGATAAAGAGGCGCAAGCCCGCGTGCCAGCCACCGTCAGATTTCCCGTCCTCTCGTCTTCCTCGTCCTCCTCGTCCTCCTCCTCCTCCATTATCGGAGTTCAGAGGCAGGGGTCTGAGTCATACCCTAATTAAACATGGCGCGTTGGTTTGATTGTGCCATGCTGATAACATCTGTTGAAATGTAGACAGTAGTTCCCACTCAACCCTTGGCGGTTTGTCAGAGAGACAACAGGGGACACCGGTTCAGAAAGTGCGGGCAGCCGATCCACTTGGAGGTGTCATTCAGCGCGGAGGCTCCCACGTCCTTGTATCGGAAAGCCAGAAGGGTGTCGGGGGCCGTGCTGCCCGTGTGAGGGCCCGAACCTTACAGAGAGAGAGAGAAGGACAGAGACGGAGGAAACTAGAGAGCTCAGACAGGAGCAGGAACAAAATGGAGTGAGGAAAGACAGATAAATAATGAAGGAGAGGTTTCAGAGTAGTATGTGAGAGAGAGACAGCGAGAGAGAGAGAATGAGTGAGAGAGAGACAGCGAGAGAGAGAGAGAATGAGTGAGAGAGAGAGAGAGAGAGAGAGAGACAGTGTGTCGCGGGGATCGAGAGAGTGTGTCGTACACAGGCGACAAGGAGACACTTACAAGGACAATAGGCAGTTTACATCTGCTGGCGCCTCTAGCCCGGAGAGGAGCGCCTTCGCCGCTCCGATGCAAGAGCAACAGCAGGTACAGTGGAGCAGACAGGCCCCTCCGCATCAGCAGTCCCCCTAGATGCCAGCCAGCCAGCCAGCCAGCCAGCCTGCGCCTCCAGCTCTCCCCGGGAGCCCCAGAGCGGATCAGCCCCACCCGTCAGCCCAGACAGGCTCCCGGCAACACGCCCCATGGCGGGGCCTCCATATGGGGCCGACATGTTTGCGCTGCGCCGGGGCAGGACGGCACGCCATACGGCCGCCGTCGGACGACGTGTAGCGCGTAATGGAACAGACGCCGGGGACCGCTGACGGTGGGGGTTTGTGGACATGGGTGGAGCGACGGAGGGGCGGAGGGAGGGAGGGAGGGAGGAGAGGAAACAAAAGGCAGGGAGGAAAGACAGCTGCTTACGGAGATGACTATTAGCCAAGGAGAGCTCCGCGAACTTTGGCTAGGAAACAACTTACCTGCGGCGCCGGAGCGCTCGCCGGAGAACGTGACCCCGGAGCCCTTTGATTGTAGGCCCCTTTGATGTGATCCTTGAACAGGACACCCTTTGAAGGAGGCCTTTGAACTGGCCGGTCCGCTAGCGAGCGCTCCCGCACTCCTACGGCGTCATCAGCGGGAATTAGCAAGCTGGCGGTCAAGCGTGCTCCGTTTGGAGGAGCGTCATCGGTGTTAGACGGCGAGCGCGGACTTCACAGCCGGGCTGTGTGCTCTGTTGTCTCTGTTTGACGGACAGACTCGACGGTGCACCAGGTCGCGCTGTGCCGCGTCGTAAGGTGCCTTATAAGGCCATGCCGGGCAGTCCTGCGGCGTCGTAAGGTGCCTTATAAGGCCATGCCGGGCAGTCCTGCGGCGGGGGTGGTAACGACCCAGCCGCCTGAACACGCCACTGACACGTCTCCCCGTCACCTCTGTCACGCCTGTCACACGCAACGGTGTCACGCGACCACTGTGCGTGTGTGAGGGTTGGCGAGAAGAGGACGGAGAGACGCGGCGAGGACGAGGAGTGGTTCTGTCGGGGTTGGCGCAGGGGAGAGAGAAGGGGGGGGGGGACTCAGGCAGAGGTCTGCTGGGGGCTTTGGCTACGGGGACTGGAGGCTCTCTCTGCTGTTACTACTGGCACCTCGCTCCTCCCAGTGGGTCCATGTCAGTCTCACTTCTTTCTCTCTCTCTCTCCCCCCCCCTCCTCTTTCTCTCTCTCTCTCTCTCCCTGTGTCTGGAGTTGCTGTGTACTCTTTCTGTCTTTACCTATCTGTCTTAGCCTTTCTCACTCCTCCTTTATCTCCCCCGCCCGGCTCTCCCTTACATTTATGTTGCTCTCCCACTCATACAGCAGCCTTGTCACCTCAGCACTTCTCATGCTGTGAGAAATGTTAGGCTTCCCAGACTCTCTCTCTCTCTCTCTCTCTCTCTCCCTCTCTCTCTGTGTGTCTGTGTGTGTGTGTCTGTGTTGGTGTGTTTGTGTGTGTATTTCTTTTCCTGGTGACATTTCCGTGCCAGGTGTGACAAATGGCGGGCAGAGAGGAAGCGTTTATTCCCCATGGTGAGCTTAATTAGCCTATCAGCCTTGCTTTTGCACAGACTTGTTTTGAAAATGGCACAGCCACACGCACAGCCACACACACAGCCACACGCACACACACACACGCCCACACGCATATTCCGAAGCCACCGCCCGCCCACACACATACTGAGGGGGACACTCGCACACACTGGGCGACAACAACACTTCAGTACCAAACAGATTGCATTACGGAGTGCAATTTAAAAAGACGCCTAAACCACATTTCCCTTTTGATATTTGCGTACGCGGGCCGCTCGTCCACAGGGACGCCACGCAGCCCAAATGACTCGGCTCGCTCCATTAAAAAGGTTAAATCATTTACAAAGTACGGATGATCTCTCGCAATTAGTGTCCAGCGGGTGTTTCTGGGTCATCCAAGGTGGCGGAGCGAGGCCAGGGCCGGGACTGTGTTTCCAGGACAGATGGTCAGGCCCAATAATATGTTATGCCCCTGGCTTGGCAGTGGAGCTCCGAAGACAGGATGGCTCCCTTAAAGGGCTGGGGATGGAGATAGGAGGAGGAGGAGGAGGAGGAGGAGGAGGGAGCACCCTACCGGTATCTCATTCAGAGTTCTGGGGCCCAGGTGGTGGTGGCAACAGAGGTGGCGTTTTGCGTGTGTGCACACGCGTGTGTGTGTGTGTGTGTGTGTGTGTGTGTGTGTGTGTGTCGTCCAGACAGATTGCGTTTTTGTTTTTATATATATTCACAGCAAATTTCAATCTCAAAGCCTATGTTTGTGTGTGAATTAGGGGTGTGTGTACGTGTTTGTGGTGACGGGCCGACATCTGTTGGTACTGAGCCCGTGCCAAGCCCAACATCTGCAGCTAAGAGGGGGCTTCCTGGCTGGGCCGGGCGGAGGGATGGAGGGACGGAGCGGAGGGGAAGGCAGAACTGGCACCGTTCAATATTACTGCAGCAAGGCAGGGGACCTCAAGGCCCTGTGACAGACAGCTGCTAATTACAAACGCACGCGCACGCACACACGCACATGCACACACACACACACACACACACACACACACACACACACATACGCACCCCCTCACAAACCCACCCTCAATTGCAACCCCACCCAGTGTTTTCCGATGGAACCGGGGTGTCTGAGGCTGTGCTAATGATGTCGTTCATTAGCCCCGGCCTCCCTTCCCCTCGCTTTGTCGGCAAATCACAGGCACCGCCGGCTGGCAAGCCGAGCCCGAGCCTTGGCATGGCTCTCTCTCTCGCTCCAGAGGAAATGAATCCCCTCAAAATGTTGCTGATGCCTCTCACCCCTCTGGGGCTCTGGGGCCCGACAGCTAGTTATGGAAGGGCAGGGGACATGTTTTAAGGGGGGGGGGGGGGGACACAACAACGGCAGGCCGCAGCAGAGTGTTCGGAGTCATCCGAGGTGTGGTCCTCCCTCTGCCTTTGATCTGAGAGCCCTCTGAAGTGGCTCCCTAGAGGGCCTGGAGAGGAGAGGTCGCTGAGAGGGAATGCGTGACCGGAGGGAAGAAGGCGGCGGAGCAATCAGAGGGGGAACGGGAGAGGCCCTTCATGCCAGCTGATTACAGCCACGTCTCCTGCTGCACACTCACACTCAAGAGTGTGTTTGTGTTCACGTCTCCTGCTGCACACTCACACTCAGAGTGTGTTTGTGTTCACGTCTCTTGCTGCACACTCACACTTAGTGTGGTGTGTTTGTGTTTCGGTTCTGGAAGTTATTCCACCACATGGATTGCGTTGATTGATTCGCTCCCCGGTCACTGGCCAAGCCTTTTCCCAACAGGCCCCTGTTGACAGTACACTCCTCCGTGCTTTGTTCTCCCCTCTACCCCCCCTACCCCCCCACCCCCTGCCATGTGACCCGGAGTTGATGAAGACAATCCACTTAGTCCGGTCAGGGCTTAGTGTCAGTGAGAAGCTAGCCCGTCCTGGGGATTAGAAGTCATGGATGAAGCCCTGTGCCAGAGGTCCATCAGCCAAGCACAGGAGCTCCGTTGGCTGGGGAGAGTAGCCGGGGGAAACTCCTAAGGCTTGGGGAAAAGCTGGACCTGTGTTATTAAATAGTTGGGATTGAATTTGGGATTTCAAAGAACAGTCTTAAGTTTCTTATCTTTAAAAAGATTTTTTATGGAAAACCAACTTTGCTTTGTGACGTTGATTCGTTGGGCTAAAGAAAATAAAAATCCCTAAAATACAACGAGGTCCATCAAGATGGATCGTTTATCAGCTCCAGAGACCAGGCGTACATCACGTCCTGGCCCTCGAACCCTATGAACAGCAGTGAGACGAGGCTGCCCGCCTCTTTGAGGTGCGTGCCTCAGCCGAGACGAAAGGCCCTGGGCCGTGCACCTCTGGATCACGTGGAGGCTTAACGATCCTGGTCGTAAAGATCTGTCGATGTCGTCCTCCCCCGTCGTCGTTTCACCTGTTTGCTGCTCGGTGTCGCGCCTCACGTCCCAGCCCTCGCCCCTGCGCTCGCTTCCCCTCTCGTCTCCTTCGGATCGTGATCTGGCCCCTCCGTCCAGCTGTCCCGTCGAGGGGAAAAACATATCACGTCTGTGAGGTTTTCAAGAAGCTAGCGCATTCCTCTCCGGTGGCCATTGTTAAATGTTCCCTGTGTTTTTCTGTCGTTTTGTTTTTTTTCCCCCGAGCATTTTTGGCCTAAGTGTATCACTCAGTGAGAACGGTTCCAGCTGTTTGAAGAAGAAAAACACTTATTGCCTTAATGTGAATTTTCCCTAGGAAGGGGGAATTCCAAGAAGGGAATTAAAAGTGTATTATTAAAGTTAATAGCATTTTGACTAGAGATCTGGCGTCAAATAAGTGATTTAACATGAATAACCCAAAAAGATTTGCTGAGATTTGTGCAGAAGTACTCTGGATATGAGCTTCCCCATTCTGAAGTGCGGATTTGCCTTTTGTATGCTTTTTGGGGGTTATTTTTATAGAATCTAAAAGTTTTCTTAGGGAAGTGAAACTGATCCTTTCAGGGGCTTTGAGATTGTTGCGCGGCGTTAGCATGCCTCTCACATACTGGCGGATCCGTAAATAAACACAGCCCAGTGAACACCCACCCACCCACACACACACACACACCCACACACACACACACACACACACACACACACACACACACACACTCACATAACAACAGACCTGGACCGCTCTCTATAGGGCTCCCCCCTATACGCGGTATGTGAGTGACGGGACCTGGCAGATGAATAGGTCCTGTATGCAGCCTTGTGTCCTTCGCCGTTGCCATAACGGCCCCGGCCCCGCCGGCCAATCCCGGTGACCCCCACGGCCGGGGTCGCGTCGGGGTCAGGCCGTGTCACTGCGATGTCACATGCAGGTGTGGAATCCCAGTAATGCCCCTGACACGCTGACTATAGAGAGCTGAC
>JAPMUY010008238.1:40000-47500 GCA_026901105.3 Galaxias olidus
TGTGTGCAGTCGCCAGAGGATCAGAGTTGTGCTCACATGAGCTCTCCTCTGGCCTGTGGGTTTACAGCCCTCCAGCTAGACAGGTTCTCTGGTTTACGTGTCCAGTGGTCAGACACACGAGTGTGTGGGGGGGGGGGGGGACTTAGAGAGGCGGTGTCGGGGGGAGGGTCGGGCCAGAGGGGGTTGTTTTTGTTTTCGGAGCGACGCGCAGGCTTCCTCGTCGTCCTGAGGGACCCCCCCCCCCTCTTTTCCATCGCGCTGGCGGTGGGATTCAAACCACCTCTCGGGGGCAAACACACACACACAAAGCCCCCCCCACTCCCCTACTGTTTAACACACACTCGGGTTTGAAGTCATGGACCATCCGGCGGCGCGCGTCCCGTGGATTAGCCCCCTGAAGAGATGTCTTTGATTGGCCAAGGGGGGATTTCTTTTGGAGGTGATCAGTTGCCTAAGCAGCTGTTACATGGAGGATTAGCAGGTGCTGTGCATTCACAGTGGGCCCAGCACAGCTCCCTTCCCCTGGCTGGCTGGGTGAGGAGAGAGAGGGGGTGGGGGTACTCTGATAGGTGAGGAAGGCAGCCCAGAGGGCAGGAGAAGGGAGGGAGAAGATGTGGGAGGAAGTACGAGAGGGAAAGGAAGTAAGGACAAGGTTTGGACGCGGAGAGGCGGAGTGTACGGCGTGGGGGCGGCGAGGCTGGAAAGAGAGGGGGCGGGAGAGGGAGAGAACAGGTGTGCAGGGGGAGGAGTGCGTGACCCAGTTGGCACACGCGAGGAGGAGGAGGAGGAGGAGGAGGTGAGGTGCGTAGGTGGACCAGGTGGAAGGCAGCCGCAGGTGAGAGGTTGACAGGAGATGTCAAGGACAAAATTGTGCCCTCTCGCTCTCTGTGTGTCTCTCTCTCTCTCTCTCTTTCTCTCTCTCGCTCTCTCTCTCTCTCTCTCTCTTTCTCTCTCTCTCTCTCTCCTTCCTATTTTGAGCGCCTGATCCCCCCTCCCCCCCTGCTTTGTGTGTGACAGCCCACCACCTCAGTAATTGCTCCGGCACGAGGTGTTTGCACGGAGGGGAAGGTTGATGAGCTGATAACAGGCCTGGCTGTTTGGGGACACCAATACATTTCCATAGTGAGCGGCAGGCAGTCCTCCGGCGGCACCTCCCCTGACCGGCCTTCTGTTCGCTTGTAAACAAAGGGACACTTCAGGCGGGCCCGCTTGTCCTCAGCTATTTCCTCTGCAGCCTTTTGTTCTCTTTCTCTTTCTCTTACGCCCTCTCTCTCTCTCTCTCTCTCTCTCTCTCTCTCTTTGTTTACCCCCCCCCCACCCCCCCCCCCCAGTCTCTCTCTCTCTCTCTCTTTCTTCTCTCTCTCTCCTCTCTTCCTTGCTCTCTTTCTCCTTGCCCGTCTAGTCAAGTGCACAGCCTCGCCGTTCTCTCGCCTTTCCATTTGATGTGTCGGGGCACATTTCAGTGGAGCGGACGGGCGGGCGGGCGGGCGGGCGGGCGCTTCCGAGGCTCAGCAGAACGCACCCACATGTCAACGCCTCCTCGTCTTACGCTTCCCTCCTCCTCCTCTTCTTCCTCCCGTTCCCCATTTCCCACCCCTCCCCTTCTGCGTGCCCCTCCCCACCCACCCCCTTTTCTGCCTCTTATGATGGAGAGATAATATTCAGAGCTTGGTTTTCACACACATACGCAAACACACGCACACACACACACACACGCACACACACGCTCACACGCACACAGCCAGTGAATACAGACGCTGCTGCATCCATGTCATAGATCACACCATTGTTATTTACATCATCGCATCACCCCATGGCCCAGAAAGAAAGGAATCAGAGAGTTGACACACACACACACACACACACGCACACACACACACATGCACCCAGTCATAATATTCAGTCCCTTTATCCCCGTTGGTAATCTGTTTACGCAGTGGGCCTGTTTGAGGGAAAAGTTAATTGAAATGGGGACTAATCTGATGCTGACACGGAGCAGCCAGCCGGGCTCCAGGCGGCTCTACCTCGTGGGCCCGCGCCCGCTACCTCGCTGCCTCATTTCATGCCTCTTGGTTCTGTTCAGGGGCAGCCCGTTCCTCCACGCGCCTCGTTGATTGTAAATCCCACGTTCGATACGCTCCTCAGTCGCTCAACTCTTCATCTTGTTGTGCTTGTTTGTGTCCCCCCCCCCCTCCCCTCCGCCCTTTCTCCTACCCTCTGTTCTCCCTGTCACCTATCCCTCCTCTCTTCCTCTCTCATCCCTCGCTCCCTACCCCCCCCCCCCCCGGCTACAGGATGGATACTACTCCCACCGGCCCAAGGAGAAAGTGCGGGTGGACAGCAACAACGAGAACTCGGTGCCGAAGGACTTTGAGAACATAGACAACAGCAACTTTGGCGCCCGCTCGCAGCCCCACCACCGCCAGGCGCCGGGGGGCGTGAGCAGCAAGCAGCACCGCGAGAGGCTGCAGGAGAAGGCCCACGCCCAGCAGCAGCAGCAGCAGCAGCAGAGCTGGAAGGAGAGCGCCCCCGCGCCGGGCCGCGGCTCCAACGAGGTGCTGCAGTACGGCCTCCGGCCCGCCGCCAACGCCAGCCAGCCGGCCGGGCGAGCGGGGGCCGGTGCCGGGGCCGGGGCGGCGTCGCGGCAGCACTACCGCTCCTCCCAGCAGCCCCAGCAGGCGCAGCAGTCGCAGCAGTCGCAGCACAGGCACCAGCACCCCCACCGGAGGCCGCCCACGCCCGCCCCGCTGGAGGTGGCCTACGACCGGCAGCCCAAGTGCGAGATCAGCGGCAAGGAGGCCATCTCGGCTCTGTCCCGCGCCAAGACCAAGGAGTGCCGGCAGCAGATCGCCGAGGTGTACTGCCGGCACAAGGAGGGGCAGCTGATGCCCGAGAAGGTCCAGCGCTACTGCCCCCTGGAAGGTGAGTCCCCTGTTTGTGTTTTGGCGGGTCACATCCTTTTAGTTTTTTTTCAGAACGCCGCTCTGAAAAAAATCAAACGCTTGCTCGAACCTGGCGGAATGTATTTCTGAGGCTGTCCGTTTAAAACAAGCCAACTAACCTCCGGTTTGTCAAAAAAAACAATAGAGGGGGGGTCGAGCCAGTCAAGCTCATCCTGAGGAAGAGTAAACGTTCCCTGTCCTGATCGTTTCCCTTTCGATTCCAGCAAAGTGTTTCCCCGCTGATGAGAAATGTATGGGTTGGGGAATAGAGAATGGTCTTTGTATTTAGACTAAATTGCTATCCAATTTTCATCCCACGAAGCAAACCCCACACACAAACACATGCGGGGGGGGGTGGGGGGGGACTCATTTTCCGAGCAGAATGGTGGAACATCTGCAGGCTGTCGGCAGGCTCCTGTAAACACAGCATACGAGGTTGCCACCGTCAGTGGGCAGCACGCATCAGCGGCCATGTTGAAAAGGGAAGAAAAAAACGCCACCCGTACCCGCGCACCTCCGTAGCCAAGTGGAAAGCATATGGAGGGGAGGGGGGTGGGGGGGTCTGGAAGACATCTGGCCAGTCATAGTCTAATACCTCAACAAACAGCCACCGCAGACTGCCCGCCCTCCTGAACAAGCAGGAGCCACAATGACTCAGAGGGAGCCGAGAGTTGCCTGCCTATGACTAAGCCCGTGTCATCCTGCCCGGGCGACCGCACGGCCCCTCAAAATGACAGTTTGATCAAAGGAGACGGAGAAATTGAAAAGGGCTTTTCCCCCTGGTAGCTGGTGTGTAACAACAAGTCAGCTAAATTAAATCACTTTCTCTTTTTGTTTTTTTTCCCTTACTCCCAGTCTGCCTGCCAATGTTGTTATCTCCCTTTCCCGGCCCCCTCCCTTTCTTCCTCCCCCTATCTCCCCCCCCCCCCCTCTCTCTCTCTCTCTCTCTCTCTCTCTCTCTCTCTCTCTCTCTCTCCCGATCTCTCTTCACCCACACCCCCCCTCAACCCCATCCCCCGATCGCTCCAATCTGAACTTGAGGCCTAACCTTGTTAGCTGCAAATTTGCTCAATTTGATTTCATCTGTATGCTGTCCTTGAGGCCCGGGGCAGCATTAGTGCCAGTGTCGGCCTCGTAGCATATGAGGGGGAGACGTTTCCTCGCTGCTCCCATGTGCCTCTAGCTGAGCCGCAGCCCGCCTGGATGGACAGCTCGTGTCAGAAGAGAAAGAAGAAAAAAAACGTCTTGAACTTTAATATCTTGAACAGAGATAAGAGCAGGGCCAGAGCACAGGAGAGTGCAGTCCAACTTAGCAGACAAACTACTTGGACTAAAAGGCCTCTTAAACAAATGTTGCTGCTACTCCCCGCCCATAACCTCTCTGGCATGAGTGATCGTCGCGATGGACGATGGTAAGCAGCAGAAGTTGCACGAGATGATGGAGCGAGAGAGAGAGAGAGAGCGAGCGGATAGGCCGATGAGATAGAAGGCAGTTTAAAAGATTGATGTGGGCGCGAAAGGAAAAGGTAGGGGATCAGCAGAGGCTTCAGAACCACAGCAATTTTTTTTTCTACTGCGAAACTTTTCTTATAGCGGTACAGGTTTGATAAAAGAAATTAAATTACATTCTCCTTAATTAGCCCTGAGGTGCTAATGCAATTGGCGGGCAGAAAAAAACAAAAGGCAATGTTATAAAAACAAGCGTTTATACAATTTGCTGACGTACAGTAGACAACATAGTTATCTGTAAATACTTGACACGCACGCACAAACTACCTATGCACTCTCTCTCTCTCGCTCTCTTACACACACACACACACACACACACACACACACCCGTGCGCACACACACACACAAAAACACACAGACGCACACGCACAAACACTGCCACATTCACTGCAGTGCTCATTAGTTCAGCCAGCTAGCATTGAACACTCAAAGTGCTTTGTGAAGCGTCTGGCCAATTAGTCCTATGCAAAGCTAACTGGTGAACCCTCATAGTTGGGCACCAATTACTGTTCAATCTGATACAGCTCACTGCAGATTCTCTTTACACTGTCAAAAACGAGCGCACACACACACACACACACACACACACACACACACACACACACACACACACACATTCGTTCTGTAGCTAGGCAGAGATAGCGCTTAAGCGAGGCTGCCTATGAGGAAAGCTTCCTACGGAGTGACCTGACAGAGGGCGTGGTCACTTGGAGTCAGGGGAGCGGTTTATTATCCCCACCTCTGTGCCACCTCTTAGATAAAGTTGGACACTGGCCCTCAAATTTAGGTGATTGACTGGAGGCCCGTCCAGTTGGGAGGCATCGGGGCCTGTCCTTTTTTGTCCCGCCCTTTTCTGTCAGCCTTCAAATGAAGACATGTTGGACACTTGCCCTCCAATCTTGGTAATTATAGGAGGCCAGTGCCAAACATAGAGCGCAGGCAGGAGAGGCACTTTGTGGTCCTCTAGCCCAATAGGAAGCATGCCCTCAGGGGAGAGGAAGGCTTCCTTAGCCACCCCCCCCTGGGCTCCCCACCCCATCCAGAGACCATGGTAGCCCTGTCCCTCTCATTGCCCCCGGGAATTTAAGTTCTCCTCCCCTCCGAGAAAGACACGATTATAGTCATTACCTCCCGAAGCCCTGCCGTGTCAACAAACATGCCTGTCTTGATAAAGCGTATGTTTTCCGCCAGCGACCGCTGTAATTCCACGGGCCCGGTGGAGACAGCTGAAGTGTAATGAAAAGGGTCCCCCTTCCCTGTGCTGCTGACGCTAGCCAATAATTTCAGTCGGAACCGTACCAGGACAGAGGAAGTTCTGTCTATCCAAAGGTTTAGGATGCTATGAAAACAGCTTATGGATTAGTATGAGGTTTCTAATGGCCCTCCAGAGGATGCTGGGGCGGTTCAACGTGACGGTGGACTTGCCGGCTGCGTAGGGCCATGCTGTGGTGCAATACACAAGGCTTTTCCTTGGAGTTGAGCCAGCTCATCCCAGGGGGAATTGGCTACAGGATTCCTGTCTCAAAGGCCATCCGATTTACAGTATCTGTGCTCTCTGTAGATGCCATAGTGAGACTTCAAGCCAAGTGAAAGATTGGGCGAGTCGCGTCTCGTAGCAGTTTCATCAATCTGTATGTGTGAGCTCTGATTGTGCTACATTGTTATTCCTTTTGTCGCGACGCGTCACTTCAAACCATCCTTTCACCGTCGTTGCGCGTGGGCCTGGGCTTTCCCGGAACACACTTAACCCGACCACGCGTCCCTGTGTGTGGTTGCCGTTCCAGGAAAGGCCAACGCCAACATCCAGTGGGACGAGGAGCTGACGGAGAGCGTGCCCACGAAGCCGGTGAGGATAGCCTTTGTGCTGGTGGTCCACGGGCGCGCCTCGCGACAGTTCCAGCGCCTCTTCAAAGCCATCTACCACGCCTCTCACTTCTACTACATCCACGTTGACCAGGTAGGACCACAGGGTAGCCGTCTTTCGGACAACGCACGATACTGCTGTGGTTATCAACCAAGGGTATGCGTAGGAAAGCTTCTTATTAAATAATATAATAATAATAATTAAATGATATGATATTATATTAACATCTAAGGAGGTGCTTACGGCTGGTAAAGATTTGGTTTGGAGCACAGTGGCCAAAACAGGTTGAGAACCACTGTCTTACTGTATACGCTGGTATGACTTGGAGTTTTGATGTATTTACTGTATTTTCTTAAATTATTCTGGAATTAATGCTAACCGGTCAAGCCTTCGTAAAATATATTCCCAAAGAAATCTTGTAGAGAAACTAGATGTATTGTCTTCTTACTCACTAGTGTGATTCAAGGCCAGAATCTCCCTGAACAAGAAACAGGGAAATGCCTGGCCCTGCTGTAGATGCCTGCAGGTGTTCACTGAATAATGTAAAGGATTTCAAACTCTCTGGCTTTTTGTGGGTCTCCATCCAAGGGCCACTGAGCCGAAACATTGCACGCAGCTTAAAAGCAAAACTCCGTTTTCTTTTGTAAATGTTTAATTCCACTATTAGCACAAAAGTGTTTGCGTAAGCACCCTATAATGTATTCTAAAAGAAAACATGTCAAAAGATTGCAAATTAACCTCTTTTGAAAAAAAAATACAATTCATTAAAGTGCTGCCTTTGTATCTATTAGCGCTCCAACTACCTGCACAGGCAGGTGCAAACGCTGGCAGCCCAGTACGCCAACGTGAGGGTGACGCCCTGGCGCATGGCCACCATCTGGGGCGGCGCCAGCCTGCTCACCATGTACCTCCGCAGCATGGCCGACCTGCTGGCCATGAGGGACTGGAGCTGGGACTTCTTCATCAACCTCAGTGCCGCCGACTACCCAATCAGGTAACACGTTGGGGGAGGTAGCCAAAGGTGGAATAGCCTATCGCGAGACACAGCTATCGCAACCACCCAATCAGATGTCAGGGCGGAGGGGATAATAACCTCAGTGCGTGAGGTTTCCCCTGCTATTGTTCTTGGCCCGCCTCCTACTGTCTACATGAAGAAATCCAATCCTGAGTATATTGGTTCAAAG
>JAPMUY010008238.1:52500-67555 GCA_026901105.3 Galaxias olidus
GCCCACTGCGAGAGCATGGTGGACAACAACCTGCGCATCACCAACTGGAACCGCAAGCTGGGCTGCAAGTGCCAGTACAAGCACATCGTGGACTGGTGCGGCTGCTCGCCCAACGACTTCAAGCCCGCCGACTTCCACCGCTTCCAGGTGACGCCCGCCCGTCCGCCCGTCTGTCCGTCCGTCCGTCCCCTCCTCCCATCGTCTGGTCGTCTATTAATTTGTCCGTCTGTCCTCCGCGGACATATATACAGACAACATGCGCACGCTCAAACATACACAAGCACACGCTCACACACATGCAGCCAGGCATGAGCAGTGCCTCTGTGCCTCTCTCTCTCTCTCTCTCTCTCTCTCTCTCTCTCTCTCTCTCTCTCTCTCTCTCTCTCCCTCTCTCTCTCAGTCTCTCTTAGAATCACACACTCACACAGGATTGCAAGTCACAGTGCCGACCTCCTAGATCTCCGTGCCAGCCCCCTGGCCCTCTGTCTAGCCCTGCTCCCTGCCAAGGCTGTGGCAACACTGCCTCTCTTCTCCCGGCCCCTGCCCGCTCCCTTTCTCTTTTCGTCTCTGTCCCTCTCTTCCCCCCCCCCCCCCCTCTATCTCTCGCTCTCTCTCTCTCCGACTCATTTTCTCTCTTTCGGTCTCTCTTTCTCGCTCTCCTCTTGCCGACTCATTCTCTCTCTTTCTTTCTTTCTCTCTCTCCCTCTTTCTCTCGTTTGGCCTTGGCGTGGGGTTGGCTCCCCCAGTGTCATTGCAGCACACAGAGACATTGAACGGGGCCCAGGCTCTGCAGGAGCCAGAGCCCTTTATTAAAAGGACTCCCAATTCATCGTGGAGCGGGCTCTCCTCTGTCTGGGGGCTGTGTTGGGCAGCAGCCGAGCACACACTGTGTCTGTCTTTAGGGCAGGTCAATAGATGTCTTTATTAAGTGTCAGCACTCATAGGACATGGGTTGGGATTGTGTGTTTTTGAAGCAGTGAGATCACAGGTATGTATGTGTATATATAATTCATATGGATATATACAATTTGCAGTGATCTGAAAGAAAGAAAGAAAGAAAGAAAGAAAGAAAGAAAGAAAGAAAGAAAGAAAGAAAGAAAGAAAGAAAGAAAGAAAGAAAGAAAGGTAGGTAGGTCACAGTGGCGGTTGCAGACAGATGACGTGTGCTCTCACACCACAGCAGGGAGTGGTCAGGTCTCACCCTTCAGACAATCCATGCTTTCACAGGCAGATCGCAGAGGGAGCAGGCATATTCCCCCCTCCGCCTGGATTTCTCACTCGGCACGCTGTACCTGTGAACAGAGGCGGGAGGTTAATAAATCCTCCGCCGCCGCCGAGCACACACAGCCAAGTCCCATTCCACAGCCACACTCGGAGAGCGCCACTGGGTGCCAGGTCCGGACCTTGTGGGATCTGATTAAGCCGCCTTTTTGGATGAGTTAGCGCTGAGGTGTGCATGGCTGGGTAACTCTCGGAGAATAGTTTCCCTCTGCGCTGACGTGTGTGGGTCTGAAAAGCCTGCCTGTCTGTCCGTCCGACCGCCTGCCTGCCTGCCTGCCAGGCTGTGAAGGCGGCATCGTTTTCATTATCCACTGTCAACAACAACCAAACCTTCAGTGTTGAGGGGACTGGTGAAGAGAAAACCAGAGAGAACGAGAGGTAGAGGGAGAGAGCGAAAGAAATTGCATGAGGGGGTAGAGCGGGATTAAAAGAGAGAGTAAAGAGCCAAACATCCATGGGATGAGAGGCAGATGGATGTAAAAGACATTCTTTTACACACTCTTCTCCGCTCCCCTCTCACGTATCCATCATCTAATCCGCACAGCCAGCAACACTGGCGCTATCCTTTCGCTAATGCTAATTAGCCCTTGTTGAAAAGCACTTAATAAGGGTTCATTTTGAGGCTGTGATTTAAAACGGTTAAAGTGAGACTCCACAGTCCCCTCCGCAGTCCCCTTTCAGATTAAGTGCCTCGGCCATTAGCGTCTAGGCAATACGCGCTCTGGGCTTGAGCAAACTGACAAAGGTGCCTGAAATATGTTGCGACAGCACGACCCGCTTCTCTTTTTTTTTTTTTAAAGCTATTTTTCCTCTGCGACCCAGCCGAAATCCTTTCGTCAATAGTCGCATAGCGACGTGACATAGTTAAAAAAAACCTCTCCGGCTCCATAATTCATTCTCTCCCCACCTCTGCAAGGCCCCGTGTTTCCTCGACGATGCTACACGCCGCATCTTAACTCTTAATCACAGGGCCTTGACGAGCGGTCCCAGGAGCCACTGGAGAGGTTGTGTTTTCCAAAAGTATTTGTTGCAGACAGGACTCTAAAGTCTTCTGTTCTGTGTGTGGTGGAGGAGAGGTAAAGGGGGGAGGGGGGGCAAGGGGAATCAAGGAGAACTCCTCTCTTTAGTCGATGGAGGAGGGAGCGGAGCACAGACGTCATGCACCCTGTTGTTTTTGAGGGGGCACAGTTTCACAACTCCATGTACTATTTGGCCTCATTTGAACAGGGTTTGCTACCTGGCTCGCTAGCTAGATGGCACTCGAGTTAGCAAGGGGAGCGAGCCGAATAGGACGGGTTTACTCTGACACTGGACGGCTACAACGCCAGACCACTTGTAACAAATATTATTTATAGCTAACTAACATTCTTTTGAAAACAATTGTCTGATGTCCATACTTGGTTTGGTTAGTTAAACTCCCCACGTCCTCAGTGGGTGTGGGCACAACGCCTCAGGAGTGGAGGGAAGGCCAGGCATCTTCTCCGTGTCCTCTCCATGGCTTTGAGCCTGCCAGCCTCTACCGGGTCCAGAAACGAAAAGAAGCACGAATTGTGTTTTTGATTCTGTCGCTGACGGTGGGAGAGAGAGGAGGGGGGGGAGGGGGGGGGGCAAAGACAGTAACAGCTTTGATTTAACATGGTCTCACACCTAGCTGGCCCGGCGAATGCAAAGACACGCATCGCCCAGTTCCAGCTGTTTCCAGAGTTAGCCCTGGTTCCTCTCCTCCATCTCTCTCACTCCTGTCGTTCTCCCCGGTCCCTTTTTTCTTCTCTGTCTCTTTTATCCGCCCACACACCGTCTACCTTTGTTCCTCCATCTTCCCCAGCAAGCCACCGTCTCCTAATCTTCTCTCTCGTTCTCTCTCTTCCCCCCCCGCTCTCCCCATGTCCCCGTCCGCAGCAAACGGCGCGGCCCACCTTCTTTGCCCGGAAATTCGAGGCCAGCGTGAACCAGGAGATAGTGAACCAGCTGGACGCCTACCTGTTTGGGCCTTTCCCCCAGGGGACCCCGGGCCTCCAGGCGTACTGGGAGAGCGTGTACGACGAGGCGGACGGCGTGGCCAGCCTCTCGGACACGCGGCTCACCTACTTCCACGCCTTCTCCCGCATGGGGCTGGGCCGAGCGGCGGCCTCGCTCCAGGGAGACCCGCAGGACAACAGCTGCAGGTCAGTCTCGCACCAGAGGGGGCACGTGCAAAGAGCACTGCCCTGCGGACACACGTGAGGTCGTACGACGAGGATAATTCATTGAAAGGGTTCGTCGCGCGCCCGTGCACGAACACGCTCTCCTCTAATTGCGTGCATTCATTTCCTGACGCTGGCGCGCCCCCACTTGCTTTACTAAATGAGCCTATTGTACCGTTTCTCATAAAATATCTACCACGTATCCGGTGTCAACACATATCGCGTTCCATAAATCATAAAAAAAAAAACACTTGTTAGAGAGAGAGAGAGAGAGAGAGAGAGAGAGAGAGAGAGAGAGAGAGAGAGAGAGAGACCACATTGACCTCATAAATTAATGAGGAACCATAGTGCTTGTTGTATGGAACAGATGGGGTCTATGGGTAATGCGGTCCTCTCGGTAAGACGATACGACATCTCAGTCGGCGGCCTCTAGAGGAGGCCAGGCCATGTAGATTGCCATGTTGGAAGCTGTCCCTGGATGCCAATCTGTTATATGATCTGTCCTTGCGGCCTTTCACAGCCCGTCTAAAGTGCATGTGGCTTCGGCGGCTTCTGTGCAAGTTGCAAGAGCTGGAGCCTTTGGGTAATTGAGTCCCCGAGGGTGTATCAACTGTCTCCCGAGCTTGTCGAGGCGTTAGCCCGCCGAGCGGGATCCCGCGCCATGTCGGCGGCGGCTGGAAGGCCGCGGAGGTTCCCTGCCGCAGCGAGCCGCGGGGCAGCGGAACGCGACGCCGCGAGTACCTGTGTTACGGCCCGTCCGGGGCCCGACACCCTCCTTGGCTGGCTGAACATGCGTCACTTTACCGGCGCGCCCCACGAAAGCCGTTCTGCGTCGAGCTCAGGGACGCCGCGCTGTAAACGCCCCGAGATCGCCGTGGACCGCCGTGGACCGCCGTGGCCACGGCAACGCAGCAACGAAAAAAGGCCGGCCGACCTAAAGCCGGCTGCTCTGGAGCGGCCGTCCGTTGACCCTGCTGACAGAATCCACGAGGCTGGAGCAGGAGCGGCCTGTGTCCGTTGAGCGGACGGCGCTCCACGTGGCTAAGGGCGGTCCGCGGGTAGGCAGCTCGGCGTTGTGGGTGGTTCCAGGGCACACTGGGGAGAGTCCAGAGAAGAAGAAGCGTGTCTCCATATGTCAGACCTCAAGTCCTCTGCATGTTTCGGCTACAGCTGTTTCTACTCACTACCCCGCAGCCTGTAAAGACAGGCCCCGAAAGAGGACATGAAACTAGGCGGTGGATTTGGTGGTGAGAGTGTGTGTGTGTGTGTGTGTGTGTGTGTGTGTGTGTGTGTGTGTGTGTGTGTGTGTGTGTGTGTGTGTGTGTGTGTGTGTGTGTGCATGCGTGTGTGTGTGTTCAGTTTACAAATCCCTGTAATTGCAGATAATGAACATGTACGAAAAAGCATTTACTTGAGGGAAACAGGCAAACCTGTGGGAGAGAGAGTGTCAATGTGTGTGCTTGTGTATGTGGTGGGACTAGGCCGAGCGAGGAAGGTAGAGGAAAGTAGGAGGGAGGACGAAGAGGCGAGCTGATGAAGGGAGGGAGGGAGGGAGGGAGGGAGGGAGGAAGCGAAGGAGACGGCGGAGGGCGGAAGGGTGTCGGGAGGGGGCAGCTGTTGCCCTCAGCCATGGCCTAGCCTTGGCCCCGGCCCCTGTTTATTTTTTCCCCAGAAGCTGCTCTGCCCTCAGGGCCAGCCCTCTGCCACATATGCAAAAACAGACCAATAACCTTCAGGGTGGATGGTCAGAGGTACTGGAGCTGGACATTAACTTGGCCTCCACTGACTTAGTGACCCATTTCAACTTTGTTACTGTGCGTGTGTCTGTGCAGGCGAGAAAGTGGATGTGTGTGTGCGTGTGTGTGTGTGTGTGTGTGTGTGTGTGTGTGTGTGTGTGTGTGTGTGTGTGTGTGTGTGTGTGTGTGTGTGTGTGTGTGTGTGTGTGTGTGTGTGTGTGTGTGTGTGTGTGTGTGTGTGTGTGTGTGTGTATGTGCGTGTGTGCGTTTGTATGGGTAGATACGTGTGCTACTGTTTGTGTGAAAGATACAGAGTGAGCTCTCGTTGGAACATTGCGTTCATCTCCTCCGAGGTGTGTTATGGGTGTGGCTAGGATCAACAGGTTATGACTAGCTAACCTAACATACGGCCAGTATAGACCAGCCAGTGTTCTCATGGGGTTACAGCAGACCACTGCAGCCTGGACTCCATCCCTCCGGCCCTCCCCACCCAGTAGCACGTGCCTAACCTAAAATATCTTTCCAAAGGTCACCGAAAGCCTTGTTGACCAACCTATAAACTGGACTCTCTTTCTCTGAGGCCACCGTTAGCATGTTAGCATGTTAGCACCAATGTAGCGTGCAGCAACATTAACATTTCCAAATCCATGTTCGACCACATGTAACACGGTTGCCCTTTTCAAATTGGCACAGCCATGTCACGTTGACTACGGGGGTCTCTCACACTGCTCTGTGGGTTGCCAGGTATTTCCACACGTTGACTTAGGGGATCTCTCACACTGCTCTGTGGGTTGCCAGGCATTTCCACACGTTGACTTAGGGGATCTCTCACACTGCTCTGTGGGTTGCCAGGTATTTCCCCATGGGCCACCCGGTGTCCGTGCACCTCTACTTCCAGTCGGACCAGTTCCAGGGCTACCTGGTCAAGCACCACGCCACCAACCTGGCAACCAGCAAGCTGGAGACCCTGGAGACCTGGGTGTCGCCCAAGCAGAAGTTCAAGATGGCCAACCCTCCCAGCAGCACGTTCACCCGGCTGCAGTTTGCTGAGGTAAGACGTCGTTGGGTCGTGTTTCATAGGTTATGTAACCTTTAATGTTCACTCCACTAATTACACGAGATGTCATTCCCTGTGTGGCAAAATGTGTCAAAGATTTAAGTGGCCCGGTTAAAACAGGTTTTCTATAGATAATTCGAGGTTAGATATATAGCTTATTGCCACGGTGACCTTATTATCACCACAGCAACAGCGCCATGCAATTAAACAGCGGTCTGTAATGGCCTTGTAAAATGTAAATGGACCGGATTCATCAACCGTTTTGTGGATGAGCGCCTCCTAGGCTTCTTATTTGTTGTATGCTAATGAACTGCCTCCTCACCTTCACACTGGGATGCTCTCCTGATTGTCTTGTTATGTTAATAACTTTATTTCCTTTTTTTTTTCTTGTTTTTTGTTATTTTTCACGCTCGAGTGATCCATTCATGCCAAGCGGAATCAATTGAAATGCCACATATTTGAATTCATTTTATTAATTTGTTTGATTTGTAATTTTCAAAACGTGTAAGTTTGACTCACAGGGTGCTTAAAAATCCATCGCTTGCAGGAGCACAACGATGAACCTTGACCTTGCAAACTTGACCTTCATAGCCTCTCCCTTACCCACTCCCCAAAGCCACTGTAGCCTGAAATTGTGATTGACAGCCTAACGAATTGTGGTGGCTATATCTAAGGATTCAGCTTAGGAAAGAAATGGCTATCTGCTGCTTCGCAGTGACTGACAGGCGGACAGACATATAAAAGGAAAGGGACTGGGGGAGAGAGACAGGCGGGACAGCACAGGAGCTGTGTGCTCTATCTACGCCTGATTGGGAATGACAACCACTGTACGTCAGCAGCATGCTAGCTATAGTTATATCATACCGATAAGATATGTTTTTATGTACACATCTAGGTTTATTCAGAATGTGTATGTGTGTGTATATTAATGTATATATATATATAAAGTATATAGGCTTATATATATATATATATTTATATACTGTATATACATATATTCTGACTAATGTACAGTACATAAATATGAGATACAGTTGGGGGAAAAAGGTTCTCCCATCTCCCCCCACCACACCCCTCCCTCATCTCCCCTCATTTTATATGTTTCTCCTCCTCCGCCTCTTCCCATAGATCTTTATGTGCCTATTTAGAATGGCAGGATGATGGACTGCAGGACTACTAACAGTCCGGAGGCTTTTACTGGCAGGCTGGCCCGATGTTCAGAGAGGTCCTCTCAGCACGTACACCGTAAGCCGCGTGCTTAGCTTAGCGGAAGGCCTTACCCCGGGCCGCCATTGGATCTGTCCTCCGAGACGCCCCCCTAATGACCAACACCATCAGTCTGCATGTGGAATGTCCCATAAGTACTCATCCATTACCACCACGTCTTTAACCCCAGACAGAGAGGAGGCCGGTTGCTCTATAGTGGTCAGCGTATCATGGTCCTGGCCTCTTCATATGTCACTCTGCGTCTACCTTTAGCTGGTTTCCCCATGCTCTCATTCTCCTGCCCCCCCCCCCCCCCCCCCCCCTCTCGTTCTCCCGTCCACTCTACACTGTGTCTTTATAGGCAACCCGAGCTCCACAGCGCTGGCACTCCAACCTATTGACACACTGTAGCTGTAAACCTCCCCCAGGGGAGCCTTCCAGCGCTGCGTCAAACACCTGTGTTTGATTACCCCCACAAAGAGCGCCACTAATAAGCTTCGGAACGGAGCTCCCCAGGGCCTTAAAGCCTCCTGCTTTAATCACGGACAGATGGGGGCCTTGCTTGCCGCCGGGGCTGGCCGTGCGGCTGCCCGATCAAAATTGACCTGTCAAATGGTTTATGGAGGAGTCGGGAGTCCAGGCGCCAGTAAGGTGCGGACGTGCGGAAGTCGTTGCCATGGTTGACAGCCCAGCAGTGGGTGAATGTAAGAGGTAGCTGAGTACAAAGGGCATGTCAGATGGCCGTCATTAACAGGAGTCGGCCCGCATATGCCTTAAATAAAATGACCAGGATTAGGGTGGCCAGGTTAACCGGCAGGGCAGGTAGTTAGCCTGGCTCTCTAAGGCTGACCAGAGCAGCGGAAGGCGTCGTAATCTCCGGCCGTGCTGGAGCTGAGGTGGTAGTGTAAGGTAACTCTGCTGGGATCAGGGGAGCAAAGGTGAAAGGTTGTTAGAAGCTGCAGAGTCAGTGGCTCTACTAATTAGGCCTGCCGTCCAGAGGTAGTGGAGAGGCCATTAGCCAAAGGCTGAGCCAGAAGTGGGACAGAAGTTAAGCCTCATTTGACCCTTGATCCATGACCCACTTTGAGGTGATGAACGTCCTGTTGCTCGTGTCAACTTCCTTCACCCTAGTGTTGTTAAGATGCATAGGTTATGTGCATTTATTCAGAGAATCAGTCAAAAGGATATGACACAAGCTGCAAATATGTTCATGGTAAATCTTAATAAAGGATTCATGCCGTATTCTGACTCTCTACTTACCTGTATGCTGTGAATGTTTTTTTCCATGTTTGTTTTCATGTTGGAAGCCCTATAAAAGGACGCACACCTCTATGTCTCTCAAACGTCTTCCTGGTGGAGGGGAGTTTAGGAGCTGGCAGCAGACTCCAACAAGGTGGATTATAGTGCAGCTCCTCCGTCAATAGTCTCTTGATTGTAGTGTGTGTGGCTTGGAATTAGCCCGCTGCCAATCAATGGGAAGTCTACGTGTCTGCGCAGAGAGACAGACAGACAGACAGACAGCGGTCGCCCGGCGCCGGGACGAACGCCGCCGCCGCCGCCGCCCTGGGAAACAGTCTGCTTAATTCATACGTTGGATAAGCAAAGGAAATCTCTTAAAGGCCGGGGGAAGTAGAGGTCAGCAAGAAGATTTCGAGTCGGGTGGGCTCGGAGCGATCGTCTTGCAATTAAGCGAGCGGCGTTCTCAGCTGCTCGTACGCGCGTACCCCCCCGGGGAGTGTCTGTTTACACATACGCACGTAGGCCCTCGTCTCCCGGGCTCCTAATATAGAGGCGTTTCCAGTCCGCCATCGACCGCCCTTAATCAGACGGCGGGCGGACGAGCGCTTCCTAAAGCCCCGGCCCGTCTCCAGTTTCACCCTAACGCCTCACGCCGACGTATCTCGCTCCCTCCCTTTTTTTTGCTTTCTCCCAGAGTGTGTTCCTCTGTCCACTTTCCAAGATGTCCGCCTCTCGTGACCACACTTACGGTACATGGACACTCATGTACGAACGCATGGACACGCACATACACACAGAGAGACAGAGGGACACACTTACTCGCAGCATGGGCTCCCTCTTGATAGGCTCGCTGTCTGTCTGTGAGTCATTTGTTAAGAGCGGGGGGGGGGGGGGTGGGAGTCGCACCCTGTACCCTCTCTGCCTGCTCGATATCGATTCGACGGAGGTAGGCACCTCGCATGACACATCGATGTGACAATGTGTTCCCGTTAACACACCGGAGAGAAGGTTCTAGTCAAAGCGAGTGTCGCGCCGTTTCTACAGCAGCGCGTCTGTAACTCCACTCTGCTCCATGAGAGGCTCTGTTTGCTCCTGTTTGTGGAGCTAAGTATCGGTTGCTCCCTTGACAATGCAGCGCACATGTGCATTTGCATTTAACATATTTATTTGTGTTTCAACTGGGTCGGCTATCGATCGTATGTATTCTGTGTGCTGTTGAGTTGTGCGTGTTATCTAGGGGACTCGGAATGAGTCTCTTTTCTTCTTCTTTACGTCCTATTTTTTTGTGCATTCCTCTTTCCCTGCTTTTGTCACTGACTGTCTTTTCAAATCCCCCCCCCCCCCCCCCTCCGTACACTCTGTGCCTCATTGCTCTCCCTTCCTCTGCGTCCTTCAGATCGGCACCGACTGGGACGCCAAGGAGCGGATGTTCCGCAACTTCGGGGGCCTGCTGGGCCCCATGGACGAGACGGTGGGCATGCAGCGGTGGAGCAAAGGGGCCAACGTCACCGTCACCGTGGTGTGGGTCGACCCCACCAACGTCATCGCCGCCACCTACGACATCCTGATCGACGCCGGCGCCGAGTTCACCCACTACCGGCCGCCCCTCAACCAGCCGCTGAGGCCCGGCGTGTGGAGCGTCCGCGTGCTGCACCACTGGAGCCCCGTGGCCGAGATGCGCTTCCTGGTGGCCCCCCACACCCACAGCCGCCACCAGCCCATTCGGCAAGGTGAGACCCCCCCCCCCCCCCCCGGAAAAAAACAGGCTGGGGCGCCAGAGGCGCGGGGACCTGCAGGGGGAAACAGGCGCACACGTTGACTCCCACAAAGGGGCTCCGTCGAGCCGCCAAACAATGGACGGTGGATGGGTACGCCCACACCCAAAACCCGCACGCCCACCTCCTGTGTGCCGGTGATAATGGCCATTTTCCTAAGCAGCCCTCCGGGCCGCGCTGCGCCCCAGTTGTTTGTCGCCGAGTCACCCCTACCAGAAGAGCCCGCCGCTCATACATACTAAACAGCGTGTTAGGCAGCTCCACGTTTAGCCCTTTCCAAAACAATGACACAATTAAATCAATCAGGCGACATTAAAGCTAAGGGACAGGACTCCATTGTTTGGTCCGTTAGCAATCACTTTCTCCCGACAGTCACATGAGAGTTGGAACAGCGGCTCTGGCGCTCGCGCGTCGCCCGCGCTGTTTACACTCGTACAGAGCCATTTTAATTGTGAAAAGAATTAACAACTAAAGTATAGGCTTTACACCGCTCCTTGGGGCTGCGCTCCGGGTCCATGGTGTGACTGTGAGGCAACACAAATATTCATCGATGCCGAGCACGAGTGTGTTTGTCTGTTTGATTGTTTGCTTTGCTTCGCTCACAGTCTTAATTCCCTGTCGACGTGCGAAGAAACTTTGCATAGGGCATTATTACTTTCTACTTCACCCTGGTTCTCTTTGCCAAGGTTGCCGCATAATATTCAACTCACCTACCCACCATCTCTTCTCCCTGTTTTTATTTCATGGGGGGATTGGAGAGCAGTAGATGTCCTGTTGCCGTTTTCTTCGGTGCCCCCTTCAATTTGCCGCAATCCTTCACGGTGCATGATTCTGACGTAGATGATATGCAGGGATGTGTGTTTGTGTGTGTGTGTGTGTGTGTGTGAGTGTGTCCTGACTATTCCATCCAGCCTCACCGCCATGATTTATAGCCATGACTGGCACCAGGTCCTCCTCCTACATGGAACTCCAATAAAACTTTATGTGGTGGCTTGGACTGGCTTAATGCTGGCATCTGACACACACACACACATCTATGCTTACTCAGACCCTGGCAGTCACACAACCCCACACCTCTTCAGTGGCCAGTCTGGCATGGCCAGGGCATACCTGGTTTGGCAACGCACCCGGTGTCTGAATCCCTGCCTGTGGCTACCCCAATGAAAGGCGCTGACGGTAGCTAGCGCCGGGCTGTGAAGCAGACTGACCCGGTGCTAGCACACAATAGCAGCGCTGAGCAGGAGCGGCTAGCACCTCGGTGCCAGGGCCACGAAGGAATGTCAAGCTCCGCGGGAGCTCATGGAGGGGGCAGCGTTAGGGGAACGGGGCAATGGCGTCGGCCACCTCCAGTAGCCAAGCCGATTAGAGCTGTGGAAAAGTTTAGACCCAGCAGCGCTTTGGCATGCTTGTGTTCTACAAATAAAGGGTCGCGCCGCTGTAGTGGGTGAGTGTTGCATTGACACGCAGCTCAGAGTGCGGCCGTATCATATCAAAGAGCGGGATCCCAAAAGCCAATCTGAAGAACCAATCAGAGTTAATTATAACCCGGCTCTCTGCCGTCAGACAATCAGACTCATCCAAATCACGCCGCACTTCCATCCCCCCAATTACGTCTGGGTGGAGTACACACCTCTTTGATGTCTGACCACTCTGTTTTCCTCTCCCTCCTCCCGCGGCATGTATCTCCTTTCTGTATAACACTGTTCATAATGCTATTTCTCTCTGTCTCTTCTTTTCTCTCCGTCCCTTTTCTCCTACTTCCCCCCCTCCCCCCCTTCTCTCGTCTTCCTCCCTTCAGAGGACTCTCTGAAGCTCCACAACGGGCCACTGAAGAACAGCTACATGGAGCAGAGTTTCCACGGGCTCAACCCGGTCCTCAACATCCCCGTCCTGCTGAGCCAGGTGGAGCGGGCCCAGAGGAACGCCGGCCTGACGGGGGCCGAGCTGGAGCGCTGGGTGGACAGCCTGGTGGGCGAGCTCTGGGAGGCGGCGGACGTCTGCGCTGTGGGGCCCACCGCCTGCCCCGTCATGCAGGCTTGTCCCAAGACACCCTGGAGCTCCCTCAGCCCCGACCCCAAGTCCCAGCTGGTCTCGCCGCGGAGAGATGGACGTAGCAGGTAGCACCAGCGCCTCCAGCTGGACAGGAGGCCACACTGCTAGTCGCGACTCGGTAATATTTTTTTGTTTTGTTTTGTTTTGGGGGTTTTTTGGGGGGGTTTGCGATCACGGGCATATATAGTGTCTCTCTGTTACTGGCAGATTGGAAAACGGTTTTGTTTGGAGGAAAGTGTCGGAATGGTGAAGTGGAAGGGAAAGTGAGAGATCTGTTTGCATAGAGACTGACATTGTTTCCCGTAAAGGGTTCCTCCTTTTTGTTTTTGCCGGCTTTGCAATTTTTTTTCGCACCGAGTGTATTTATTTTCATGTCATTACTGAATTTGACTGTGATTAATTAACCGATGCTGTGTCTGACATAGATTGACAACTGTTGCAATGCCAGGCGCCGAGGCCGTCTAGTGTGCTACTGAATGAGTGTATTGTGAAGTCAGGCTGTCTCAAATGTCTCTGTTTGTCAGTGGTGCACTCCTTGCTAGTGAACTGCATTGAAGATAGGGGCTCCTCTAAGTAGAACTGAATAGTCAACACTGGGAGTGGCCGACAGTTCCTCCAAAAGGCCTTTCTGGTTTACTTATAGGGAGATTGTTTTAGTACTGTTTTAGTTGATGTGCCTATAAAGTTAAAGACAATATCCGAGGAACGCGTTGAAAATTATTTGGAAGACGACTAAAGTGAGAAATAATCTTAGTGTATGTGTATGAATAGGTTTTACTTATAACATGGTTCGTTTGGGCATTATGAAAGCCAACTAGTCAAATGCAACCTCAGACTCAAAGTTGAAATGTATTTATTACTTAATTACTTGCCTCAAAAGCTGAGTGAATAAGTGTCAACAGAGCAGCAGAGCTTAATGATATTCAGTGCCTGATCAGAAAATAGGGATAAATATGGGGGTTCTCAAAACAATTTTTGTTGTTGAATTTAGAAATGGAACGAACAAGATGTGATTCTTTTCCATTTCTATTTGACAATTAAAAAATAACTATCCTAGAAACATTTGTATTTGTTAGAAATGTGGCATATTTCTCTATATTTTAAATTTCTAGCTTCAACACTAAGATTGTTTTACTTGTATGAAACCAGCCAGTGAAATACCTGGTGAGACAAGAGAGGAGGTTCTGCTTGCAGATTGCCTGAAACTTGAAATGGAAGTATCTCAAGCTGTGCTTTCGCTAAAAGGAAATTCTCAAGTTACAGCGTTATTCTATTTGATTTAGTCTTTAATATAGTTGCGCTGACACTTTATGTTGCAAGTAATTCTGAAACAACATGTCTCAAAGTTGTTATTGTGTGAATGAGAAATGAATCCACAAGTTACTATTTATTTATAAGTTTATATAAATGCAAATATTTTAGTCAATGACTAAACAACTACCACGCTGCCTTGGCAGCTTGATAAATATTTTTTTGTAAAGAAGCTGCCTTTATTTACAAAGGCCAAAGCCCCAAAACGAATACTGTACATTTTTACAACGAGCACCTGTGGGTCCGTGTTGTCCAGTGTGAATAGACTTTTTCTTGGTTTATACACGGTTGTTTGCCAAGAACCTCACAGGAAGAAGCACCTGTGACCTTGCGGTTCAAGTTTAGTTTCCTGACAACCTCACCAAACAAAGAAGAGGGGGAGAAAAAAAATACAAAAAAAAGAGAATACTCGAAAAGTACACGTGGGACAGTTTGGATCTTGAGAAAATAAACGTTGTGCTGTTACATTTCCTGGGTCAGACTGGTAGTGCTGGTGATGATGTTTATGCTGTGAGACTTAAATGTACAATTCCAGTGTATTTTGTATGTTCATGACAAAAAAACGACACACCATTATGTCTTGCAATGGGTCCAAAGGCACTATCCCAGTGGGTTCCTACAGTCCTTAGCTGCCATCAAGACAATCTCTCCCAGATTCAGACATGGCTAATCTGCATTCATCAATTATAAACATCACCTATAACTCCCATGCAGGGTATGAAGCTTTTTTTCCGTTTAAGAAGATTTTACTTCAAAGCAAATATTTAATCTATCAAGAGTCCAATCTGTGATTGACAACTATTTATTGTCAGCTGTGTTACTGTATGAATGTTTTTGCCAGGTACAATGAACAGTCAGTACTGTTAAGCAAAGTTCATATTGCGCCTTGTTTTACTTATTTTACTTATGTCCGAATTAAAAATTGGGTGGTGTTCAGAGAGATCATTTGTTACCCATTCCCATTATGATCCTGATAGTCCTGGTGGATCAATTTATCTTTCTGGAGCTGGAGTACAATGACCATTTAAAAACAAAAAAAAGATTTAGTGAATTCATTCAATGTGAAAGTCCTATTTTGATACAATAATTAACGATGAAGAAATTGTACATAAGTATTTTGTATGGAAATGAAATGTAAATAGAGACGTGGTCAAGCAGCAACAAAGTCTAATTATTGAATTATGAACTGGTATGTGTTGATAGTCAAAAAGTAAG
>JAPMUY010008240.1:0-65838 GCA_026901105.3 Galaxias olidus
TCTCTCTCTCTTTCTTTGCCCTCTCTGTATTTGCCCTCTCTCTCTCTTTCTATGCCCTCTCTTTATTTGCCCTCTCTCTATCTCTTTCTTTGCTCTCTCACTCTCTCTCTCTTTCTTTGCCCTCTCTCTTTATTTGCCCTATCTCTAACTTTCTTTGCCTTCTCTCTTTCTTTGCCCTCTCTCTTTATTTGCTCTCGTGGTTAGTGCGAACCTTCCAAATGGTGTTTATGAAAGGAAATACAGCACATAACTCTTTTTTCCCCCTCATTGTCTCACAGAGCGCCTCGGAGCAATAGGCGAGATCACACTGACAAGGGTTCTTCAACAGCTTGCGGCTGGGTGTAAAATCACAGGCAGCTGCCTACTCACCAAGCCAAATCCTAACCGGCAAGAGACCAAACCCAGATGAAACAGAAGGCCTTATATACATGCAGGGGAGAAATCTATACATTCTCATGGAAGCAGGGTAAAAAAACAAGCTTTGAAACATCAAAGACTGAAAGCCCTATATCAGTTGCTTGCTTACAAAAGCTACACAGAGGAGGCCATTTTGTACTGTCAATATATCCACCAGTGAGAAAAGCAATCCGCTTACTCTGAACAGCCCATCAATGTAATTACACATACTTTCGCTGCTCATGTGAAGGCTGTCAATGGAGGTTCCCTCAAGCTCTACTTAGGTACCTCCGGTGGCCGGACCCCCGCCCTAGTGTGCAGAGGGGATGGTCGTCCGTCTAAAAAGATGCTGACCAGTGGAGGGAGAATTACTCACTTTGCTGTGTTACTGTTTCAGGAGTGTCGTGCCCCCTGCTGACGTTGGACCAAGGTCATTTCATAATGGGCTGTCCAGCTGCCACTCTGCTGTCAACGGGCCTGAGTGATGAGAGGGAACGGGGCGGCCTGTGGTGACAGGAGTCAAGGCTACGGCTGCTTGATAAAGATCAGCCCCTATCAGGCGTGAAAATAGCACAGAGCAAAAAAAGAGATGATCCTGCAGTTTGTCCTCTAGGCCTCCAAAATGGTGACAAATAGATGGGCAATGTAGCTTGCTTGTGCACAGCATTGTGTTTTGCATTCAGCTGGGCAGTGCAGCAGCTATGCCACGGGAATAAATGCATACGACGGTTGAGGAGTCATCACACTGCAGCAAAACTTGGACACTTACTGCACAGTGTTGAATGTGCAGAGACCTTTCCCTGTCTTCTTCTTCTTCTTCTTCTTCTTCTTCTTCTTTTTCTTGACTCTCTCTCTCAATTTCTCTCTGTTGACAGTGTCAGTCAAAGCGGTGTGAACTGAACGGGGGGAATTTCGGCGCGGTGAGTCATTTCAGACAGATTCCCCATTTCAGAGTCTAATTGTGCTCTCTGCAGGGCTGAAGTAGACAGCGTTTGACAGAGTTTGCAGCTTTATCTTAGTCTGCCCCTCGTCGGCAGTGGCAAACCCACTCAGTGGGACTCCTCTCTACGCCTGGCACAGGAACACAATCCAAGTCAAATAGATTATGCCCAAAAATAAAGGTTAGGGCATTAGTGGGTGGGAAATTACTCTTCATTTGTGCCAATATGCTAGCACCCCCTTAATTTAGTCAGGGGATCGAATGAGAGTGCATATGCTAGTGCAGGCAGTATAGTATTTTTTTAAGAGAAAAGCTTCGAGCCCCATGCTTGAGAACACAGAGGGCCGTCGAAGCAGACGCAAGTCTTTATACAATCAAAGTCCCTGGTTTATTTGGAATGGGCCAAATCATTATACAGTGCCAATTGTTAGACCATAAACTTCCACTAGAGACAGCTAGCAACACATATTGGTAATGTACCACAAGCCCAATTAGTAGACAACCTGGTCACAGAACATAGACTTAATAATAATAATAATAATAATATATAAATTTTAAGCACTTTTCTCAAGACTCAAAGTGCTTTACACAAATTGGTTGCCAATTAATTACACAGAACGAACAAGGAACGGACAGCTATCAAACACAACACTCAGTCTGAGTGATACCACGGCAGCCAATTTGCACCAGACATGCTCACCCAACATCTATGTGTGAGCAAATCTGTCATAATATGACACACAGACCAACTCCAGTTGAATTGGCAGCGGCTGGTCAGGGCACTGGCAGGAGAATGGAGCATGTTTTTGATGGTGGGAGGAAACCGGACTACCCGTAGGAAACCCACACAAACAAGGGGAAAACATGCAAGCTCCACACAGAAAGGCCCTTGGGTCAGGTGGTGTTTGAACTCAGGACCTTCTTGCTGTGAGGCAACAGTGCTAACTACTGAGCCACCGTGCTGCCAAGTGACTTAGAGTGACAGAAGATCAAGAAACTCACCCGTTCAAGTTAACATATTTTTATAACAACTAGCGGTGTCCTTCTGATGTTATCAACCGAAGCTGATCAGTGTGACATTGGAGACCGTCCAGACCCAACACCCAATGACTAGTTCACACAGTCATATTGAATATTGACTGCAACATGTGCAAATGACACACACAGATATACATCCACAGAAACGACTGTACATTTCTACGTAGCTCTCTGATATCTTGTTTTTGTAGGTTCTCCTCTAGTGCGAGAGAAAGAGTGCCGAAAAAGTGGAGCATGACACTTACAGCCCGGGAATCTCCCAAATTAGAAGAATTGCGTTGCCTTTTCTGCTACTCTGAAGTAGGCTCCAGAGATTGTAGAAGTGGCCTTTACAAGGGTCCCTGTGTGAGCTTTATTGTGTTGAGAGGGACAAATAAAAGAGGAGAGGGGACATGCAGCCTTTTAATCAGTAGCTTTAATCTCTTTTATTCAGCATCATTACCTCCCCCCAGTTGCACATAAAACACACTCCCTGAGGTTTATATGCAACATGGCGGTGTGTGTGTGCTGTGATGCATGCAGATTCATGTGTGCAGCATGGCGGTGTGTGTGCTGTGATGCATGCAGATTCACGTGTGCAGCATGGCGGTGTGTGTGAGCTGTGATGCATGCAGATTCATGTGTGCAGCATGGCGGTGTGTGTGGTGTGATGCATGCAGATTTATGTGTGCAGCATGGCGGTGTGTGTATTGTGATGCATGCAGGGTCATCTGTGTGATCCTTTAAACCAAAAAAAAGAGACAAAAGGAAATACATGCTCTGAAAACAATAAACAAAGCAAAAAATAAAAAATGAATGGCTACATCATTCACCCACCAGGAATGCCTACAACAAATAAGCAGACGGCCATTGTATGAGATTGCAACACTTGGATAAGAAAGTCTGTCGAGGATGATGTACAGTTACGGTACCACCAGTACATCTAATAAGAGCTCTGAAAGCGAGTTTCTGGCTTGAACAAAAGTATCATGTCTCTTGTGCTACTTTTCCGGAAAGTCCATCTCGAGCACCTCCATCAGGACGGTAGCCCAGGGTGTCACAGACCCTCTGCCTACCCACGGCACTCCGCCACCTGCCAGTGAAATCGCGGCTGTTTTCGCCATATGCCACAATGTGGTGCCAAGCCTCTCCAGTCTGTTCCGCCGAGGAGCAAATTTGATTACGCGACGACTGGGAGAGCTCGCCGTTGCTCATTAAGACCATCAGCGCGTCACGTCACAGTTACTAACACGAGGGCTGCCGAAGGTCACACACACACACACAGACACACACACACACACACACACACACACACAGCATTGTCAGCTATGCATGTTGTGGCTGCGCAAGTGTTAAAGCTATGCAATGTTTCCCTTTTCTAGCATTTGAGTTTTTCTGTCAGAAATTATGACAGCCATCTTTATAATAATAAAACACATAGCTGTGAGCTGAAAAGAGATATTCTAATGTTATAGTATGTACAGCTTTAGACAATGCATCTTTATCAGTCTTGCAAGAAACACCCACTAAGCCGATTTGGTTGCAAATCCATGCAGGGTCATCATCACTGAGCAAATGTAGAGAACCCACACCGATTCCTAGCTGCTGAGGACTTCTACAGGTCCTAAGCTCCCTTGGCTTTAAAACAGCTAAACTGACTGGCTGACTGTTTTTGGCGCCAGTGGTAGTCAGCGGTTTTGAAAAGGTCAGTGGTGTGGATTTCCCAGGAAAAGATAAGACATCCACCATTGTGTCATGGAGTGTTGCCATGACGCGGTGGCAGTTACCCGCTAACACGGCCACTACATGGCCAGATGGAGAGGAACCGCAGGGATCAATTGGAGAGTTCTGCCGCCGGAGGTTTCCAGCCAGCTAACACCCACCACCCTCGGATATTTTCACTCCTGCCATTCCCCTTGCCTCTCTGTTCTGTTTTCTCTCTCTCTGTTCTGTCCCCCCCCACCCCCTATGTATCTCTCGCTCTATCTCTCTCTTTCTCTCTCTCCTTTTGCTCTCCTCTCTCTGTATACATCTCTCTGTCTCTCCCACACCATCTAGAACCCTTCAGGAAGCAATGATCCCACATCAAAGGCAACCGGCTGGGTGGTCGTTTAGAGTAAACAGCCGTAATGGTTGACACCGAAACCTTTCTCGGTTTCTCTTTTGACTTGCTCTCGTCTTCTTTCTCCTTCCTCTTGTCAGAGGGCCAGTGTGGCCTACTTGAGCCTGGTTACAGGCAGAGTTTAGCCGCCCTTATGCTACAAAGTAAGCTTCAGCCGGCCCCCCTCCATGGAGGTCATCCGACCGGCGTCATACCAGTAGATGAGACCCTGTATGCTGAACATCGTGTACCTTTTCAGGGGATTCAAACTGCCTCTGTCAAATTTCCCCAAGCTCCCACTGCCAGCAAGAGAAAGTGAGCTGATGTGAACTCCGGTTATTTTAAAGTGATGATACAGTAAAAAAAATAAAAAAATAAATAAAGAGTGGAGAAAGTGAGGACGCTGTGACACTGCAAAAGGTCTTGGTGATATTTTATCTCTGGTTTCCCTACCATCTCTTTCTCTGACGGAATGGATTGCCTTTTTTTTCTTCTTTTTTTTCGGTATTCTGCTCAGGAGGGGAGGTGCAAAATGTTCTGCACAGTGTGTTGATCATCTCTAATTTCATCTAGGGTCATGGCAAAAATGGATGGAACACAATGATAACCAACTGATGAAGCGAGTTTATCACAGGGTCAGACTGACAGTAATCCAGAATATATTAAACTAGAGAGCAGGACTGTGGTTCATTGTGAAAACCAGGTAGGGACACATTATATATACAGTTTGTGAGGACAGTACAGATGTAAAAACTCCCCTTCCATAGCCCATCTATCAAAGCACAAGGTGGAGTTTTCCCTGGCAGGGAAAAGCCTGCGCGGAGTCGACTGACGGTGAGCAGGTGCTTGGATGTGACCGAGTCACTGGACATCAGCCATGTTTCCAAGACAATACACACGGCATGCTCTCCGGAGGCTCTGTGCCTCACATAGGGCATAAAACCCTGTGAAAAATCTCACATCCATCCTCGCACAGTCAGTCACGTAGAGCAAATGTTTTAACTGCAAAACAAAACTAAAACAAAAAAAAACTAAATTAGTCCATATACTGTTAGTTTATGTAATATAGGTACATGATACAGTATTTTTTGATTAAATATAAAAAATACATAACTATTTAATGGAAGAATAGCTAATGTTATTGTTCTATGATTGTAACAATTACAAGGAAACTGCAGATGCAAGGAAGATGAGTTCTTAAATAATAGACAATACCCAATTCCCTGCCGATGTTGTAGAAAGCAACGTGTAATTTCATACACCAAAAATGGAATCTCACCTATTACAGCAGCAGGTAGCTGCTAGAAAAGCAACATCTATTACCTCGGCTTCCCAAAGTGGACAGGGATGCCATTTTAATCTGAGCATTGTTACCACAGCACCTTGGCAGTGGGACTAATGCAATTCCCACCCCAATTCAATGGGAATCATCAAACCTGGGGACAGCAAACACTGGTGAATTTTTAATGGGAGACTTATTGCACCAGAATAGTACCTGGGGTCACTGAGAGAGCGGGTGAGGGAAAGGGGTATGGCGGTCCAGATGTGACGGTAAACAGCGTGGGGAAGTCCTGAGAGCTCCAGGGGCCATGGGCAAACACCGGTGGGTGTAATCACAGGGGGCCGTGCTGGGATGGCGCTGGGCCGTGATAAAGGACATGACTGCCCATCATAATGACCCAGACCGACAGCGATCAGCCCCACTCTGACAGGGCCGCAATCCTCACACAGGGCTGCCTTCATTCACTGCTATACGCGCTTACACAGATGTAGATGTAAAAAAAACAATGCAGCCACTGAATTTCAAAGACTCCCAGGGCCGTAGGGGTGAAAGCTTGGGGCGCTTGTGGAAAACCCTACGTTTATTCTGGCCTGTTTAGAATCATTCTGAAGCACGGGATTGTCCTCTCAACGGGACCCCAGGGCTGCACTCTGTCAGACGGGGAGTGACATCAAACCAATACGTAAAGGCTCCTTAAGCCATAAATACGGGCCTCGAGTCGACAACCTGGATGTATGGGCGCCCATTACCTTGATTCATTCCCCTACAACAGGAGAGGCTCTGCGATGCATTCTGGGGGTTGGCAGGGAGTTCGCTCGGAGCGCTGTTGTGGTAAGAGGGCCCGCAGAGGTTCCCAGCGGCGTCCTGCCGAACAGCCTCAACCCATTCCTCTCTAATTAACATTTACTACAGGTCTGCCCCTAACCGCCTATTATGACACGGCGCCAGGAGCGGCGCTCCGGACGAATATTAAAGTAAAAAAAAAAAAAAGCTTTTACGAGAGAGCCAGTTAATTTAAAGTGCATCTCGGCACTTCTGAAAGATTCATGGCGTGTCCCTTTAACCCAATTGTCCTGCTCTCTCTCTCTGGGTCTGCCTTGTGGACACACATTTCTGGAGGATGCTAATTGGCCAGGGGTGAGGCCAGTTCAGATGTAGACGCAACCCATGGTGGCTAATGCCTTTCAGCCAGCCGCATCACTCACGCCAAGGGGGAGACAGGGTCAATCATTATTTCACCGGCTTTTCATGGGCATTCCACTAAGCCAACCAACACATTTCCACACATCACCACACTTCATTGGAGTACATTACGCAGACGTTCTATAGCTTGAGATGGTACTCAAAAGCAGCCATTCTTGTTTTTTCTTTTTTTTGAATGAAAGCTATCGGATCAAAATCCAGCTAGCAACTCAGCAGTGACTCAAAAGACGTCATGAGCTTCAGTAGCATATAGTGGCGCCTTTCGGTAAAAATACAAATTTTATAAGGTATCAATTTGCAGTGTTAACTGAGTGTTCAGAAAAAAGTGTCAACTGAAAAGACACACTTGACCGGCAGCATAAATACAGTCAATTGATAGGGCACTTACAGTGCAGCAGTACCTCTTTCATTACAAGCATAAAGTAGCCCTCTATAGAGTTTGCAACCTGCCCAGGTGGTACTCGCCAGCATTGTATGTGACCTTTGAGGCTGGCCGTTCCCTGTGGTCAGTTTCCACCGCCAGCTCATCAGATTACCCCAGCACACGCTCCGCCTAACAGAATCAATCTTCCCATTGCGGGCTGGCTGTGTAACACAGGCTGCTGTGGCGGCGGTGGCCAATTACGCTGTGGATTAATGTTGTTGACAGTGCATTCATTCATACCAAAGGTGGTGGGTGCCCAAGCTTTTCCCCCGAGCTCCCCAACTGCATGGAGACTCTTCCTCTGATGCCGTGCCAGGGCGCAACATTCCATCAGTCAGCGCAGGCCGTCATCGCAGGCCGCTGGGGGGATGTGAAGCCGCAGAGCCTAATAGACCAAAAGACTCTGCGACACAGCATTACTAAATGCAGAGGACCCCTTTTCTGTGTCTTGACAACGGGGCTTATCACTCACTCCTGACATATGAGACCCAATAAGCTGTGTTCCATTGTAAACGTTGAGAGTCCGAGGGGAGGGAGGGAGGGAGGGGGAGATGAAAGAACAAAGAAGCTTTCTATTGGCGGGCTCGGCCCCCTCTTGGCCTACGAAGGCTGCCGTCTGAGTCTCCAGCTCCAAGGTCACCTGTGACAGCCCCAACCCCAGCTCCCTCCTTCCCCTCTCGGCTTAGCATGCAGCTCAGGCCAGCCTCGCAGGCCCTGCAGACCACAGCTCACTGCCAGCACAGGGGAGAGAGCAGCAAGAGGGAGGGAGAACAAAAACAACAGCAACGAGAAAGGAAGAATCTGAGAAGGGAGAGGGAGAGAGAAAGAGTGAGAGAGAGAGAGAGAGAGAGCGAGAGAGAGAGAGAGAGAGAGAGAGAGAGAGAGAGAGTGAAGAAACAGCGCAAAAAAAGGCTGTTCACAGAGAAAGAGAAATGGCCAGCCCGAGAGATGAATAAAGTGGTGCATGGGCAGGCGGTAAAGCAGGCAGGCTTCCAACAAGGGCACAGAGTGCCTCCCATAAACAACACTGTGCTGACATCATCAGGCAGGGCCAGAGAGGGCTTGATGGTCTGTGAATATATTGCCTGCTGTCATAGTAAGCCTAGTGTCCTGCTTTGAGCTAAAACAAACAGCAGTGGCACCCAAAGGCTGCTGACAGAGTGAAAATGAACTGTAAAACAGTGTGCCACGCCTGGCAATGGCCACTCCGAGCTAATACATCACCCTACATGACACTGCCCACTCATAAATCAAATACATCAATGGCACCAGACACAGACGCAAACTCCTGTAAAAAATAAACCTTACAGCCTCATCTTTCAAATGAGAAAATAACATAGCATAGAGGGAAAATAATTTCTGTGAGAGCTGTGGACATTTATGTAATGCGTATTCAATCTCACTGGGCGAGCCACGCTAACCCCAACCCTCTGCTCTCCATAGCCCGCTCATTTGGCAGGGCCTGTTGGTCTATTCAAATTCACTGAGAGCAGAGCTTGCTCACAGCCCTGGCACTAGCAAAGCTCCCCGATAGCTTGTCACCGACCTCAATTGCAGATAGTAAATGATGCCATAAATTTGATGGAAGTCTATAAACAGGACCTTTTCAATTGGCATGCTGTTTTTTGCCTCCGCTGAATGATGATTGGGAGCACTTTTACACCGGCGGGACTCAGGGAGATTCCTCTCCCATATTTATTCCCCCATTTCCTCCTATATCATCTGTCAGCATCGCATCACTTTCTCCCCACGGTCAATAGTTTTAAAGAACGTCGCGACAGAGATGCAATCGGATACGGGTAGCTTAAAAGCTAGCGAGCGTGTTTGTGTGCCGGCTACCTCTGCAAAGAGATCACAAAACAAAATGACTCCAATGAATAAAGAGTGACTGGGCTTTATAAATAAATAGGGGCAGATCGTCGGGGGGGATAAAGTGATGGGCAGATAGATGAACCCTTGCCAGCCGAGATAGCGAGCTGATTTGCACTTTGAGTCCCTTCAATCCCTGTGTCTGCAGGGGGAAAGTGCCTTGTCAGCGTGTCGCTGGCGTGGAGAACAAGGGGAGGGGCAAAGCCCCCCCTGTCATTTGGCCTTGTCTGCGGCACTGACGCTCACACTGTCTGGCAGCCATGGAGAATTCACACATTCACACTGGGATCTGATTATAAAGCAATACATCTACAGTAGTGACTGCTAAACTAAAGACTTTGACATTGACTTTGCATTGCCCTGAACTAGGGGGGGGGGGGGTCTTTAGAGCACCTTTTTAACTTCCGTTACGGACATAGAGAAACACAAACGCGAGGTGTTCCTCTGAGAAAATCCATCCAAGGTGGAAGATGTTGCTCCATTATAGTGTGCATCAAGACATCCCACCTCACAGCAGTCCCGGCGCCCACAGCTAAGCTCATCAGACTTGTTTGAACACCCCATCATCTTTCACACCTGGAGAAGTATCTTCTTCCTAGAATTGCCTCGTTCTTCTTCGGGATGTATAGGACCCCACAGGCAATTTACACCCCATAAACGCACATTCTAATGACAGCACTCACAGACGCCATCACGCCCGTCACTTTCTCAAACACATACATGCTGGATATCAAAAAACAGCAAAACAGGGAAATAGAAAACTTTCATTTCCTGAAGTCCATTTCCCTGTTTTGCACACTCCTCTATGAACCCACATTGCAACGCATTACGAATAGCCGCTGGTGTAAGACGGTACGTCTGGCCTGGACAAACGACTGCAGTGTAATTACAATGTAATTATGAGATATGTAGCATCATCGCTGTACTCTGAAAGATTAGGTTGGGGAAGGTTAATGAAAAAATAACACCACACTCACTACAACTGTAGAGGTCAGCCATTACTGTGCATGCAAAATGGATTGGGTAGGAAGAGGCAATTAAGAGCAGGAAGGTAATATTGTGCTTACTCTGATTAACTTAATGGTCCCAGGTAATACACAGTTTATGAGATCCCACACATAATTTGTCAACTCCAGCAATGCGATCAGATTAGTAGATGACTAATTATGTTGCCATTAGTTACTCCTATGCAAATGAAAATTTTTAGAAGGAAATCATGTTCAGGAAAAAAGACTGAATTTGGTTTTAAATCATAAAATGAACATATCTAGAAAAAGGCTATTTTTAATTTAAAAAACAACAACAACTAATCAGGTCAATGTCTTATGGAGAAACTAGAACTAAAAACGTAGTATAATAGCGAAACAGTTAATACTATGACTGCATTTTAATGTTGATCCAAGTCATTGACCCTCTCAGTCCTTGACAGCCTACTGAAGTTGTGAACCAAGCTGCAACCTCACCAGGAGAGCTAGCATAGCTAAGTTAAGAGCTAGATAACATAGCTAAGTTAAGAGCTAACTAAAAGCAAAGTGCTAGAGGAGGGCAATTTGAAGTCACAAGGACAGCTTAATAAACTAATTAGAAAATATGGCCTGTAGCACACCGTGTTCAAGGGGAATGGGTTTACGCTTAATGAGTGGCTTAACATCGGGAGACAGAGCTGGAGGTGCAAACACAGTGAAAGCCATGTGACAAAGTGGGAATGTTTACTCCTATATCACCTGGGCTATTTAAGTGTGTCTGTGTGTGTGTGTGTGTGTGTGTGTGTGTGTGTGTGTGTGTGTGTGTGTGTGTGTGTGTGTGTGTGTGTGTGTGTGTGTTCTGCATGTCTCCTGAGGTGCGAGTCGGCATGGCTGGAGTGGATGCTCGGCTGCTCTCGTCAGGGAGCGGAGGAGGTGGCTGGTACATCAATCTGACATGGCCCCTCAGGCAGCTCAGAGGAGACAAGGCCTCGGCCGCTGCTGCTGCTGTGCCGTGTGACTCATTATGCCAAATGCCGCTCGGCAATGGCGCTTCACTGACAAGGTACGACTGACTCTTGGACACGAGAAAGGGCGAGCTAAAGTGAGCACAAAAAAAAACAAAAAAATCTATAGGTAAAGAAGATAAGAAGAAAGAATTCCGGGGTATCGTTTCTGTTGGGCACTCCTGTAAAAAAAAGGAGATGAATTATGTGAGAGTTCATCTCTGTGTGATTTGGGTTGACTTGCCACAGGATGTGACAAGGTCAGCGTTTCTCTCACTGCGCATTCCTGGATCTAATGGTACCACGGCCAAATTTAGCTGAGAACTGCCTGGATAAGGACCACCTACAGTTTAGTTTCTGCAAGTAAATGGAGGAATAGACCAATTAGAAATAACGCACCACTGCACATGTAAGAGCAGGGAAAACATTGCCTCTAAAGCCCTCCAAAAATATGATATTGCGTAAATTCGACTCGAACACTTTCAACAGAGTTTTGTCCCTTTGGGATTGTCTCGTGTTCTATAGCATGCAGTGTTATTGTTGTTTTTAAATATCTGTCAGGTTGTGTACAGCCCTTTAGAAAGGAGACTATCGCATCCATTGCATGCACCTACCCCTCTAGTCACCTGCAATCTTCTGTTATTTCAATATGAAAAAAGATGATAGTGTTGCATGTAAAAAATAGGCCCTGTATTTGCCATCATTGCCAGTTTTGCAACACAAACATGCTCTACTGAACCACAATAGAACAATTACAAAAGGTGCCTCACACAAGCTAGCAGAATAATAGAACTTTATCCACAAACCTGTCATGAGCTAAAAGCTAATTATTTGCGTATGCACAAGAAAACTAATTACCAAGTGAATAGCAAATACTGATGCCTTGTTAGAGCACAATAATATGACAAAGGCTCAGAACACATCATTCAAGATGTATATATTCGATACATACATTAAAACGAAAATGCAAATTTTCTTTGAAAGCCTAGCTTGTCTTGAATGAATATTTGATGTTGAATACCAAACGCCGCTGCCTCTGCAGTATCTTTTTTTTTCAAAACAATCTCAAATGGGGAACAGGCCTGATTGGAAGGAATAGAAGAGCAGTGGTAGCGCTTCATCGACTTCTGTATCTAGGCAGCGCACATCTCAGATCATGTCCCCAGAGGAGCATGTAATTGTCTCATATCCTGTCCACAGGACACCTGCTGTTAGCCCAAAGGGATGATGTCACCTTGAACTGGCACATAATTGTGTGTGTGTACGTGCTCTATTTGACACAGCTGTCTTGTCAAACGAGAGCGTGTCGTTACTGACACGTGTAAACAAATTCAAGTCATGCACCCCTCCTGCTTTTAGTGCACAGAAAATAACATGACCAGACCCCCACACACCGATACGAATGCAAACACAAAAACAAACAGTGCATTCTTCTTGTCCTCGAGAGCCCTGACCTGATCTTTTCCCCTTGTCAGACTGGCATGGCAATGCGGTTGACGCTTTGAACTGTCATGCTGGCACGTAGACTAAGCAGACTAGTCAACCTATAAAAATACAGACATTGTCATTTGACCTGGTTACTGGTTACTAAAGTTTGGCAGTCAGTCAGCCCACCCGTGGAAGACACTAATAGCAATCTTTGTGGATGACTCAAACACCCTGTAAGTCAGGGTGCTGCGTGTAAAGATAATATGATGTCATCATTTATACTAAATGAAGGAAGAGGGGACATGCAGATTAGTCTTAACATTTCTTTACATTTCATGTTATATCTTCCTGTCTTTTTGGTCTAGATTTCCCTTCATTGCCAAATTTACTGTAGATGGGATATGTTTAGAATCAATGCTGAAAACTTGTTAGAGGGACATTCCCAATCTCACAGATGCAAGGTGTCTCAAAGGTGTATTGACACTTCTGGTTCCCCACTAACCTGCTCCATCGTAACAGCGCGAGTGCATTTTGTCTTTTTTCATTCTTTTCTTTTTTCGTTTTTTGTTTCACCAGTTTCCATCTCTTGATCTTCACTTTCTTTCACCCCCAGCCTCTCTCACCCCTGTTCCCCCGTTATTCCTACCCCCTGTCTGTGGCCTTTTCATCAGCTGGTGACTATGTTCACACCAGGCCCTGTAGTCCTGTAGCCCTGTAGCCCTGTAGTCCTGTAGCCCTGTAGCCCTGTAACCCTGTAGTCCTGTAGCCCTGTAGCCCTGTAGCACTGTAGCACTGTAGCCCTGTAAGCCTGTAGCCCTGTTGCCCTGTAGTCCTGTAGCCCTATAAGCCTGTAGTCCTGCAGCCTTGTAGCCCTGTAACCCTGTAGCCCTATAAGCCTGTAGTCCTGTAGCCCTGTAGTCCTGTAGCCCTGTAACTCTGTAGTCCTGTAGTCCTGTAGCCCTGTAGCCCTGTAGTCCTGTAACCCTGTAGCCCTGTAACCCTGTAGTCCTGTAGCCCTGTAGCCCTGTAGCACTGTAGCCCTGTAAGCCTGTAGCCCTGTTGCCCTGTAGTCCTGTAGCCCTATAAGCCTGTAGTCCTGCAGCCTTGTAGCCCTGTAACCCTGTAGCCCTATAAGCCTGTAGTCCTGCAGCCTTGTAGCCCTGTAACCCTGTAGCCCTATAAGCCTGTAGTCCTGTAGCCCTGTAGTCCTGTAGCCCTGTAACTCTGTAGTCCTGTAGTCCTGTAGCCCTGTAGCCCTGTAGCCCTGTAGCCCTGTAGCCCTGTAGCCATGCAACTCTGTAGCCCTGTAGCCCTGTAGCCCTGCTCCAGCTTCTTCTTGCATGGGAGTCGGCATAGCCTGGACAGCAGAGGGAGTTCTACTAACGCCATATTTACATAGGCTTCCTCAGGCTCACAGCCCTTCTCACACTGGATCCAGTCCTCCCTCAAGCACTAGAGCACTTAGTGGATGTTAGATAAAGTGCGTAGGTGGCCCACAGGGCCCGGCGAGAGAGAGAGAGAGAGTAGCGGGATCACATTCATCCTCCACAGTAGTCTCATTGGGAAGACAATAAAGACAATGCACAGTATCTTCCCTGAACTCTTCCTTGGCCTTCTTCCTGCCACTTCCTGCCTGTTCCTCCCACTAACGTCCTGCCTGTTCCTCCCACTAACTTCCAGGTAGGGAGATGTGGTAAGCAGATACGCTGTCCCACACTCGGCGTATTCGGGATATTAATTTGGGTCACCCTTCAAAGGAGCCTTGTTTCTATGGCAACGGCATTTCAGAAGCACGAGGCCCTCTGAGATGGATGCTGCCAGGAAAACGTCATCAGCACGATAGGCCATCAAACACAGAAACACACTTCAGGCTGCAAGCTTTCAATAAACCAGTCCCAAAATGATACAGTTGGCACAGTGGGTACAACACTTATATTTACTTCTACAGCATTTGGAACAGCAAAGATGTGTCAAGCCCGATAGTGCTAATTGGGGTGTGCTGACAACCCACTATTCAAGCTGTGGCAACGGAGTGTAAAAGACACTCGTGAGGAGAGTGACGGTCGATAGCAGCACTGTCTAAGCAAAAACCGCTGTATTGAGTTTCCCACCAGTTTGACAGAGGAGGGAGGAGACTTCTGCAGGAAGGAGTTTTTAAATGAGAGTGGGAAGAGCTATTTGGTCGGTTAGCGGTGAACTTATCTCGAGTATTTTCGACAATGGCCTTACACATCAGTTGGTGAGCTGTTACCTGCTTGCATTCAGTGCCCTCAATGCTCTCTTTATTAGGTGAGTAACCCCTGGCACAGAGTATTAAGTGGATATTAATTATCCCTAGGGCACTTATTAAAGAGCTACCATGTTAACAATCCAATTCCCAACCTCACCGGCTTCAAGGACCTCTGTATTGCAATCTTATGGGAGTTGTCTCTCAATTTTCCCCTAAGGACACACACCTATACACACAAACACTCTGCTATTGCAATCATATGCAAATGCACGAACAACATGTCTGTGTAAGAAAATAAATACCACATTAGAAAGAAAGTCAGGTGGTTCAAAGTGAGAAAAGATGGGAATGTAATGATAGCTCTGCCTGCAGGCCATATGACTCTAAATGGTCTTGTTCTACCCAATTAGACAACTGAGCATCAGGACTTTGAAGAACAAAACAAAAAGACAAACAAAAACTACTATATATATATTTAGGGGGTATCTTTTGAAAGCGCACGACAGAGATACCAAAAAGCTTGAAGAGAAGGAGAATAGAACACTCTGGTTTTCATAATGTGAGTAAGTCATCTTCCCAAACAACAACCCCTTGTTTTCAAGTGATCCAAGCCAAACACATTCTGCAGCTTGGTTTAACAAAACAACGGACTGGCTCTGCTTTCCTTCTTATTCCAAACATGTCCCCTGGTTTGGCAGCGATTGAGTATATCGTACATAGCATGGGTTACATACTGTATAGTAAAGTCACTAAAGTGCATCAGAGTACATAACAGTGTTGCCGGATAGTTGTACTACTTTGTACTTAAAATATTGCCAATCCCCTCACGGCATATCTTTTTTTATACTGTGATGTTTGTAAATAAGATCACACTGTTCATAGTGCACTGGAATTGCACCAGAGAGCAGAAGGATAGTGTGGGGGAGAGACTGAGTGGGTTGGTTAGGAAACAGGCCTGAAGATGCAGCAAAGTGAGACACTCAGACGTGCAAAGTCACTGGCTTCCTATCTCAATAACTACTGATTGATATCTGGAGTGGATCCATTTGAGTATTAGCTTTCCTCCACCACTACTCTGGCGTATGAAAGAACTCTGCTGAAGGAGGTACACTTTTCTTTACATGGATTTATACACCTTGCCTTAAAAAAACAAAACTCAACAGATAAAAACAACCTCTGCTCACTTCAACTTCTGAATATAAAACTCCTCGAGCCCCTCCACAGCTGAACCAATCAAAAATAAAAGGTCCTGACGTTATTTACGTTGCCTGTCAATCTTAAAGTTTAGAACTGTCAATCTGTCAGTCAAAGCCATCTCAGCTGGCACCGTGTGTTTAGTGTCAGAGGTGAAGTTTATTGACATTCCAGTGGCTACCTGGTTTGTTCTAACACACTGGCTGATCTGGTGTCAGTCATTAACACACAGAGTGAGCAGCACATTGCCAGGGCAGCACACGCAGACCATAATGCATTTTAATCTCTCTGGCCCAATTGAGAGCTCTGACTGTGTCACAGATAACAGGATCAGAATTTATCATGTCTGTCGATCAACGTTTTCAAAATGCCTCACAAGCCAAAAGTCACACCCAGCTGTACATAGTGAGCTGCAACAACAGCGCAGCCAATCAGGCTCAAGGCCAATTGTATGTTATTCATGGAAGAGTAAGACATTGTTTTTCTCTCCCCAATGTCATAATTTGAAGAAACCAAAGACATGATGAGCTGCTCAAACCAACTACTACTATGTTCAGTTCCAGCCAGGACCAATCTCAACTGACACCAGTATGCATCCCAAATTGGCATAATCACTCAACTAGGTCAAGCTGTCAGTGGCACCCAACAATGCGTCCTGTGTGTCATCCACACTGATTTCGAGAGTGGCATCACCGAATGACTTTCTTTAATTATTTTTTTTTTACACTCAAAACACCCCCGAAAAAAGCAGAAAGGAGTCGTTATGTATTATTCAGAGCAGAACAGAGTGCTTTAGTGAAACTCCAGACAGCGGTGAGGGAGGTCGAGGGACGGCGAGTGGGGCTGAGGACGGGAGGGGGTTATTTTCAGTCTTTGCCTGTGCATTATTCAGATATCTCATTGCAGGAAGGCGGGCAGAGACGTCAGCAGAGTCGTCAGCACCAGTTTTCTTAAACGCAGGAACGTTCTCCTCTCAATATAGAAATAATATTGCAGTTGAATCCTAATTACACGGCACGACCTCTAGATATTACTGTGAATTAATGAGGGGGTTAAGAAGTCCTTCAGTCTCAATCAGGGAGGGCTAGTGACCGGAATTGGATTATGAAACGCTTCACAGTTTGTGTTTCTTTAATTACAGTAAAATGCATTGCATAATGCCCAAACTTTGATTTAATAGATTTGAACGAAAAAGACACGTTTTAAGTTTAGGATTACGAGACTCAAAATTCTTTGTGGAGTCGCTGCTATTAGGTTTCAATTAACCTTCCCTGGGAGCAGCAGGTTGTTTAAGGTAAGCCTTGTCTACTCATTTCCAGTCATAATAAATCTGGCAAGGAATGCTTTAACCCATTAAGTAGATTCATTATTCATGAGGAGATTATTACTTTCCTGGTTCACTTCCCATAACTGTCCTGGTCTCTTTTTTCCTGTGATCCAGAGGTGCAGGAAGTGCAAGAGAAGGAGGATAAACATCATCAATAATCCAAGGGATGTCATCAACACAAGCACAACCCTGAAATCAAAGTCCCATGGCATGTGAAATATCCACGCAGAGAGAAGAGGAACACCCCCCCCCCCCCCCCCCACCACCACCACCACCACCACCACCACCACACACACACACACACACACACACACACACACACACACACACACACACACACACACACACACACACACACACACAAATACGCCAATCAAAAAAACTAATGCTTCCAAAATCCAAAGGGTGAATTGAGTCTCAAACACTTTGAAGAAACTACCAGTGTATTGATTGATTTAAAGCTCTTTGGAATACATTAGGGCTTCTCTATCTTCCACTCTTGTATGAGCTACAGTAACAAGCCCCACTCATTCAAACACACACACAGAAACACACATCCAAACACAATCAAACAAGCACACACACACACACACACACACACATTGACACAGACACACACATTGACAAACACTATGTGGCTCTTGAGATGGCTAAGTGTTGGGACTTCCTAACATGGAAGCTGAAAGTATCACCCCTTGCAATCTTCCCTTTTTGTTAGAAGAGGGTGAAGATGGGAGTCTGTCTTTGTGTACTTGGGGTCAGTGTGTCTGAAAGAGAGAGAGGGAGAGGTCTTTATCTTGGTCTAAGCCTATGTGGGGATAGTTGCGTATTAGCACCCTGGGGAGAGCTGTGGTTTGGCTCAGATAAGAGCCTGCTCCTCACTCAATTGCAGTGCAGCATTACAAGAGCGTATGGCTTTCGCCTGACCCCGGTCACCATTTAGGGGACACACTATTACAGTAATGCCCCTGTGGGCTTCGGCACTTCAAAGCGAGACTCCTTCATGGAACAGAGAGTAAGCCGGTGAAGACAGTTAACCCCGGCGTCCTTAGGCAGAACTGTATCAACGATCCAAAGCAGGTTGGAGCAGTGTACCAGAGGAGTTCAAATAGATTAGACGGAACGTCGGGATATGGTCTCTCCGCCAGCGGTGTTTCAGCGTGCATACTTTGTTCTGGGATTTCCTGAGTGTGCAAGGATAGTGAATGTTGGTATGTCGTTAACGGATCGATAGAAAATCAATAGTTCATCACGTCATTGAAGCCTCCTTCCAGCTCGCTCAAAGGAGCAGCATTGGGGTTGTATCAAAGCACCCAAGGTGTTTCTAAAGAAGGAGAAAAGCCCTGGAAACCTGCTTCAGTAATACATATCTAATGTCATGAGAATACTTGACCGGTTTGATGCTCAAGAGAAGTGAAAACCACACTAACACAACACGTACACCATGAGTGAGGCAGATATAACCGACAGGATAAAGAAGAAGTCACCGGTATATAGACTACCTTTACCAGAGGTACTGTTTGTTCCTCATTAGATGGTGTAGTTTAAGAGGCCCACATAGCATGGGAGCCCTGGGGTCTCTTGTACAGTAGGCCAATCAGCAGGGGTGCAATAGACCGGGGGAAACAGCAAACCAACAGCGCATCCTATCAGGTTCAAGGCCAATCGTACGTTACTGTATTCATGGAAGAGCAAGACATTGTTTTTCTCTCCCCAATGTCATCGTTTGAAAAATAAAATCCACAGTGGGCACGTGAATGCGAAACCAAAGACAAAGCAAAGAGAACAGGATACGTTTGAAGCTTTTCAGGAAACATATTATACATGTGTGCAAACTCTGTGGTGGAAGAATTGGCATCAAACATGCTTTCTTGGCTGCCGTTTCTGGCTCACTCAAACTCAATCGAACAAAACAATTGAGAACCACAGACTACACAAGGCAAACTTCAATTATGAATGTTACCAGAAAACACTTGAAGACATGATGTGTATGTTTGTTGACATTTAACTACAGTGACAATTCTTTTCAGACTTCCAGCTTGTAAACACAACTATTTTCTCTGGGAATCCAATCTCTCCAATTGATTTCCGAATACCATAATGTATTTGCCAGTCACTCAGGTATTAAAATCTCATAGACCCCACACAACTCAAAATGACTGGATTTGCATTCCAGTAAATCATTTAATTTAAAACAATATTTGATATACAGAATCTGCCAACATATGAACATAAGCTTTTGTATCTAGCATGCAAATCAATACCCATTGAGATGAGAGCGACCAGAAATCAACCCTGTCTGCTCATCACAACCGTGGCCAAATTCATAAATTAAAGCCATTACCGGTCCTTACATTTTCATGAGCTATCGATCAAGCTGAACAGATACTGGGCATGAAAGAAAAATTCCGAGCACTGCTATGAATGAAGGAGAATTGAAAGCATGCCCAAAAGCTCCAAGCTGTAAATGATCTAGACATGAGGCTTAATGGCAGCTTCGGCTCTCAGGGTCACCCTTTATTAAGGTTTGGGTCTCATATAAATCCATTCAATATGGAGAGTTCATTGTTAATGTTTCTCAAATAGGCTTTAATTCATGGAGGCATCAGAGGAGACTTGCTGTCGGGAAACTGGGCCGTTGGAGAGAGAAAGAAAAAAAAATGAGAGAAAACGCAGGAAAGCAAGAGTCTCGCAAAGCTCTGAAATAACGAGGAGCCAGAGCTGTCAAGACATGGCATGACATGAAAAATGAAGAAGAAGTAACACATTGAGAAATGTCAAAACTCCCTAGTGGGTTCCAGCAACCCTTCTGAAGAGATATGGGTCACAGCGTCCGTGTCACACTGAGCCCCCGTGCTCACGGACATTTTGAGAAATCTGCTTAATGTGTCTTAAAAACAAGCCCAAAATAGAAGAAAGCAATGTCCACACCTATTACTAACAATACTGCAAAGGTCACTTAAAGATGTGATGTACTGTAAAAACGAAACGACACACTCTTTTGTCAAACGTTGACAATGAGACATCAAACAATGCAAAATAATATATACCATGGGAAAATGTATAATTCGTTGTTTTTTTCATTGTCGTTCTGTACTGAACTCTGGAAATCTTGGCTGTCACTCACAATGCGTGCTGATACCTGGGCAGTCCAAAAGGTAAGCTATACAGATTTATAGTCTTAAAACATCTTGAAATGTTGTTGCATGCTAAAAAAGGGTATCTCTCCGTAGTGACGCTTACAACAGCAATGCAACTAGGAACTCATCAAGTATCTTTTCATGGCCTGAATAAGCACTAGTCAGGCCTTAAAATGGCGCTTTAAAGACCAGTGGGGGAGGTATATCTCGAGTCTACAGGGCCCTGTTTACGAGCCCTATCAGCTTTACTGTGGTTCTGTGTAAGGATGCCTAAGCAGGGGGACCTGGATTTATAGACTGGGGAGTGACCTCCCAATGCTGTATCAACGTTTTATGGGTCACCAATACGGGTGGCAGGACCTGAGTTACTGCCAAACAAGCCCACATCAACAGCTAGTTATCCATCTCTGCTAAAGGCAACAGATAAAAAAAATCCTCACAGTCCAATTGGCTGGATTGACTGACTGATTCCTGGAATATGTTATTTTGCAGTTACTTGTAATATCTAAACAGTTAAATATCTACAATTGTAATTATTTAGCCCTTTGACTGACTGGCGACCTGTCCAGTGTGTACCCCGCCTCTCGCCCCATGTCAGCAGGGATAGGATATTTTTGTAAAAGTGGTATATACCGAAGACATTGGCAGGAGAACAGCTTAGATAGGCACCAAAAGCTGAATTGAAAGTTTGAGAGTCCAAACGAGATCAAAGCGCCAGCAAAAAGAAAGCTGGCTAAATCCCCAATGCTGTCCGGTGCGATTCAACTAATCACAGCAGCTGTTCATCTGATGGCAACTCTGGCGGGTTTATTTTAGAACCATTTCAGACAACGATGTTATCCACCGCAGCTCCGCAACCACAAACCGATTATCCTTCTAGTGGCATTTAGCATCTTGTGAGGAGTCGAAGGCCAAAAGGGGTGTGCTACTGCCTTGTCTACCTGTGAGTCTGCGATAGCTTTCAAATCCTATTCCGCAGGTGACATTTCGAAAAGTGGTGTAACAGGACACAAAAGAACAGTTGTTCTTTTCCTATTTTAATGTCCCCGCTTCAAACTCCTTCAGATCAACATGGACTCTTTCTCTGAAACTTTTAGAGACAAACTGAATTCCTGCTGGCTCCTGGGGTAAAAGCATGTGGGGTAAGGTAAATCTACCCCGACCAGTTCCTCCAGTCTTCGGGACACAAAATTGCCTTTAGCGCCACTAAAAGAATGCAGGGCTCTAAAATGGGTACTTAAAAAGAGATCCTAATAGCTTACTGGCTTGTGAGACGCAACATTAACTTGCAGACTTGCCTGTTTGTTCCAATTTGAATGGCACAAGTGATTTCTGCTGCAGGGAACGTTTAGGCCTGCAGTAGTGCAAACAATGAAGCTGCTAAATAATACAAGCCAAGTGAGGTGCCCTAACATATAAATATGATAGTAATATGCAATAACATAAGAGATATAACATAAACATCTTAATGTGTTTAGCAATTGTTCTCTGCTCAGGAAGAGGGGCTTCTCTCTCTCTCTGTGTGTGTATGTGTGTGTGTCCCGTTTTCCATTCTTCGTGTTGGTCAATGCCTACCTCGCTCTGTGTCTCAGTCCTGCTCTGTATGGTCGTGTTGGTCAATGCCTACCTCTCTCTCTCGCTCTCTCTCTGTGTACCTCAGTCCACAGTGCAGTCCTGCTCTGTATGGTCGTGTTGGCCACTGCCTCCCTCTGTCTCTCTCTGTGTCTCAGTCCTGCTCTCTATGGTTGGGTTGGTCAATGCCTACCTCTCTCTCTGTATACAGTACTGTGCAAAAGTTTTAGGCAGGTGTGATGTCTTTAAAGTTAGAAAAAAAATACATAAAAGGATAAATGTTAATTGTTTATTTTTTTTAACAATTCATAAAATACAAAGTGAGGGAAAAGCAAATCTGTATCAAATCAACATTCCCCTTTGCCTTCAAAACAGCATCCCCTGCCTAAAACTTATGCACAGTACTGTATGTCTCAGTCCTCTGTGCAGTCCTGCTCTCTATGGTCGTGTTGGTCACTGCCTCCCTCTCTCTCTCTGTGTGCCTCAGTCCTGCTTTCTATGGTCGTGTTGGTCACTGCCTACCTCTGTCTCTCTGTGTGCCTCAGTCCTGCTTTCTATGGTCGTGTTGGTCACTGCCTCCCTCTCTCTCTCTGTGTGCCTCAGTCCTGCTTTCTATGGTCGTGTTGGTCACTGCCTCCCTCTCTCTCTCTCTGTGTGTCTCAGTCCTGCTCTCTATGGTCGTGTTGGTCACTGCCTACCTCTCTCTCTCTTAGTGTCTCAGTCCGCTGTGCAGTCCTGCTCTATATGGTCGTGGGTGAACATATAAAGCTCTATCTCTCGCAGGAGCAAGCTGTGTGATTTATTTACACAAGCCTCTGTCTAGAGAGTGAGCTGTTATTCTCTTCCTCCATCAGTAAATGCAATCTCACCGCACTGTGGCGATGGCCATTTGTCATTATTTAAGTCCCCCATTTGCTTCCAGAGTCGAAGGTGGCCTTTAGTTGCTCCTTCAATATCTCATTAGTTTTCTCATTCACGTCTAAGTTGAATTAATAGCTCAGGTATATCATCAGAATTATAAAAAGCAATAAATGATCTTGCACTTCTTCCATGACTCATTGCAATTAATAATGCCAAATGCAAATACAGAGTTTCTTCAGCGATACTGCTGTGAATGGTTTTGTAATAGCTTTTGGTAATTACCATAAGTTCCAGAATTCTGCCTTACATGTCCCCATAAAAATAACACATTCATATTGGCTTTGCTCACCAGAAAATATGAATTATGACCCACCATCCCTGCTACATACCAACCATTTCATTAGAGTACATTGATTAAAACATATTTAAGAAGTCATTCTCAAGTCTTGTGAAACCCGATACAGACAGACACTCATGTCCCACTGTGTTATGCCGATACAAAATCCATTCCTGTTTCAAAACCGACGGGGACAAGTAAAATAATTTGCTGAAACAACCATAACGATCAATATTGTCATATTATCTTGCTGTTATTTCTAAATTGAATATTTTAGGCTGCCTCCTTTGATGGCATCTTTGGAACAGGGTAAACAGGATGAAAACTACTTCGCTTTGTATGAAAGAGAGTAAAACAGAGAAAGTTGGGTGGTGTTCCTCTTTTAATCATAGACTGGCCTGTGTAGGCCCGTCTCTCTGAGAGACAAGCTCCAGTCTGGCAGAGATGGCGGAGGGAGCTGACTTGAGATGCAACATCTCTGGGCTAATTACAGTCCTGAGTTGCCAGGCAACAACAGTGATCGGAGCCCTGGGGGGCCAGAGGTGCCCGATTGGTCGAGCAAGCACCAGACGTTGGCTCAACACTGTGATGGATCTATGCCTCCCTACAGCACCCTACCCCGAGGCCTTCAACAACATTCAGCCCACACTCTATGCAGACAGACAGATGGACAAACAGACAGACACATAGGTCACTGGCTAAAAGCCTTTAAAGCAACTATAGGCAACTTTTTGTATATAAACTATTATCAATACATTTCTTCTGATAGCACATTGTGATGTCTATGGGAGAATGAAAAAATCACGTTTCAGATCAGTCCTCTTGAAGTCTCAATATTTGACACAAATTTTGTCTGCCACCGGGTACGATCTCCCACGAAACTGTGGCGAATTTCTTTATGGCACAAGGAAGTGCGTCACTATATCAGGAAGATATGCCCATACTTGGAGTATAGTCCTTGACCGTGCAAGCAATATGCTGTGACCAAGAGTATTCTGCATGTCTTCTTTACGACAGTTCGGGAAAATAATTACAATAAGCAAATGGTAGGGGTCGCCAAAATGACCTCCTACAGATCAACTGCCTCTAGTAACTTTACAGAAAAAAAAAAAAATCCCAAGCACTCTCAATTAAACAAGTCAAATTGTAATTAATCCCACTTTACATATACAGCTCTTAAACACACTGGGTCAACAACACTCATATTTGATATGTTAGCTGTGTAAAGCAGTGAAAGGAGGCCCGCTAATAGTGATGCATGTCAGCTGTGCACGAGGCATAGTTTCCCTACATGGCAATTACTTTGCTTGTGTTTCTTTTAATGACAGTATGGATCCACCCAACAGATACACCCCCTCCTCCTCCTGCTCCTCCTCCTGCTCCGCACGCCCTCCTGTCGCCATCTCTTCGTTGTGTTCTCCATGTGTGAGTTATTTCCCTGTAAGAGACACAGACAGCCGTCCCCAGGCAGCCGCCTCATAATTACCACCCATGTTTCTACCGTGGGGATGACAACTGGCTAATTACCGGGAGAATAATCGCGTGTTTGTCAAGACCCCTGCAACGGAGTGTATGTAAACCACATCTCGTCAGACAATCAAATCACGCCCCCATCCCAAAAGCACTCTGTCACTCTGTCTCAACAGTTTCGTGTGCTCGTGTGAATTGCATGTGTGTGTGTGTGTGTGTGTTGACATGTGTGTGTGTGTGTGCTGGCACGTGTGTATGTGTGTGCCTCGATGAGGTCACAGTGATCCCACTTTCTTTTAACACTCCACTCAATGTCACAATGATAGAGAAAGATTGCTTCCCGATGCCGAGCCTGAGGTCGGCTTGGCTTTTGTGGGCCGATTTGGGCTCTCAAGGTGGGTGTAATGGATGAACAGTCTGCCTTTGTGGAGGCCGCGTTTTCCTCTCCATGCTCACTTAAACAGCAAAGTGCTACACACGCCAACCTCTGCCCACATGCACACAGTCACTGCACACGCTGCCCCGCCCCAGCAGATCACAGGGTCTAATCGACGTTGCACGCACGTAATTATAAAATGGCTTTCTCTCAATGACTTCTCTGCTTTGCCCCACTTAAGCAGTTAATGTGAGTTTAATTTCCATGACAGACTATAAAAGCTGTGTATTAGTGCTAATTGCTCGTGCACACCAACATGCGGGGCACATGTGATTTCAAGCAGGGACCGTATGCTGTGAAATCAGTGTCTCCAGCGTTATCCAGCAGTGTCACATTCACAGCAGCATTGAGTATACATGTACTCTTCCTCGACTCAGTTTTGACACCCAAAAAATGTACGTTGTTCAGCTTTGGTTTTAATTACCAAGCCACCACAACGAATCACCACAGACAACAAATCAAAGCAATGGCTGCACAATTTATCCCATTTCACTGAGACGGATAGGCTGCTGAAAGAGAAAACACACACACACACACACACACACACACACACACACACACACACACACACACACACACACACACACACACACAAACGGCACACATAAACAAACACTCTCTTCAAGCTAGTTACACAGAGGCTGTCGAGTGGAGCGGTGGATTGCAGAACATGTTTGGTGTTCGTGTTCAATATGAAAGAGTCTTGGTTCTCTGCTCTCATTCTGAGGCTCAAGGTTAGAGACGTATCCAATCAGAGGCGCCGTGACCTCATGGTGGGCGGTGGGGTCACGGCTTGACAGACCTGCTCGCTGCTGCTGCCTCCCCCTTTAGACCACAGCGAATCAGTAGCACGGGGCCCATTTATATACCAGCACCGCACATAAATAACTGGGCTGGAGTTCGAGAAAAAAAAAAAACTCGAATGAGGACAAGCACAAAAATGGAAATCCACTAGCTTTAAAACGCTCTCTAGACCCGCGATGGCTGGTCTATAGACTAGTTAGTCCACCTCTCCATCTAACACTCCCCATATCACCCTTGTGATAGCAGTGTGGGTTTTCTCCTTGCCCCTCTGCCTCTCCCCCTCCCTCCCCCTCTCCCATCCCTTCTCCGCTGACCTCCTTCTGAGTGACTGTGGTCCTTGCAATCCACTCCTCAAGTCATTAATAACTCTCGCTGCTCTGTTTTCGCTGCCGAACAGAGCAACGCCTCCCTGTCACCGGCAACAAATTAATTTCACTTATTTATCTACGGCGCCAAGGCCAGCGTGGCTGGAATAACTGTTTATAGAATAAAGGGACAAGGAATTATGGATGGTGTGCTCCCTTCGACAGGACTATTTGTTTCTGGTACATGACTCAAGATAAAGTTCATGACAATAATTTTTGTAACAAAAGCCCTTTGTCAACTCATTTTTCCTTCCTTCAATGCACTGTGCAATGTTTTGTTTTAGATAACGGTAGGTTGGCGAGGCAGGTATTTTTATTCAAGACACGTTATTTTCTCTATATGGAGAAAGTCAAAATGTCGAAATCATCTCAAGTGAATAAAATAGATACATTATGGTTTTTGTATGGGATGTGTAGAATCTGTCCCAGTCGAAGACAAATGTAAATACAATGAGAAGGGAAAAAAAATAAATGTAACACACACTCAGCAAGAAGCATGCTAGTGACACTCAGTAAATCATCGTCTTTGGTTCACATAACCTCGCCACAAGCAGCCAATGCATCACTCAGGGCACACCCTGTGAGCTGAGCCCCCCCCCCCCCCCCCCCCCAACCCCCCCCCCCCCCCCCCCCCCCCCCCCCCCCCCCCCCCCCCCCCCACACCCCCCCCACATCCTCCCTCTCCTTCTCCCATCCCGGCCAAAGCCCTGGTCCCACAGCGGCCACACCACCGACATCCCACCTATGCAGCACCAGCTACAGTGACAGTGAGAAATGGTTTTAATAGTCTGGGAACAGCTTGTCAGCAGACTAACTGCCACCATGTTAGCAGACTTTTCTCTGCTCCATCTCCAGCTCCCCCTGGGGGCCTGAAGGGATGTTCCGAAGCGAGAATCAAACGCCACTGGAGGCCTTGTTGTCTATTCGTTTTGATGTGGCTTTACGGTGATTTTTATGTCACTAGGTTTTGGGACTGGAGAAAGACTGTCGATACTATGAGGAAATACTGTATACATTGAGATTCTGTTTTCTGAAGTGTACTTTACGTCACAGTGGCTGTCTGATGGGTTTTATATGGGGCTGTGAGGTACTCAGGGCTCGAGGTAGCCTTCCTCAAATTGTAATTACGCTCAAATAAAATGAATTCAAAACTTTATGTGTTGAAGTGCTATTTAATTACGTTATGAATCTGACTGAGTGGCTATGATGCTACCTTGCCAAACCTATAGCCAAAGATAGCTCTGAAATGAGCACACAATCTGACACACCAAAGCAATTTTGAAGATGCAAATGGGAGAATGCAAAAGAGAAGGAGTCAAGGGAGCTCAACGTGGTATCATTGAGATTGAGACAGAATACTTCAGACTTCAATTTCCCAGTGTAATATCGCCACAGCTATAATGGTTTCTCTTTTTTTCGCGTTCCAGGAACTGTTTGGAGTGGTTTGAAATGATTTCATCGATGTTCTGCCTTGGCTACAAGCAGAGAGGGCCCTTGCATGTCTGCCTCACATCAGACACTTTGAAGGCCGATGTTTTTAGAAAAGTGGTCCAATTGAGATTAAATCAATTTGGTCCGAACCAAAAGTATTGTATGACATTACTGGGGAATCAAATTAGATTAGATGAGTCTTGCTGAAATCGTGTGCCTCTGTTTACAGTCAAGATGAAGCAATGCAACGAGGGGTTGAGTGTGTTTCTGTGTGATAATTGCGCAGTGAACTATCTAGCCATAGTCTCTCCAGAGAAACCGTGGGCAGCTAGGGGAAAGGTTGTTATATTTCACACTTAATGATGTGCGAGAGATCCTCCGCGCCCATCTACAAGCCTATTTTAGTCACTGGCACAGCCTGTAAATTACACCACAACTACGGATGCGGCAGCAGAACTGCTAAATGGTATCTATCATGTAACGGATTGGTTTAACAGCAGGGACTAGCATATTCAACTGTGCTCGAAGCTACAACGAAGGTGATGTCAACCATTTGCTGCTTTGTCCATTCTGTGATGTTCAGTCTTGCGTTGTTAATCTGCTATGTCTTTGGTTGTATGCCTTACTTTCATATTTTCATATTTCATATTTAACATAGCATTCTTTGAACACCCTTTTACAAGAGAATCATTGTTGTGAAAGAACAAATGGCTACAACTGCATGTATGTAACAGTGAACGTGACGTTCCAATCCTTGGGTGTCCGATAAGACTTTTGTTCACCAACACATCATCCCAAAGGACAGCCAGCTGCTGGCTGCCAGTAGTCAACAAGATGGCAGTGGATCAGACACTCCATGAAAAAGGTTTTTCATGCTCTGCTTGGTGTCCTGTGCCCTTCTCTCCCAGCAGAGCACAGCAATGTGGCAGCAGTAGTTTAATGTGATTTGCTCTTCTGAATTGCGTAATCAACTGAGGTCAGTGGGGAAAAATACAGTGACACATTCCTGCAAAAAAAGATCACCCCATTAAAAACCAACCACGTCTTTAGAATAGAGTCATTTGTCCACCGTCATAACAAGCAAAGGAGTAGGATAAGAGCTGCACAGATGTCGGCACACAGTGAACAGAGGCATGTCAATCAATATGCACTCTGCGCTCGGTCTGACCTTCATCCAGCATTACTTGGAAAGGAGTGTTATTGCACTTGAGCCGCAGAAAAAAATGTGGTACGCATCTAAGTGACTGAATATCACCCTGGCCATGGTTACGAACCTTTAGGACTATTAGCTGAAGATACCACAGCCATCTATGCCGTGCTCGTAATGGTTAACAGTACTGAAGTCCCTGGGGAGGCACAACAGACGGCTCTTACTAGGAACACAGGCCCTTTGACAGGTCCCAGGTGACCCTCACCTGAGCTCAGGTGACATATCGCTACCCGCCCCATTCTCCATGGGAATTATGGCCGCTACTGTCTCGGAGGGCAAAATGTTTACAGTTAATAGCTGAATATTCCCTTAGGGCCTTGAGGACTGCCATGCACACTAACATACGAAAGGTTAATTTATTAAAACATGTGGTTCTGGAACTAGGTATATTCAATATAAATACCCAGAGCCCCTAGCTAAAGTGCCTCTTATTTATGGGAAAGGCATTGTGATGGCATCATTAAAATGAGCAAGATTTTGAAACTGACATGCGCAAAATCTGATTTTGTGGATAACCTTTTATAATTAATAATAATGAATAATTTTATAATTTCTCTTACTAGTTATTCATTTTTATTCAATGTCTTCTTTTTGGAGTAGTTAACACAAAAATATTTTATCATGGCATATTTTATCATGGCTCAAACGCAAAATAAGTCCTTATGTGCTCTGGAATCATTTCACAGGGGTCTCGTTAAAAAAATGGACTTTAAAATGGGGAATTCTATCGATTTGAGATAAAGAGTATTATGAATGATTTCCCAGGAAACACACAATAAAATGTATCACCTATTTTTTTCTGGTCTCTGGTGACATTTATGCTCATGAATAATAGATAAACGTAATTGCCTCTTTTTGTCTATATTCCACTCAGTGTTTTAAACTATTACATTTTTCGTCTTTGTGATTTCTATCATCTTAATATGCTTTTTGTGTGGCCATCATGTAGCTCCTGGTGTTCCCACTGTAATTAGATAATTGGAAATATGTCAAATAATAATTAAATCTATTCTACTGTTAATGAGAAGATATTCAACTTGAAGCACAATCATTCAAAAAAAAAAATTCTTTTTTTTAAGATTAGACCATGATTATTTACTGTACCTTAACCGTAACAAACCTAAGTAGCCTCTCGTACAAACGCTCGAATTTTTTAAATATCCATTCCTCTGATAGGTTTTTGGTACTGTTGGGGGACGATCTGACTTGGTTTAATACAGGCCTATTTCTGTGGAGGTTATATCGCTGTATCTATGTGACCTGTCAGCGACAGTGCTAATGAGAGCCCCAACGCCTCTCCACTTCTCTCCGGCCTCACTCCAGATGACCTATGTGCTAGCTGTGGGGAAGCACACAGCCAAGTGCCCGTGAAGCTAACCTTGGCTTTTTATAACCCCACACAGCAACACACCACTCCTCCTCCTTGACATTGTATCTACAGTTGTAGTGGATAAGATGGGATTTTCATTCCACTACGATGCTGATCATAGCACTAACAAGACCAACGAGACGCGGCAGGAAATTAACATCACTGGCTAAGACCTATAACTCTGTAATGGACTCCCTATCTTCCTAGAAGTCCACTGCCTGTCTGCTCACCAGCACAATGCTTGTGCCAGCCATAGGACCCCATTCTGGGAAATCCTCTTACATAATCTTCCATTTTTTTTAGGATGTATACTACAACTACTATACTGTAACATCTATTTAAACATGCAAGTACCAGAATGGGACCAGTTTGTACACCACTGATAGTCAAAATAAGATACATTCTGAAATAACTAACGTGAAAGGAAGACAATGGAAATAGTGATAAGAGTTTGCTGGTCACTCTTTGAAGTGGTTTCCATGCTACAGTCAGACACAATACTAGACACAGCAGCTTGAGATCAACAAAGGGTCAGGCAATCTCCCACTACTGTATCTCCCTGCCTCCAGCTCTCTTCCTGCACAAGTGTGGGCGATACACGACAGAAGTTCAAGGTAACGTGGGAGAATAAGATTAAAACGAAAAGGGAAAACAAACAGGGAAATGACGAGCAAAGGAAAAAATAAGGACAGGGGTAGTGGAAGCTACTGTAGTTTATGAAAGCGCTGCATTCCCTCTGATGCAAAGTGGAAAGAAAAGGAAGACTCAGAAGCACAAGGAGGCTTAAACTGTTAATCCAAATCTTATTCAAATTTCCCTTTTTTTGCTGCCATGCAAGTACATATTGTATAACATTATGGCTTTTCCTAAGGGAATTCTACACAAACAACACTACAGTACGGCTCAGAGAGAGTTCAGCGTTCTCCGAGATATTTAGCAATACCGCAACAACCCAAAACAAATCTGCTCGATTGACCAGAATATCCAGTTGTTCCTCAGGGGTTTTTAGGCTTATATGCTTATGTTTCTATAAAACTAAACAGGCCATGATTTTCACGGAATTTATGGTGATTTGCTTTATTGAATCTATCCCCACCTGCCTACAAATGGCTTAACATTAGGACAGCAACTGGATGACTGTTTGTGAGGCAGTCTATGCTAAGACAATTTATGCCTCTATAACCCCTGCCACTGTTCATTAAAAAATAAGAGCAAATAATTGTAATCTATATTGTCACATTTTGCAAACTGTGACTCATGACACTTTAAACCTGAGCTGAAGTGACATTAGTCTTTTTAGCACAGTGATTGTGGTAAACAGACCATTTGTTTGTGATTGAAGACAGGACATGGCCTATTTAACAACGAGGATGATATCTGCACGCAATCCCCAGGTTAATGGGATGATGCTTTTATTATGACAGGGCCAAGTGCTTAATTGTTCAGGTTGGGTTCTGCATCAGGGAAGCTCACCTCGTAGGAGCAAACTGTAGTGACATTGCCATGTTACGCAAGGGATGAATCACACTGTATGTGCGATTCATTTGAAAAAGGCAGGAGCACCAGCGAGAGGAAATAAATGAGAAATAGAGCATGGGAGAAGGGGAAAAGAGGGAATGCAAGTGTACTCTTAAAGTATGGTTCTGTCCCCCAGGAAATGTTGGTCTTGAGAGTAATAACTATCGGTGCAGGCCTCCCGAAACAAATTGCTGCTGACCCCTGTGGATTTTTCTGGGCACACTCGATTGGAAATGGACTATTCAATTTCCCACAGGGAGCCTTGCCATTCTCTAACGTGCCTTATTGCAAAGTCTTTTTCTATTGGCTGTTGCAAAAGTCAGACAAAAAATACTCATGCGCAGCAATTTCAACAGGACAGGATTTTTTATAAATTTTTTTGTGATAAATTGTAATTTATGTGCAATTAATTATACTCAACTATTGAGACACAAAGGATGTTTTTGTCCCCACTGTTTATCATCAACAAAGTGAAGTGGCTCCCATGGCACACTGAGCAGACGGGGCAAGAGTCAGAGGAAGGCAATATGAATATGTATTACTGTGAGTCATTCCTCATGAAATTAATCACACTGTGTACCCCCCTCCCTCCCTCCCTCCCTCCCTCCCTCCATCCCCTCCCCCCTCTCTTCCAATAAGAAGCACTACAGACGTAGGACTGAACTGGGAAGTACAGAACATTTCCACAGATCCAGGGGATATTTTTTCCACAAGACACATATATATATGTGTGTGTGTGTGTGTGTGTGTGTGTGTGTGTGTGTGTGTGTGTGTATATTTATATTTATATTTGTTTAAGTCCTGCTCTATCCTTTAGACAAGTAACCCATTCTGACACGTATACTGCTACTATTAGGATACTTGCAATTGTAAAAAAATAAACAGAAGTTTTTTTGCAACAATTGATATCCTATCCAACTTCTAAAGAGACTACTTTACGAATGATTATAGGTATTATGTTTAACAATTAATTAATACACATGCAAAATGCTGGATTGCAGTCCATCCTCAAAGGAATAAGTGTGTATGCCTCATCTATTTTCTCCTCAGATTCTTCCACGCCTTTCTGTGGGCCAAGAAATAGAGTTTTTCATCACTGCAGTCTCTCGGCAGCATCGATCCAGGAATATTGATCTGATGCAGATCTCCTTCCACTCTACCTGGGGAACCAGCTGAGCCTGTTCCCTATTGATCCAGCCTTTCTTTATTCTCAAACTCTCCTGCTCCCTTTCATAGGCTTTGGTGGAATTTATGTGCCTGTCATCACTTATAATAAATTTACTCTGGATAGGGCAATGATGAATATCAATTCAAAGTTTTGTGATTTTATTTGTGAATCCCGATGACAAGATGGAAGATTGACACATGAAACGCAACCGTTACATCAGGCCATCAACCTCAGATAAAGTTGAATGTTAAGGCTTACAAGGAAAACGATTCTGGCAAAGAGACCAAGGATGTCATAATTCAAAGAAACACACATTTCCCTCCGTAGAAACAGCTACTAACAGCTATTAGAAACAGGTTTCATGGATGGACTCCAGGCAAAACAGAGATTTAGAAACCATTACCTTTTCTTATTGTGCCTTATTTCTCAACTTTTTTTATATTATATATACATACATATATAATATATACATATATATATATTTACAGGTACATATATAAACAAGTACATATATATACATACATACACATACATATATACTGTGTATATATATATATATATATACACACACACACACACACACACACACACACACCTACACAAGTAAACTTCTCCTTGATTACATTCCGTTTTGTCTCAAAGTCTACCTCACTTACAGAGCATGTGCCTCTCCCAACCAGTGTTTACCATCTCATTCTGTAAGCCCCTGTCTGTTGTCTCCTGTCTGTCCTCTACTCAGTCCGCCTCCTTGCCTCCTTCTCAGTGGAGGCTGTGGTGATGTGTGGAGCTCAAGTACCGACTTGTCAATCCCCCGTGTCAGACACACAAATCTCCCTCTGGGCAATTACAGGCCTTTCTCTGCACATTCAAGCAGTCTCCTTCCCACTCGCAGTTGCATCCAACACCCCCTCGCGACACATCGCTGTGACACATCCAATAAAAACGCCTTGTTTGAAAGAAACATCGGCACTCCTCCGAGCCTACACATGCGTTAGGTAAGAATGATGTATGTGTGTTGTATATTTGAACTAGATTTCAATCTTTCATTTATATAGCATTTTAATTGAGTAAAATCAGTATATTAGTAGAACCTGATGTAAAAGAGGCAGAGAAAAAAGTAAGACATGTTGCAATTTTAAGGTTTTTACTGAGAAATTGCTCAAACGTATATATTTAAAACCAGAAACTCAACATGAAGAAGAATTTAGAGGATTCTCTTTTGCCAACTCCCATTTAAAATATCACTGTTCACTTTCAAGTTAATAGCCACATTACCTACTGTTACAGCCATTTTGCTAATGTGGCATAAATAGGTAGAGCTATTACACACAGTCCCTATGATATGGAATTAACTTCAATCTCTAGAGCTCTTACTGCCAGGTCATAATCCATGGAAGTGCTGAAAGGATTGCACTCCCTCTTCCGGGTGTCACTAATGAAACTAATAAGGCAATATTGTCAATTCAGTGTGCACCATGTTACGTGTCTGATAATGAACAAGAGCATACGTTTTGAGGAGTGGCATGTTTTAGTCATTCCACACAATCATCCCTTATAGCATAAAGGACTTCCTTCTCCATCCAAGGGGTTTCAATGTTCTATGTACAGTACACATGGGCAACCCCAAGTACAAGTACAATAAATTATCAAAATGTATCTCTGAGAATCTTTCTGTTAAACAAAAACAGTTTATAGGTAACACGGACAAAAACTATGAAGTTTGTCTCAATTTCAATGAGAAAGCGACCGACTATGACATGGTTTTGGGATTCATTTGGACAGCAACAAGGAACTCCAGGAAGAAAAGGGGATTTGGACTCGTACTTAAGCAAAACTAAGCCATGGTCGATGATGACAAATGTAATCCTCCCAAACAGGCCGCCAAGAATGATATCAATGAGCCGGAGCTTCTCCACATTTTCCGGCTGAAAGTTTTCTGGTTCACTTAAATCTGTGCTACAGCTTGGCCTCAAATGGACAGACGGAATGAAAGATTGTACATGCTAATCGCCTTTGTATGACAAAGGAGTCACCAAAATAGTATAGAATATATTTATAGCTTGTTAGAATTTCCTTTTCATGTTCTTATAAGCTGAAACATGAAAAGCAGGAGCATCAAATTACATAACGATTAGCAGTGGATGGGGAGCAGAGGAGAAGAGCGAGTCCCCCTTACTTTTAGTATGCATTTTACAGCCACCACAAAATAGTTACACCAGACCACAGTTTACGTTAACCATTGTGTTCCAAATGCCAGTTTAGAATTGGGTAGGGTACCATGTCCGATTAAACAAACCTGTTCTCTCTCTCTCTCTCTCTCTCTCTCTCTCTCTCTCTCTCTCTCTCTCTCTCTCTCTCTCTCTCTCTCTCTCTCTCTCTCTCTCTCTCTCTCTCTCTCTCTCTCTCTCTCTCTCTCTCTCTCTCTCTCTCTCTCTCTCTCTCTCTCTCTCTCTCTCTCTCTCTCTCTCTCTCTCTCTCTCTCTCTCTCTCTCATGAAATACCATATAATTAAAAGGGAAAATTTTCAGTAAAAAAAATAATTAAGCAATTATACTAAAAAGTAGACTAATTTTTTGCAAAGGCCCAGTTGTACCTGTAAGCCTGCCTGCAAAGCCTGCAGGTCCTCTTAAGCTGCACATGGCACTTCACTGGGATGACAGCAATTAAATACCCCAGTTATTTGTGTGCCAATGGTATTATGACTTATCGTCTGCTTTGATCTGCGGAGAGGGATTGAATTTGAATATCCAAGGTCAGCTCATCAGGTGAACCTACTCTCATATTTCCACCACAATGGATCTAAAGACTACAGGTAAAGCCATCATAGGCAATGAACATGAGGCGGTTGAGTAATTACCACAAATTAACTACGGCATGACCAAAAATACCTGTTCTAGTAAGAAGGAGGGCAGACGATTCTTCACATTGATAAAGCGTGCTTGTTTTGTAACACTGTGTACGCCTGTATGGGAAAAGGGACAACAGACTATGAGCCTCGAGTTAGGAAAGGGTGTGTTGTGTATTGTGCCACGTTAGCAACTTTCTCTGTGGCTCGCCTTCTGCCAGACTGGTGGTGTGGTTGAAAGTGAAAACACAGGGGCATCTGTGGACTGCATGCTCAAAACGCTGCCAACCCACAGTGTCCATTTAGCTTATTGTACACTCTCCTGATTAACCCAAAAATGCGTAATATACGTAACATGTATTTTATTGGATTGAAGAATGCTTCTGGCAAGATTACTGTGTGGCACTAAGGCGGAGAACATTAAGGGCAACCGGAATCAATGATAATTTCACAGTACACTACAGTGTGTGTTAAAAAAATGTAATATTGTTATGAGTGCACCCAGTGAATTTCATAGTGTTTGATCCGTTTAAAACTTGAACTCTTTAACTTTTTAATTCTTTAAAAAGCAAGAGTCAATAGAATCTTTGAGTCAAGTGTAACAAGTATGAATATATAAATAAATAGCATCTTACCTTTGAAGATAGGTGAAAGATATTGTACTGTTGCCCACAGGTCCATGCGATTGTTTTTGTAATTCATTTTTTTGTGCTGGTTTCTTTTTGTGTATGAATTAAACATTTACACTGATTACTGGGGTTAAACGTGTAATCATTGTTTATGTAGCTTTGTGTGTTTGGGAATAATACATATTGAAACTCTACAAGGCACAAAATTAAATCAATCACAAACACAGTGTTTTATTTTCCAAAGACCTGCTGTGTATGTTGTATGTATAGCCTTACCTGTTCAGGCAATGTTCTCATGTAAGAGTCACAGTATGTGATTTACAAACACAAAGTGTGACCACCGCAAAACAATGTTATTTGGAGGAAATGTGAACACAAATCATGTAAAGACTGTGACTGACCAATGAAGGCATACCACAGGCATTACAATTATAAATGAATCAAGTCATGTAAACCATGCAAAACCAATTTGTCTTCACGTAGGGAAAAAACAGAGGAATTGTTTTGAGCTCCCACAATATGCAGTACAGTTATAGTATACACTTCACGGTTTTCACACAGCAATGTAAAACGCAAATGAATAGGACGTCTAGCACATTTAAATAATTCCCCACAAGACCTACTCCATACATGTCTGTTTTTCTTGATGAACCGACTGTAAGGAATCACAAAGTTTTACCTTGAATGCTCAGTAGGGACCTTTGAAGCCAAACTTCCCCTCTTTGCCCTGAGAAGGAGAGTCAAACGGCAAAGATCAGAGGTCCACTTACCACAGAGGGAGAGGTGAGGGTCACAGCCAGGATGGGGGTCCCACACAACTCCATGATCAAAAGTAGCCATTAACCCAACAACCAATATGTTCAACGGAAGAAAATAAAAAGCTGTTACCACCGGCCATTGTTGTTACCAGACGAGCAAACCAGTGTGTCCATACCCGATTGAGGCTCTGTTATGATTCCCATGCATCAGGCAGTAATGAAACACTGCCTCTCGCGAGAGAGCACAGGGCAAAAGCAGCACCTACCTCCGGCACCATGTCACACACAGCATTAGCACATAAAGCAATAAAAACATTGTGTCTATGACTGTGTATATATATATATATATACACACACCTTTTTACTAGTATACGATGCCACAAAACAATGGTTCGACAGCACAGGTCTATTGCGTTAAATAGAAGTTGTTAGTACCTTTACTTTTACCTATGAGATTTGATGAAATGTTCCATGGAGAAAGCAGTTTCCAGACAAAAGGGAGAACAGAGGGAGAGGAGAAAGACACCGATAAGTGTCACAGTCGAGAGGAAGGAGGGGCCAAGAGGGCCAGGGAAGGAGACAGGACAGAACAGAGGTGCGGTGTGGCTGAGTGTGCCTGGATGAGAGAGGCTTCTGTGGGTGTCATGTGACTCATCATGGAAGGCGGGCACAAGTTGGTGATGCGTAAATCTTTGACTGCTGCATGCTGAGGGTATGCATTGCCATGCCAAATTGAAGATTCGATTAAGATTAACTTAAACATGGACAGACTCTTGAGCTAGCCGTGACAGGCAATCCAGTGGTAAGGACAGGTGAACGTGTCTAAAGCATCATTTCAGTCATGCATGTTATGTGTATTTCTGTCTCCTTATACAAAGGAAAAATGAGCCAGGCAAATTAAATATGATGTTAATTAAATTGAAAGACCGAATTTCTGGACGGACTAGCCGATAGTATGGTCAGATTACAAAAAAGCGAAATATATGGCAACGAAAAATACCCAGCTCGAACAAAATTGAAAATTAAATAAGGGCAAAAAACAAATTTGAATAAAATATGCTCTTTCATAGTGAGACACAGCTGGACTAACAGCCACAGGATGTGAAATATGAACCTGAGTAGCCCAGCAAAGCAATAGTGAGGAGCCGAAACAGTTTCACAACACGAAAGGACAAGGGGGGGGGGGGGGGGGGGGGACGGACGAAACCATGGAGACGAGAGAGGAAAAGGAACAGAGCCCATACCTTGGTCGCCCATCATCAGGTGCGCCAGACCTTTAAGGGAAAACAAGAGCACAGTCAGCAGAGAACACGGGATCAGGGGAAGGCTGCGTCACACTGACACACAGGCATCTGTTACAAACGCAGATGTCTGTGGATTTCAAGGGGGGGGGGGGTGAAAAAGGAGAAGTAGGGGACGGAGAAAGAGGACGGGTTCAGACAAGGTGGGTATGATGAGCATTAAACTCAACCGTGTGGTTGGCAATGCATCATCAGTCACTTACTAGAGGTATTTTCATTATGAAAATTGAGATTAGCAAGTGTTTTTTTGTTTTTTTTCCAACAGGAACAGCAGTCTTTGTAACTGAAGTTGAAACCATCATAAACATTGTATAAAAGTTGTTTACCATGATCTTTACATTGGTATTTAGGAAACATAGTATGACCGTCCAGATTCCATAGTCCCAAAAACAACATATCATTTGTAAAGTATTTCACCCCTCTTTTGATGCAAATGTTTAAAGACAATGTTGAAAAGCAAACATTGCTATTATATGGCCTATATGGCCTAAATGCCAACCATACCCAAACCTAAACTTGCAAGGGATCCAACACCAAACCTTAATAAATATCAGTTAAAATACATTGATTGATTATTTGAGTCGGCTTGGAATGACAACCAAGTTGACCTCGCACTTCCATTGTATAAGGCAAGACCAATCTATCCCAAATTATGACAGTTTGTATTTTAAACTGTTATTCAATATGAAACTTTTGCCAACAATTATAACGCATTCCGAGTATAATCAGAAAAAAACATAAAACGTCTTCCCAAATTAAAATAACAGAGACATAACTCTCAAATGTCCATCAGCAACCAGAAGCATAATCATTATCACTGTATGTGGCAGGATAGACATCAGTCTAGCAGCCATTTTGAGTAGCTTTGTTAAACTGGTCGAAAAAAAGCACCAATTTAAATTCCACAGTCAGCACTAAATTAGTGTTAGTTGAAACAGAAGTAGTGTGAAAAAAAACAGTTTAATCAACTTACCATGTGTGGAAAAAACATTATTCCAATCATTGCATTACCATTTGCGTACATTGGTGTGAATTGCCATGGAGGTACAGAGAAACCACAATAAAAAATAGTAAGCAAAATACCCACCTTTGCCATAGTTATCTTCTGAAAGCACTGACGGGCAAGGAGAGAGAGATGAAGACATTTATTAAGCAGCATGCAGACTTGTACTGGCCGTTGCATGTCGTCACCATGCAAGGCTTCAAACATTACATGCAAATGCCCCATTGTAATCGCTGCTGAGGATAATTTACTTGCTGCAGGGGCACAGCTACTTTCGTTCCAATTTTAACATTATTACCTGCTACCAACTACAAACATTTGACTAGGCAGCAGGCTAGGGAGATTGGTGGCATTCATTTTAATTGTTTCTTACTTGGTAATGTTTTGATCAAAGATCAACCCCAGTATACAGGGCATTGTGTTTTTTAAAATTTAGCCCTGAACCTATTTAATACTTTAAGGGATTACTGTGGCACTTTTGGATACTAGTGCTCTAACCTCGCTGGGGGAAATGAATTACATGAGTTTTCAATGTTCAGAAGCAGGAGCAGAAGTATAAGGTTGTGAATATGGGGCATGTAATGCTAAGGGCTGAAATACACAATGAGTTAAGCTTAGGAACAGCTGATTACTGTTGATCACTGTTCTTCAGCCAGAAAATACACAGCAAAAAAAAGAAAACTAAGCAAGACCAAATATATTTTATCAAGCTAATCTATTGTTTCTTCTTCTAGGTTAAATTACCTTCTAAAGAATTGCGGATGTTGAACTATTTAACTTGTTTCAAGGTAATGTATCTAAAGCTATCTTGCCAAGTTATTACCACTAGTTTTAAGTTAATTCTACATCGAAACCATCGTAATTTATTAGATACTGTTGTGTACGCTGTGTACTCTTATCATATATATTTCAGGATATTGTGTCTTAAGATTCTGACTTTCTTCAATTAGGACGGCAAGTTGTGATCCAAAAATAACCAAGTTATATGTATAACTTAATACGATATTAAAATTCAGAGACCAGTCCTAATTCTCATTCACTTTGAAAAATACAGTGCGGTGAGCCATGCACATTCTATCAACATTCCAAAATGTGATTATGCTTCAATAATGATTTGCAGACGTTTTCTAAGTTTAACTTGGAGGACCATTAATTTAACAAGACAGCGCTTTAATTCCAATCTCATGCACAAATGCCTTACACCAACAACATCTGTTGATGTTGGGGAAGGTTGGTTACAACTAAAAGACTAGAATGTATAAATATTTTGTATATCTATAGTATATAAATCATAGTGGTTTGAGAATTAATATAAAACTCAGCAGTTATAAATAAGTAAAATAAATAGATAAACACTACCATTTAAAAAACAAATCATTAATGACCTCTTTGAGATTGAGTTTACCTACCACCTTTCACACTATGGTCAGAGACTGCACAGTTCAGCAAGTGGAAAAGCAGTTGACAGAAAGCTGAGAGGTGATTTGGATCTGGACTTACCGTTGATCTGGTTATAGTAAGCTGCATTCCACCACAACATGTGTGTATATATATATATATATATATATATATATATATATATATATATATATATATATATATATATATATATATATATATATATATATATATATATATATATATACTGTATATATAAATATATATATAATTTGTTTGATTGGCTATCGAGTTAACTTTTTGTAAAATACAGTTCCCATCATAATAAGCCAGTGCGCAGTGTTAGACAGTAGTCAGGATCTTCATCATTGTTATATGGCTACTGGTTGACATTTCATTAGCTTGATAGTTATGTTTGATAGTAATGTTTAGTAGTTTAGATGATGTTTACTACAATTGAGGACTTGCACTGGTTGTATTTATCAGAAGTGTTATATTAGGTTATGTTACTGTAGCTAACTTTTAAGTCAGCTAAGGTTAAATGTCGGGCAGACAATGGAACTCAGCTTTTTTATCACAGCACACAAATGGCCAAAATGGCTCAACATGAGGTAGAGAGGGAAGAAAGTTAATGTTACCTGGCTAATGTTAATTTGAAAGGAATGAAAAAGAAAACATTGGTTGTTTAGAGTTTTAACAACTTTTTTGGTTACTGGTCAACCATAATGGCTATAGCCTGGAGAAGATTCTTGACCCAAACAAGCTACATGACGAAATGAAGACACGATGTGTGATGAAGATGCAAGTAAGTTCAGGCCTATATTATTGGTATGTGGAGTTATTTTCTTTACACTTGAAGCATTACATATTATACTGATACTTATTTTAGTTTTCGTTGACATCCAATTTCCATATACACTGCAGAATATACTTTTGTTATCGCTTTAACTTGCGACATCATATACAATTAGTGGTTGATATTCCTATGTCTAACACTGTGTCTGTTAAGTATTTTCTAAATACCTCAGAAGAGTTCTGCATATTTCCTGAGCAACATCCATTCTAGTTGACGAAGCCCATGCATTTTGTCAATTGGGACAACGTTTGTGAGAACCTACATAAAGATCTCCGATACTGGACGTCATATTTCAATGCATTTCACCTGACCCAAACAAAGTGCATTGCGACACTTCTCAGTTCTTCAGACAGAAGTACTGAATGATGAAATCAGACAGAGGCACCACTTTCTCCTACAAGAAAGACATGTAAAGAATGGCAGAACTTTCTGGCGAAACCAATACTTTTCACCTAGATTGCACAGCATATTGATGTCTGTCACAGTTCTGGTACTGTTTTCCCAAAGTCAGTTTTGACAAGTGAGTAAACATGTTAGTGTTAGACATGCATTTCATTATGAAACTTAATTTAGGTGTCTGCTGCACACACATTTCAGAAGTTATATAGATAGTGGCATAGGTCTGTAAAATATTTACAATAAAATAGGGATAAAAAAGGCAATTTCTTTCTTAGTATTTCTGTTTTCATACAAACTTGTTCTTACTTTAAATGACATGTATTATAGATACGAATGAATTGTTTAAAGGTGTAAATTCCCATTTAAATTACACTTACTCTAGATATTTCAGGATGGAAACAGTTTTTCTTAATTTATTTTTAAGAAATGACTTACACCTTGTGATGTATGAATGAATTTGCCAAATAAAATATATCTAAATTTAAGTAGATTTCTTACTTATTTGCGTGTATCCATGTTTTGTAGTGTACCCCTCCTTTAAATTAATTATTACAGAATTGTTTTAGTCATATGTGAACTACTTTAAGTAAATCATGATTCATATTAAAACAATAGGTAGTAAACACTAAAATTACCATAAAAGGTCACTCTCCTAATCATCTGTAAAAACGTTTGTAGTTGAAGCAAGGATCGTGTATGTGAACAGGATGGAGAGCAGTGTTCTATCATAAAAAACTACTGTACTAACATTGTTAGTAAGTTTTCAAACTACCATATGTGCAAAATAAAATGCATGCTACGAGTATTAAAACTAATCCATTTGAAGATATGTATATTAAACCATGCGTATACACTAAAAAAAGAGTGCATTGTGCTAGCATGAACCTCCTAAAAAAGAACAAAAATAAGTCAGTTAACATGTTTTTACTATTAAACTAAACTTATTTATTTTCAGATCAGCATAAATATCTCATATTATGACTTTGGATGACTCAGCAACATATAAAGCAGACAGACTTGAGTTTCAAATGGTAGACAAACTACAAATTTTGTATTTATTTCATTGCAATTGAATTATAGCAGATGAGCCTAATTAAAACAAATATAATCACAACGATGAGGATGTGACCACTAAAGATAAATAATGCATGCATTCGAATTTCAGCACCAGAAAATACATATCAATTAATTTTAATAGAAGTAATTAGTGTTTGAGTAGGTCAGCAAGCCTAGTTCCCAACAGAAAATAAATTCCTACCTCTTGTAAATGGTTTCTTGCCCAGAATCAAGGGAATTTTGACCAAACACTTACCAGCACCACCGGCTTCCTATCCAAATCAGACACCATGCACCACAACCAAACTGTGAGGTTAGCATTTTGTGAACAAACAATGTAGATATGAAAGAAAAAAATATAAATCTTAAAATAATTGTTGGATAACAATTTGTTTGCTTTGATATTCAGCAATTTGTGTGCTACTGTAAGCACAGTCTTAATCATGGTAGAGAGGTATCACGCACAGTGTTGTAAATATAGTGCATATTATGAAATAATTTGAATTTTTGTTCACAAAAGGATAGCATGATGATTAGAAGCACACAACCTTAAAGCATTCTGGGGAGCATGCAGTCATCTGGCGAAGGTGATAATAACACTAGCAATGACAAGAAGAAATAAAAAATATGTGAGGCAGTTAATTGATTTTGATACCTCACAGACACCATTTGTGAGTCAAGGCTGGTTCTAAGAACCCAAATCACTTGGGTGTTCTGTAGTTCTCTGGGTTCAGCCAACCCAACCTGTTTTATAACCCATACAAAGCTATTGCTATTTAGAAAGAAGGCTTTATATACATACATATATATATATATATATATATATATATATATATAAACAGTACTTCTTAAGTAGCCTAATCCATAGTAAAAATAAACCAAGGAGTTATTTTTAACAATAGCCTATATCTAACAAGGGATCGAACAAGGGGTCTGCTAAGAAGAAACCTACAGGGTTTCTTTAAGGCGAAATCGATAAAGACATTTGGATTGAGAATATCCAAGTACTGAACGCAGTAAGAAAGGAATGAATGAATCCTGATAAACCTACAAGATTATAAATAAACATAAATGGTGCCAAGTTTTTATTAATTAATTGACTTTCAATCAGCAGGGATCAGTTGCTGACCATAACTTTAGCAAATTCCCTCGCAATCGAATCTAAATCACAGTTAGTAAACCATATAGGCCAAGGCAAACGGTTTACCTTTGTACAATTTTAAAGAGAGGAGGCTTTCATTTGACAAGACTATCAGCTGATGTTGATGGCAGAGACCATTAACACAAGCCCCCAATCTCCCCTACACACTCTCCCCTTCCCAAATGTGCCCAGCTGGTTATATCCTAATCCATGAAAGTAAATCCATCTAATCCCCTTGACAAAGTGATCCCAGTGGCATTGTGCTAGTAATACCACACAACAATTCACTCAACTCCGTGGCACAATCTACACGTGGCACATGACATCATGAAAAACAGTCTAGCCGCAAAACATACTTCTTAGTGCATCTCCAGCTACGTAACTTTCTTAATGTGCCTATCTACGTACATTTGCAGGCTTTAGCAACCTTACATTGTTGTCATGTTCTATTAAGAAACTATACAAGTACAGCATTGCACCTTGACCTTTACATAGCCTTTAGACACAAACTTACAAGTGGAATGTCTGATTAGCACTGAAGTGACAGGCGGTAGAGCACATATGCCATTCTAGCAGCCCTCACTACGCCATCATAGACCAGGCTCCCATCAGACAGAGTAACAAAAGGCCACGATGACATCCATGTCTGTCCTCAACCATGTTTCTACTGACCATCAGCTGACAAGACATGAAGGCAAGAATGTACGTGTGTGTTTGTGTGTGTGCACTGTGCATGTGTGTGTGTGTGAGAGAGAGAGTTTTGACTCTACTTATCAATAAAGAAAAGCCGTTCTCTGTACAGTCACATAATCACTGTAAATGGGCTTGATTAAACAGTATAAATGGTTTACTGAAGAGGAATAGAGAACAATATTGATATGTTATGTGCAAATATGTTATTTGTGTACAATTAAACAAAGCCTTACAACAGGCATTTTTCAATCCAACCCTACGTAATTCTGTTTTCTGATGCAGCATGTTTCCCAAGAGTGTCTTCATTCAACAATGATTATACTGCAAAGCAATAGGGGACTTTATTAAAAAGACGATGAACGCAAACTATAAACCCAGAATAACTACATTTTGAAGATCGAACCAAGCTACTATACACAACAAAATCCAGGACCTCTTTAGTAGGTTTTGTTGGGGAGAGGGGCCTGTGAATCCCTCCAAGCTTCTCTTTTCCACAGCACAATGATTAGCAGAGCTAAGTGTTGAAAGGAGGAAAATATATGACAACACTAAGGGAGAAAAATGCAAAAGCCTTGTAGCAAAGGTCAAGGCTCCCAATAGATCAATTTGTGGTTAGATTACAATTTAGATCAAACAAAGAGTAACGAGCATGGGTCCAAGTGTGGGGGCCTTTCTCTCAGCAGTTCATTCAGCACCTAAATGCATCTAGTAAAGAAGTGTTAGTGACATTTTACAGCTCGCCATCTCCCTCATTACCCTGCTGAAGCCAGAGTTAGAGAGGAGAGACAGGGGAAAGGGCCAAGCGACCGGCCACTCTGATGAAAATCGATACCACCACTGGCAGCAGCAGCGCTCGCAGAATTCTTAGTCTCACCAGACGATTCCTGAAATAGCACAATATGGTTCCAGAGCGTTCCTAACGTTTGTGTTGCCTTCAATTAATGTATGTATGTAACCTTGCGAAACAAGTGTTTGCATTTATTTTTTTATTATTATTATTCCACGTGTCCTGATTAATAAAATCAGCATGCCATGATAAAAACTGCAAACATATCTTGCAATACTAGTTATTTATTTCTTCTGTTTCTTATTGTATTGGAACTGTCCAAAGAGGCTCAACTTCTTCTTCAAAATACCATCAATATGACATTTATTAATAAGGTGGATAAACAAAAGTGTTACACTAGTAAATCTACAATGTGCTTGGCGATTTCAAATATACATTATTCTGAAATGAGATGGCCATAAAACCACCCAGATGTTTTTGTGCAGACATCCTTGATCTGATTACCGCCAGAGAGGATGGATTATTGGAGCAGGTGTCGCACAGACTCCTCCATTCTTCCACATCTTGTGGGTCGGAATGATCCATCAGGATAATCACATAGTAGCTTATAGTTTTAATAACCTTAATCCAAAGCTGGACAATAGCTGAGGATAGTATTACAAATGAGAAGTAAATATATTGGATGTGTAATAGCTGATAATGACATTATTGTGTGTCCTGCAAAGACATTAATGTAAACCGAGGTCAATTGATATTTACTGTAAACAAATTTGAAAAAGAATCCGCAACTTTTTGCAATAGATTTTATAAACTGAGCGATACATTTTATACACCGAGGAACTTTTTGGGCAATTTGTTTTGGCAGCTACAGATAATCTTCTAAGAATCAAATGTATTTGCATCTTTGTATAGTTTTTCTTTATCCAAGACAATTTGATTATCTCAAGCAATCAAACCACAATTATGTAACAGCAACATGCGATAAGCTTAGGATTTACTTTGGCTTGAATATAAGTATATGATACGGTATATAATGTAAATTACAAAGGATTTACTTTGGCTTGAAAATAAGTATATGAAACCGTATATGATGTAAATTTAAAAAGTATGTGAAGTGTGAAGAAAACACAATGTAGTTTTGTATAATGGGTGCTGTTGACCCAAACTGCATCAACAGCAAATGCAATTAATTAGTCTTTCTTCGGTTTTTAATTTATTATTCCAGGGCTTATTTTGTCTAGGTGTCAGACAGCAATTCCATCTTGGGTCAGAATTGGTGTCAAAGAACTTCACAAACACCTTTTGACAGTCAGAAGCCGATGTATTTAAAACAAGGCAACCATCCTCAGGGGAAATCCCACTAATCTTGTCTTTTGATTCCGATATGTGTCTTTAAGCCCACTGTGAAGGCGGTATACTGTTAATCTGCTTGTGTCTGAGTGAAGCTGCAGGAGGCAGAATTATACCGTTAGAGATTCACAGGTGCCCCAGAAACAGCTCTTTTGAGCAAATAAAAGAAAATGCTATAAGTATTTAGCATGTGTGACTATAATATAGCTTTTAAGCAAATTAGTAAAAAAGGGTGTATTTTTGACTAAGTATCTTTCTTATTGGAGAGAGAAAATATAAATGATCAGTTATTACTGTAGAAGGTTATTTTATACCTCATAGGAAAGCTGTGGCATAGCTATTTGTGTTTGTTGAGGGACATGAAACAACTGAAAACCATCAATACTCATATACAATATAATACTAAATACATACTGGCTAAGCAGATGTGATCGTCTTATATAGTCTGTAGGATCACAGATAAGAGACATGTAGTATAATGACAAAGGAACCATGTTCTGCAATCAGGCAGATATGTGGCACAAAGGAGAATAACAACTTATATAAAGTACTGTATATTGCAGCCAAATGTGACACATTGTGACAAAGCATATACAAAATATGAAATTACTAATCTAATTGCCACATACGTATAGCCAACTCCTAACAACATAAGTGTTGCTTGCTTACATATTAAGGCCTACTTACTGAGGTTATCTCCTGCAGACAATTTTTGAGGCATTGTGAATACTGAAAAATAATAATTTTTTCTTGTTACTCCCTTATACCTCTCAAGGTCTCAAAAGGCAATTTTAGCTTTATAAGAAACAAGCAAGTTCCCCACTAGTCTAACTTGTGACTGTACAATCGTGCATTAATCAACTTTGGTTAAGAGGACAAATGATTAGTTTTGACCTGAAGAAGTGCATGATCGCGCGTTACAGTAACATTCAAATACTAGCTACGATGTAGATTGAAAAACAGTGGTTGAGAATGTTGTCCATAGGGATAACAACTGAAGATTTTAAAATCTCTAAACTGTAATACCCATAGGGCTACCTAAAGGATGTACAACGATAAAAAAAAGTTTAAGAATAATTCTTTGATGCTTCACACATTCACAGACTAATCGATTCTACCTCATTATATTGTTAATCACCACGTTGTTGCTTAGAAGTTGAGCACTTTAATGTCAATCACAACACCAATTGTTCTGCCAAACGTTTTCTAGTTGTTACTGGATACAATTTATAATAAAGATAAATAAGGCTGATTTCAACTCTATATGAATTAAACAGCCTTTCTAAATAATTAACTGTAAATTCAATTGTTTATTTAGGGATATAAAACAGAGTTGATAGTTATTTTATGTTTGTCCTACTTTTACCTGGGTGGTTAGGGCTTTGTCTAAAGAGACGGCAACAGTTGAATATAGTTCAATTTCATTACGATAATATGTAGTTGTGTAGTGCTTCCATGTTATTTCTCTAATCAGTAATGAGAAACCCGATTCTGAGAACTTATCCAGCACAGAGCAGTGCATTTAAATAATTGTTTCAACCTAACAAAAGGATGTGTTTGTGAGAGAAAGAGAAAGAGATAGAGGAGGGACAGAGAGAGAGAGGGGGCATACAGAGAGAGAGAGCGAGAGAGAGCGTCAGAGAGAGAGAGAGAGAGGAGGGCGGAGGGTGTGTGGCTTTGTGGAGGCTGATGACGGTCAGTGCCAGTGAGTAAACATGTGAAGCTGATAGTATGTGTGTGCAGGTCTTTGAGAGTACATAACGCAGCGATTTGCACAATGTTCATATATGTTCCCTGTGTGTGTGTGTGTGTGTGTGTGTGTGTGTGTGTGTGTGTGTGTGTGTGTGTGTGTGTGTGTGTGTGTGTGTGTAGGAAGTGTTGCATGCAGCATGTGGCTCTGGCTATTATGAAAGGGGGGGTTGAGGGTTTGTTAGCAAATCCTGTAATCCTTGCATCTGATCAAGTATTACAAAAAGCCTTTATGTTATTTAAAAAAAAAATAAGGTTATGAAAATACAATGCAACTGTAAAAAAAATAAAAATTTAATTAGGGAAACAATATATTTTGGGGCAAACTTTTTAGAGATTTTTAAACTATTGATCAAGCTGGCCAACCCACTTATCTGTATTATGATTCCATCAAATGGCTTAATTCTATAAGTTGCACTGCCCTATTACACAATAGGTGTTTCTGCAAATTTTTTGTGTGTCAGGGCCATGTTTGAACTTCTGGGATAGTATATTATTGAAATGGGGTGTATTATATTCTATATTATATTATTCTATAGCCTATATTCTGTTGTGGCATAACATATTGCGTCAGTGAATGAATAGTTAACCATTTCTGACAAATCCCTATCATCCCTTCTCCAATTAAGCTTAGTATACGGAACTATATAGCAACATATAAAGTGATCATGTTGTGTGAGCTATTTGCTAAAATCTTTGATGCTTGTCAGCATCATCTTAATCAGCGATATGGATATTAAAGCATCCACTTTATATATGGTTTAAATTAAAAAAGGAAATCCAAAAGGCAGCAGCTTTTATCTAAACCAAGCAATCATATCACCAACTGGTTAATACATGTTTCTAATACCAGTAACAACAACCTTGTAACCTGCGCTGAACCTCAAAACAGGCTTTTATTATTATTGCTTGTCTAAAAGTAAAAGAAATAGAGAGCGAGAGAAAGAGAGAGAGAGAGAGAGAGAGAGAGAGAGAGAGAGAGAGAGAGAGAAAGGATAGAATGTTAGTGAAAAGCAGATTGCTTCTATCTTCTAATTCTAGGAGGGTCTCCTACAATACATCCAGTAAATCAAAATAAAGATGAAGTGAAGCGCAATAAACAATGTATCCAGAGGAACATGAAAAAGCAATAAAATGTTTTGGTACAATAGAGCACAGAGAATAGAGAGAGTGAAGAGAGAGAGTGAGGGAGAGAGAGAGAGTAGACAGAGAAAGTGAGAGAGTAGAGAGAAAGAGAGAGAGAAAAGCAGATTGCTTCGATCTTGTAATACTATGTAAGAGCTAATACAACAAAATTGCTCAAGGGCTAGGATGTCTCCCGAAACAGAAGCCATGGCAGGCACTCGTCTGTGGTGTTCTTACCCGCCCCTGTTTGTCCTAAACACTATGAGGTGGCGTGTGCTGGAGCCCTCTGCGTGTCACTGCCCTGAGGATAGCAATCCTAGCATGAGTAGTCATGACTCATGATAATACAATAGAGTATCAAAGATGACCTGGGAGGAACCTGCTTTGAAAGCAAAGCTAGGATCTACAGATACCCAGAAACTGGGTTCCAGGATGAGTTGCATGCCGGATGAGTACATCCGCAGAGCATCACTCAGATAGAAGAGTCGTCCCAGGGAGCCTATTTGAATTTCCACCCTGTGACTCCACTCCACTGAGAAACACTCCCTCCAGCAGGAGATATTCCTTCAAGGCCACACTTCCTCTTAAGTCAGTTTGGTCTCCATGTTACAGCCCCACCCCCAAAAATATATAACCAGCTACATTTCCAATTTCAGCTTCAGTGACCCAAAGGGTCCAAAGCAGTGCAACCAGGGAGGCATTATGAACAATAGAAAGAATAGAACAACTACCTGCTGAGTCATACAGTCACAGTTGAACTTGTCTTCAAATCAATCCCATTTAGTGCGTGTACAGTAAGGACCATTTGCAACACTGATTTAAAGTTAAACTAGATAGTAGCTTAATAGAGAATAGGCAAGACAGGGATTGGATGAAATTAAAATGCTTGTTTATGTATTCTTATATTATATTTTTGTATTTAAGAGTTTGTTCCTGAAGTTTAAGACAGAACTTTATCATAGGCTGTTTTACTTTATTATCCTAATGCAATTCAGTATCTCATGTTTAATTTTTCTTTAATGTGCGTAGATGTTATGTGATTGAACCTTTTGCCATGTAAATGTTATGCCTGTTTATTTAAAGGAAAGTCATTGGAGACTGAAAGCTTCATAGGTCAACCAATCCCCAAAGAGTCATTTCAGGTTAGTGTGAGTCACCTTAGAGAACAGGAGGAACACCTGCATAGTTTGCTAATAAGGCCTTGCAGGAACAGATTCACTCATTATCCATATAAACAACTATGACGACATGAGTAAGAAAGTAGCTTTGTCAATTAACTTACTTTACACAAGCTGTATTTGGAGCAGTGATCAATGTTCAAGAACACTAAACTATAGTCTTGTAATTGTCAGTTATTATATTGTTTTAATCAATGTTGAACCAAACTGATTAAGGTAGGTTGTAAAAAAAGACTATGATAATATTACATTTAGATATCTTACCTTCACCGCAGTCCTTCCCTTGAAAACCAGTCTGAGAGCAGTCACATGTAGGCTCGTCGTTGATAACACTGCAGACACCTCCATTTAAGCACTTGTTGGCCACACCACAGAGGCCGTTTGTGACTCCTTCACTGTTGAGAAGAACAGCCTCTGTATCGTTGACCTTCACGTCTGTTATCCATCCAGTAAAAGGTACTTGGTCCTTGACCCCAGCTGATGTAAGTCGTAATGCCACAGATCGTAATTCCGGCGGTATTCCCCCAAGAAACAAATGGCTGAAGACAGTCATATCCCTTCTTTTCGACTTTACTTCAACCCATTTTACCTCCTTGTCCACAACTAGCGTTGTGTTCTTAAAGTTTCTCCGTATTGTAACTGCATGCCACTGGTTGTCATTGACTGCTGTGTCCAAAAGAACGGTGGCAGGTTCAGCGCAAAATATTGAGAATCGGAGACTGAGCCTACCATTCTGCATTAGAAGTTCTAAAAAATCGCAGAATCCCTCGTCGTCGAAGTAAACTAATAACCCATGAAAACTTTTTGTTTTCATGTTAAAACTCATTTCACTCTCACAACAAGCGTTCCACATCGGAAATCTGGCCCATTGTCCCTCTGCACCTGTGAACTCAAGGCTGGTGCCAATGTCTACCACACTGCACAAGAGAAGGCCAACCCATATGAGTTGGGCGCCATGCCGAATTGCAACAACCATGATGTGACAAGGTGTTCTTCTGTAGGCTTAATTAAAGACCGCCTAAATTGTTTTCTACTGTCCGCGTCAATTAAGCAAAATTAGTGATGAGGTTACTGTTATCGAAATAGACTATCTGTCCAAGCAGAACTGTTGGTTTCAACTGACACATTGTATATTATAAAAATAATAAATATGTTTTCATGGCTACGATTCAGGGTTAAACTAATCTCCTGGATTGAATAGCATAATTGCCTTAAACTGGACCATTTGGCACTTCTCCCAACTCAAAATATGTGTTTTTCTTCCGTGAACGATTTCCTTATGATACGTGGGGGGTGTAATGGGGATTTATAAATACATTAGGTCACACTACATAAACTTAGTTCTTCTGTGAGGAGGCTCCTTAGGGTGTGAGCGCACGACTTTAGCTTCCTAGTGTAGAAACGTCGGTGTGAGACGCCATTTTCACGCCAGCAGATTGCGGCGGACTTCCAGAAACGTATCTTGAGACTTTCTGCCATGCATCCTCAGAAACAAAGTTTAAAACTGTTTGATAGAGTAGCAGTGATTGACAAAGTCGATAAAAACTAAAGGTAGACTCAAATCCCACAGCTCAGAGCAATCTGCAAAACAAAAATAAACAAGATGTATTTAAACATTTTAACCACCATAGTAAATGGGAGAATACGAGATCTGTAGCAAATTTAAACTATGATGGTGTTTGGTGCTGTAGCAGATAGGCTACCACTACTCACAGTTGCGTTTTCACATGTAAAACAAAGTAACCTATAGTTCTTAAAGCAAGTAACATTCTGTCAAGACATTCCATAGCCGTTCTAAACTGCAATTAACCGTTCATTCGGCTGCAGTCTCCAAAGTAAAACCGTGCGTAATTACGCAATTGTATTCGCTTTGAATAATTGCCTGACAAACAAAAACGAGCAAATGCAGGTCCAATTTGCCTGACAAACAAGCTGTAACCTACCCTGTTATTGCATGTCATTTGAAAAACTTCGTAAACCTGAAGTTCACATCAAACAAGTAAAATGAATAGGTTACCCTTTCTTGGACAACAGCTCTATTAAACAAATGTTATATTAATTGTACTGAGATGAACACCATGCATGCTGCTTCAGCTGCAAAATACACCTAGACCCGCACCCCACAATAATTGTATAGGCTAAGAATTATACTTTTTACATAGCTTAATTGAACATAAATTACCTCTAGGAATATCAGTCGAAAATAACCGAAAATAAAGTTAAAACTCCTCGAGGTTGAAAAATCATATCAAATGGTGATATGTGCATACAAGCAATAGCCTACGTGCATGCCAACATCGCCTACAGACTGTAGGTATTCTTTTGAACGTTACCACATATCCAGAACTGTTAGCCTGCAAAGTTAACATTGTTTTTCTATAATTATTGAATCAGTAATTTTTATGCATTGACCACATCAATTATTTAATATAAAAAAACAGATAACTTTAACCTAATGTTTCACCGGTCATAAGTCGTGCTATTAATTTAGAGCCCAATACAAATTTTCATACCAAATCAGAAACTTCATGCGCAATATATTTAATCCAAATCTATTTCGATTGTTTGAAAATGTCCCTTTTACTGGGATTTCAACTCACCTTATTCTAAACCCACTATTTTTTTTAAGTCAGTCACTGCAACATCTCATACAAATATGGTCCACTTCTCTGAAACTCTACTACTCTTCAAGATATAATGTCAAACGGTGGCATTACCTTGAATATTCCCTTATCGATAGTTTGTTTTCTTCTTCCGTGAAAGGAATGGAACCAACAGGATAGCGGGAAAATCCAGTATTTGTGGGAGAAAAGGTGCAATCTGCTCCCCGCTGAGCTCATCCAGCGACTGTCAGAAGCGAGACAGCAGGTCACGTGCCTCTATGCTGTCTGCTGGGGAGGGGAGGGGCCGAATGTTGCAGCACCTTGGAAAGCGCCGCTGTCTGATACCCATTTACGGACATTGACAATCCAACGGCAAGGCTATTTGCGTGGAATGTTGTTGAAAATAACGATGGATTGATTCATAAGATTAATACGTATTAAAGGGAAGTAGCATGCAGGAAGGAATTAGTTAGCTACGATGTGGTGAACAGAGGAAGGGGATTCAAAACAAATCTTTGCAGCAGAAGGTTTTTTTCAGTGCTGCACAGTCAAGGAAGAGATGACGGTGCCGATGAAGTATATCTAGTGGAGGGAATTGTTACAACAAATACTATTTTAGCTAACTCTTAGCTTTAGGTATAGCTGCATTGTGGTTAATGCTTCCATATTTTAAGTTATGATTTGTATGATCGCCGTTGTCCTATTGCAGGATGGACCAAATCAACGCCAATGACTCAGAACTCCAGGTTACGTTGTTGTTATACTGTCAATGCTGTGTAGCCTGTGTATGAAGTGCAACACATATAATGTAAAGTCTGTACAAGCCTAGAGTTACTCCATGAAGGCAACATAGTAGGATGCAGTGCAGTAAACCCTCATTGCACTTGACCCCAAATCAGCATCCAGCAGGTCTCTTCAGGAAGCTGTCACCAGCTATTGTTGTTCAATCAATCCATTCAGCAGAAAGTAAGAAAAAATGTGTTTCCTCCAGAAAACGCCAGGCCTTTGATGTGCATAACTTTGTATGCATGAGTGTCTTAGTGGAGCGCCTGGACACAGAGGAAAGACACACCTCTGACTCTATATAAGAAAGATGTTAACTGTATACAGGGTCATCTCCTTTGGACAGTGTCTTAAACACTGTGTGGTGTGATCCTTTTGCAAACGCATTTTATCCTTTGCAGAAGTACCTTTTCTTAAATAAAATACTTGTATTGAACTTTATTATTTGGTCTTGTCGTGTTTAATTATTAGAATTTTCATAACACACCCAACAATATTTTTGTTTGTAAATACAATGAATGTTTTTGAAAGCACACAGGATGCATTTAAAACAGTGTAAAAACATTTTCAATGTTTTCATCTTAGCCAATGGATTCTCCTAATACCTGCATGGCCATATTAAGGCTCACTGTGTAGCCTGGTCCAGCATTCCAGCTGAAACACTCAATTGTTATAAGATATTAAAAAAACAATTCCACTTAATGTGTATTTTACTAAAAAACAGCTTTGACCCTGAGAGTAAAAACTATCCATTGGCTACAATAGAAAACCTTGCAAGTATTGGGAGATTGTTGTATACAGCTTTGACTCCCAAACGGTTCTCTAGAGATTAGCATTTTTGTTCAAGGTTTTGTGGTGGTAGCCTTGGTTGTACCACTATGCTGAAAGTTATCTGAATACATAGAGATAATGCACTTAAGATGAATGGGGGTTTAAGCTTAGCTCTCAAGGTTCATACTGGCATTGGACAAGGCAGCACTCATTGAATCTCAATGTCTCACCCAGCATCCACACTAAGCTAAAGGTTATGTCAACAGTTATCACACACTGGGGTTGACATAACCTTTCAATTAGTGGTCTGTATATTTCATTAATATAAATAGTGAGGATTTTTAAATAGGTACTGGTAAATATACCCCTCTAAATACTTTGATTGCTAGGAGGAAGTACATATGTGCATACAAACCTATATAGGAATTTTCCATGTTTTACCTTAATTGTTTTCTTGTCTGCCAATGATTTTCCAACTTGTCAAAACAAAAAAAGTAGGCCTACATCAATTTGAGTAATTCCCGTTTTCCATTTAGCTACATGTTAATGTTAGACTATAAACCTATGCATATAATAATAATAATAATAATAATAATAATAATAATAATAATAATACATTTTATTTGTAAATATAAATATAAATAAATAAATATAATATATAAATTAATTTAAATATTAGTTAATAAATAAATAATAAAATAAATAAATAAATTTAACCATAGCTTGAGTAAAAAACACAAAAAGCTTCCAAACTTTCAAATACTCACAATTCACTTTTAGCCATGTTAAGTCTTTGGAGGTTACACGTTGTTTATAATTAAACTTGTCCTCAGCGAAGATAAACTCGTTTTGTCATAATCATAGCATACTAAGAACAATCGCAACATTGTAGAAACGTAATCACTGTAAAACAGCCAAATTGAAAATGGAAACAATCTGGACGAGTTGGGACATATCCATCCAGAAGACACATACATAAATAAAACAATTTCTTTCAAACCAACGTGTTCTACTCCAGCCCACTGCACCAAGGAGAGTGTTTGTACAACGCTGTCTATTAATTACCACACAGCTTTGATTCAATTATGAAGCGTGTCTGTGTATAGAGCATTTCACAGTACCGGGTGTAAATAAGGTAATGCATATTTTCCTCATTGTACATTTGAGATGACAAGCCATGCATGCATAACAGACAGAGAGGCCCCTCTGTTGACAAGCGCGCGTGGTGTTTGTGGTGCAGCACCGTATCACGGTTCCCATATTGTTTGTTGCTATAACAGGATGACAGGATGAGCGATGCAGTTATCAGAGGAGACTGAGATCCCTCATCGGCCACAGTGGGGCCCCCATTCCTCATACGCTACGTGCGGAGCGCGTCTTTGCTGCTCATTATTTGCATTAGCCAGCCTTTAAATGCATCTCTCAGGGCATCTGACGTGCAGGAGTCAGATTGAGCAGGGAGTTGCGTAACACTTGTGAGGAGGGGTTTGGGCGTGCCGTGTCATCCCCAGAGTTTAGCCTTCCTGCATAGGGAAGGTGTTGGAGGATACCGCCGCGGCACATAGGAAGGGCCTTCACACCACTCAGAGAGAATTAAAAAACAGCAGTTAGATGGGGGTGAAGACTGCCATGATTTTCCTTTGTAGGTTCATTCTCCAGCAGTGGGTCCTAAAGAGCACCTACGTTTGGTTTGCCAGGGTCTTTCCTACGGTGTGTATAGATGGCACATCCGTGTATTTGGTTTGTTCTCCCTGAAGTGGATACAGGGCAGATGGTTGTTAGAGAACAAAGATACCTGAGGATGTACCTGCAGAGTTGTCAATGAACAGCGGACTCCCCATAGACAACAGAGCAGAAGGAGTCGGCAGCAGCAGCAGCAGCAGCAGCAGCAGCAGTGCAGAGGAGCCGACGGGGAGAGAGCCACGGCCAGCTCAGACCACGTTTCAACACCGTGGCATCTGCCTGCCCGGAAGAGACCGTGGTCCCCAAATGATCTAAATGGTCACCTTTTTTTCATACTGGCTTCTTTGCCAGCCAGTAGGCCAGCTGGGACATTTTTTTCTCTCACTCTCTCTCTCTTTCCCTCAATCTCTCTCTCTTTCTCTCTCTCTCTCTCTCTCTCTCTCTCTCTCTCTCTCACACTGTAGAGAGAGTGTCTGTCTCCCTTAGATTAGAGATGATTGAATTTGGAAATCGGCATCATTACAGTTATTAGATTAGAGAAGGGAGGGAAGGAGTTCTCAACTCAGAGTTTCAATCAGAGGGAATTAATGAAATTGAGGAGTGTGTAGCAGAATGGCTCGGCCACATGCGTGGCTTTAGAAGGGGCTCTCTGATTGTATTGACTCTTGCATAATGACCCGACTGAAGATGTATGGCTAAAGCATTAGCATCTAAAGGAATTCGATTAAAAAACCTGGATCTCAAATCCAAACCAAACAGTCTGGAACAAATTGCTTTGCCCCATTATTGACAAAGGGTCTGAGAATGAATGTATTGACTTGATTGATTTACCATCCATACTGTTTGCTCTACAGACTTTCCCTCGTGTGCTGATTGTATTGACCATTATGCTTTAGATATCTGCTTTGAATTTATTATCAAGCGTCACTGCACTCATGAGTCACTAAACGTTCAATCATGTATCATTTTTAATTAACAGTGTTTGGTTTTTTAGGACCACAATTATTAACTTAGTTGGATTCGTTTTGGCACAAGGTATAGATAGGTGTCCTCACACCAGTGTTGGGCAAGGAGGTATTCAGTAATGTGACCTTTCTGTCACTATAAATCTGCATGTCTGTTGAGCTTGAATTATTGCTACTTACTAGTTTCACTCACAATTAATACGATTGATTTGAATTGAGAAAAAAAAACTGGTCCCCTACTCTTGGGAGCACTTTTCAGGAGATCTTGAATCTGAGAATCCTTGGGGGAATTTCACAGTGTAAATAAACATGCAAGCCCTTTGTGTGTGCGTGTGTAATCACTCCTGATTTCTGATTAATAATTCATTTGAACAAGAATCCTCCATGGTATTTGGTCCAACCTTGACCTTGGTTGTGTCAGAAAATTGACATTAATCCTCCCTGAAGCAAAACAGACTATTCTCTAAATTTCATATCCTGGATCTCTCAAACCAGGGCCATTAAATGATTAATTTTGATTTCTGGGCAGCATTCGAGTGAGCCAAGTGAAGCATTTATCAGTGCTATTTGGTCAATTATTTTACTCATCAGTATTTGTGCAAATTGTAACAATCGATGATTCCAGTATACGAGGTGTCAGGCCATGTTTATGTGACCTTTACAAAGGTCTTATCTAGATAACTCTGGATGTCTCTGTATATGCAGCACACGCCATAGAACCTTTTCATTAATAGGGTATAATGTCAGCCTCTGTCTATTGATTCATCAAAACTATCACCTGACACCTTACCGAATGGCAAACATTTTTTTGTTTTTGTTCACACAGAATTGTAGGTTGCAAGCGTTCTCTACATTGATTTTAATAAGGAGATATCTGGAATTTACATGATCATGTGGAATAATATTAATTTGAGCGCAAGCTGGTGTGAAACGGCCTGATAAGATGAGATTGTTGACACATCGGCTGATCACAAATGGTCACCCTGCAAGCGATGGCAGCTTCTCATCCCAACTGCTGCTATGGCGATCGCTCTCCACTGAATGTATGGTAAATATATGGATAACAGAAAAACACACCAAAAAAATATGAAGGATTGCACACCAGTTGGATGTGTTTCTGTGAAGCCGTGCTTCAGTGTCCGTTGCATCTTGTCGGTATTCTCTCTGTCGCTTTTTATTTCCAGAAAATCAAATCCATTTTGTAACCTCAGAGAACAATTATGCATTGTGTAGTAATTCATATTGTGTTATTCTCTGTCAGAGATAAGAGCTGCTAGGCCAGTATGTCAGCAATCCCAGTGTCTGTGTCTGGAGCTTTGTGATAGAGGAACTGCCAGACAGCTATCCTCAATCAGTGATTAATCACCAACGGCCTCCACTGTTCTTCTGCTTATGGATTTCTTCTCTTTCACTTCATTAGATGGTTTGATCAATGGCTTATTTCACAGAGGAAGATGCTCAGAGGTAGTGTAAAGAGAGAGAGAGAGAGAGAGAGAGAGAGAGAGAGAGAGAGAGAGAGAGAGAGAGATTGAGGGAAAAAGAGAGAGTGAGAGCGAGAGAGGTGGAAACTTCAAGTTGGAGAAAGAGGAACAATATTATGGCACCGTTTGTTTTCTCCCTCAGTGAGGCAAGTGCACTTGAACTGATGACTCAGAGGGGAGACTGATCCGTCTGCACTGGCCTCACGGATGGAGCTACTGCTACCCCAGACGGAGGCAGAGGGACAATAACAACGCGGACCACTGCTAAGGTACTGCATGTAGCCAACCGCATTCATTCAACCGAATATTCATTTTCAGGCATATGTTACATTGGCCTTCTGTACAAAATTATTCTAAATACAATATCCAACAGAAATATGCTGCCATTCATTTCATTTTATACAACTGTATATCCAGTTGACCGCTAAGGCAGGTATGACGTTAACATACATACATACATACATACATACATACATGCATACATGCATACATGCATACATACATACATACGTACATATACACAAACAGTAACACACACACACACACACACACACACACACAAAAGTGAGGCTGAAAATAACAAATGTTTTGGATCATTGAGAACCTTTTCTATATCGTCTTGTTTGTGTTTTTTCTATCTCGACTGTGCCATTCTATTTGAGGAAAGAAATCTAAGCATTGAGATCAACAGGCCAATGATGAATGTAATGGTCAAGCCTTTGTAAGGATTATCCATTTCAGTTGGGATTCCCTAAACTGATGCTTTAGGGCCCAAGCTATATACCTGACCTAAGGAGGAAATTACTTTTTCTATTTTGTGAACCTGACAAAAGACAAATTTCAAGCCCTCTATATCAACTACCAATGCCACACACATTAGGCTTCTGATAGTATTAGTGAGGTTGTTACGTCTCTGAAGGGAATACGAAGATTTGTGTTTGTTTTTATCTTCATTTTTTTTTTGTCTTAAAGGAGTGACTGATAAGATTATAATGAGGGAAATTAACTCTTTATGTAAATTTATCAGGTACTGTTCCCTCACACTGAGGCCCGTGACAGCAAGATAGACTTCTAACTTTATGTCTATAATGTTCCTAAAAATTATTTAGATTTAGAAAATGTATCTGCTAATGTATTTGGAAACTCATGATTTTCTTCAGGAGGCACATATCTACCTTTAAAGACTATCTTTACCTTTAATATTCAGCTTGAATTTTGATCCTTCAAAGACAGTGTTTGTACGGTATAGCCTTCACACACACTCACACACGTTAATTATATGGGAGCAGTCATTGGGCTTTGTTCGTGCTCATTAGATTGTATGGTCCCCATGGGTGTCTGCTGGTAGTGCTCACTCTCCTTGGCTGAGTTGACTGACTAAGAGGGTTCCAGGATGTATATGTGTCTGGAGGATGGCATCTGTCTCTCCGTCATCGCTTCACAGCACAGAAACCAAATCCTCAATCCACATTCTTTAGGTTTTTCTATTTATTTATTTTTTGCAAAACAGTCTATTCTGTTAAACCGGTTGGGTTACACCGGTTGACCAGATTAATAGAAGAGCATGATCTAAATACCAACAGAGCACCGCCATGCATATGGATGCTCCAGTGTTTTATCGCATTGCGGTCCAGGCAGCTGTCCTGTGAAAGGACCAGGGGCTTGAGTTGGTGACCTGGAAATAGTTTCTCCCACGCCCAAACGTTGGCGAGAGCTAGGGGCCTTGGCAGTGGCCCTGAGGCACGAGGCGGATCACAATGCCAGTCCTCCCCGCAGCCAGACTGACACCCGTGATAAGACGGAGCTGCAGAAATGTCAGGGGCTCCGCGGGGACCGGGCCCTGGGAAAGGCACGGCCATGCAGATCTGACAAGGGACCACGGGGGATGCAGCAGGCCAAGTGGAGGCTCCCTGTTTCACTGTGTGGCTCTGCTGCTGCCAGCTAATTGGTCACTGTCCAGCTACTGGCAATACAATGAACATTTGGGAATGCAAAACTTTGGTGTGAATTTAACAGAAACAGCAACGTTCAAATTTGCATTCCGAGTTGTTCTCAAACTTGTGATATCCCTGCATGTTTAGCCCGACGTTTTATTGTTTTCGTATACTGTGCTTCAGTTTGAATGGCATACTAGATAAGGCTTTCATAAAGAAAGCTTCAAGATGATGTCAACACTAAATACAGAAAAAATAACTAGAAGGCACACATGTGGCCCCTCATCTACATGTTATGTACTGGAACACCAAAATCTCACACACACACACACACACACACACACACACACACACACACACACACACACACACACACACACACACACAAAGTCACTACAGTTTGTTTTACTCCTGTCTCAATCTGTCCCACCAACATCTCTCTTAACAGTCTTGATGCTGTTGGGAATTATAATTATAACCTGTTTTCATTTATCTAATCTGAGAGCACTTAGACGGAAATAATGAAAACGTTTTAGGGCCTATTACTTGCAATTCACACATTCAAACTGATAGGAAATATTTTGGCATGGAATCATTTATCTTTTCATTGAAATGCTGCAGCGAGCGTATTGTGCTTATTTTATTTCCAGTCAATTGATTCGCTGATGGTTTTCTGATAAGGCCTGTATGAGCGGGAGCGTCCGCAGAGCTAGATAAACATTACACAGTCCATTGCCCCAACTCGGAGTCTGCTCAGAGCACCAGCGGGCCTCACTTTCAAAGAAGTGATATCTGTAGACACCGTTATGCAACACTTTTAGCTTCTATCTTTAAAGTACATTGCAGGGTGGGATGGCGTCTACAAACCTTTGTTCTAGTTAGGTAGTGAAGTGAGATATAGGACATCGGCAGTCATCGTCATTCACATGCAAAACCCCACCCACCGGCTCTTTTTTTCAGGGGGCACATTTTCTGAGGATTTTCAAAAAAATGGAGTCTGTCTTTCGGTCTGTTTAATGTGTGTGTGCTTGTGTATTCATTGATGAATGTTATTCAAATATTTTGAACTTGGTCACAGTGGATGTCATTTGAAAATTATGCATTAAGCTATATTAGATCACAATGACTTTGGGAGAAGACCACTTGGCTCGTTTCGAGACTTAGATCACGGCGTTACGAGGCTGATTCAGGACAGCTCCACTCTCCTCGGCCCACCGTGCATGAGAGCGCTGTAATATCAGATGGTGTATCGTGGGCTGAGTCCTATCTCTTTGGCTATCCTGCCCCTCTACACCCTCCAGCACTCAGCCACAGCTTGTTTAGCAAAACACGAGTGGAAACACTAATGGGGTTACATGACTTCTTTTCCATAACAGCACAAAGCTTCATTTGAAGTCACAATCTTCTTTTAAAAAGAAGCCTTAAGGCAATGTTTTGACTCGCCTTTTTTTTTTGTTTTGCTCATCTTTTTTATTTGGCTTTGTAAACGACCCAATGTTCTAGGTTCTATCCAGCAAAACAATTGAAGTGAAAGACTGTTTGGGTTTTGTCTTTCCCTGTAGGGTGTGTATCTCAATTGTGCGTGTGTGTGTGTGTGTGTGTGTGTGTGTTCTTGAGTGTGTACTGCTTGTGTGGCTTTTCCCATGCTCGTAATATTTAGTTTTTGTTTCATGGGGTACAACATCGCACATTCATTTATTTCCGTCGTCCCATACTCAGGCCCTATGAGATGGACCTCGTGCTGTCCAGTGAATACAAGGTCAGCTGTGTGGGCTGAGAATGATGACGGCCATGCTGTGGGGCAATTAGGCAAACAGACTGTGTCACCAATGGGCCGGCAGGATTTAGAGCCCCGGCCAGTTGTTATCGGGCCCGGTTCTCTTCGGTCCAGGATTAATGTGGAAATGACTTTTACATGCCTCAGTAACCCATTGCATTAGCAGAGAGACTTAACAAAAACTACCCTTTTTTTCTCTTTTGTTGCTGGCCACTAAAGCACTAAGTAATGGCGGGTGAAGCAGGACTCGTAGTAAATATTTACTGTGAATATACCCAGAGAGAGAGGACATTCAGAGGGCAATCAGTAGGAGGAATAGGCAAGACAGCATAATGAAAACGATTAGGCATATCTGAAGTGCCCCCCCTAATGTATTCCTGCAGTGAATTCTATGTGAACTTCTGCTACTAAAATAGATTGAGCAAGCGAGTCATGAAGCTACAGTTCTGAAATTGAAATAGCACACCAATTTCCCTCAAATAGGAGAGTTGGATTTTAATGGAGACTCTGGCTAAGCGGCGTTCAAGGAGTAGAAGATGTGTACAATTAAAAACAGTGAAACAGCTGCGAGTTTGAGGCTGGCTGCCTCCACCCGTCTGGGCCTGAAAGGAGGAGAAATCAGACGCTTCACAACCATCTCATATACTCTCCACTTTCTAGCGGGTAGTGGAGGGGAATGCCCCATTCAGTGGCATCGTCAAACTGCCAAGCAGGGCAGGAAAAAGCAGCACACTTCATTAACCACTCCCGCAGCAGAATATGGTGGCTTTTCCAGACACCAGGCACGGATCTGAAGACTTAGGGAGGCAGGCTTTTGCTCAAAGCACACATTACATTCAAGTGAGGCCAAGCTTGTCACTCCTATCCAGGGCCATTTCCTGGGGAGTATAGGCTTCAGTCAATCAAAGCTAATGAGCTGAGAACCCCTGGCCGTTATTCACCAGCCTCTTCAATCTGGTCTTTTCATCACCCTACTCGCCAAATACCTCCGTCACAGTACCAAAACAAAAGGGCCGCTTCGTAAGCAAATCTGTCTTCTTTAAGTAACAGTTTTCTCTTTCTCTCTGTCTCTTATACACACAAGCACATTTCAAACATGATTGTTTCAGAGTAATTTACTCTCAGCTAAAGAGGGCCTATTGAATACTTGGTCACAAGCAATGTTATGTTTTCCCCAGCGACATGACATTTCTCTCATTTGCTTTGATGTTGGTTTTTATTACTCACACAGCAATCAATTAATAATTATGTTTTTGCTGCTCAGTGGCTGTACTGATATAATTACATTTCCAAAGATACTTTCACACCTCGCCTCGGCAAATAATTCCCATTTCCAGTCTGGATAACACCTGTATGCGCTTGAATGGGGCTTGCTAAATTATAAAATTCTCTAAATCGAAACACCGAAGATGTTTCTTTATTAGATAATGAGATTATTTTTGTTCTATCTAAATATCCTGAGGAGAAAATACACACACACACACACACACACACACACACAGTATATTTTGTAAATATGTACAGTATATACTGTGTCTGTATTCTATATATTGTGATTTCCTATCAAACCAGTAATTGCATTGTATTGCAAAAAAAGCAGGTGGATGTATTATGACATAATCTGAATAATCCTATCCATGATAAATGTAAAGTTTGAGTGCCTGTATTTCCAACAGCACATTTCCAATGTGATTATGCCTTCTGTCTCTGTCTCACAGATGTACTGTCAGACTTTACATGTTACCATGGTCTGCTAACAACCTACATTTTAGAAACCAAGAGTAGATTGTACGGTTTGATTCTTGAAACCAAATCCTTAAAATCCGATGTACAAACTTTTTAAACAAATTTGGAGGTCAAAAACCAGACTTCTTGTCCTACGTGTTTGTAGACATGTGACGTCCTGGAACAGCCCCGGACTAGGCGGCGGCCAGGACGACCAACCCTGATTAGGGTTGATGTATGTCACCTGTGGGTCCCTGTCTTGGTTTGTCAGTGGTGTTCCTTGGGTGTATATATGTTCCCTGGCTTGGTGGTTTGTTGGGTGGTCATTGTATTGTTTTGTATTTGCGTATCGTGTTGTGGCGTTTTTAAAAGTGGAGCGGAGGAATAAAGACGGGGCCTTGTTCCTACCCGTGACCGGGGTGTCTCTGAAAAGTTCTTTGCCAGCTGCAAGTGGGTCTGTCTCGCTCAACCGTTAGCTAGTCGTGACAAGACATTAGTCATTGATTATTCTCCTTTTCTGAATTAAACCATTAGAAAACGTTTGCAGGGCATAGATGAGCAGCTTGGTGGAAAGATAGTGTTGGAAACTAATTTGAGCCTTTTCCATCCGTTTCTTTCTGCGTGTCTATTAAATTGATTAACACTCTTGAGACATTGGCTGGCGTACCACCTAAAATATTTAGTTTCTCATTATTCCAATCAAGAATACTGCGGTGGTAATGAGTGGCTGTCATGCAGCGGGTCGGAGAATACCCCTGTGTGACGGACAGATCTTCTGTAAGCAGCA